>WNWK01001725.1:75000-254640 GCA_009830355.1 Cherax destructor
CAGGTCAGTACACCACCACAGGTCAGTACACCACCACAGGTCAGTACACCACCACAGGTCAGTACACTACCACGGGTTAGTGCACTATCACAGGTCAGTGCACTACCACGGGTTAGTGCACTTCCACAGGTCAGTGCACTACCATAGGTCAGTGCACTACCATAGGTCAGTACACCACCACCACCACAAGTCAGTACATTACCACAGGTCAGTATACCACCACAGGTCAGTACACCACAGGTCAGTATACCACCACAGGTCAGTACACCACAGGTCAGTATACCACCACAGGTCAGTACACTACCACAAGTCTACACTACTACAGTTCAGTGCACCACCACATGCCAGTAAAACACCACAGGTTAGTACTGACCACAGGTCAGTACACTACCACAGGTCAGTACACCACAGGTCAGTACACTACCACAGGTCAGTACACTACCACAGGTCAGTAAAACACTACAGGTCAGTACACCACCACAGGTCAGTACACCACCACAGGTCAGTACACCACCACGGGTCAGTACACCACCACGGGTCAGTACACCACCACGGATCAGTACACCACCACGGATCAGTACACCACCACGGATCAGTACACCACCACAGATCAGTACACCACGGGTCAGTACACCACCACAGGTCAGTACACCACCACAGGTCAGTACACCACCACCGCAGGTCAGTACACCACCACAGGTCAGTACGCCACCACAGGTCAGTACACTACCACAGGTCAATACACCACCGCAGGTCAGTGCACCACCACAGGTCAGTATACCACCACAGGTCAGTGCACCAACACAGGCCAATACACCACTACAGGTAAGTACACCACCACAGGTCACGACAACACCACTGGTCAGTGCACCACCACAGGTCAAAACACCACTACAGGTCAGTGCACCAACACAGGTCAATACACCACCACAGGTCAGTACACCATCACCACAGGTCAGTACACCATCACCACAGGTCAGTACACCATCACCACAGGTCAGTACACCACCACCACAGGTCAGTACACCATCACCACAGGTCAGTACACCATCACCACAGGTCAGTACACCACCACCACAGGTCAGTACACCACCATAGGTCAGTACACCATCACCACAGGTCAGTACATCACCTCAGGTCAACGCAGCCGCGCCCGTCCAGCGGTAAGAACCAGCTGTCTTTATTGACGTTCGCGCTATTTCAAACGGACTCCTGCGTGTAGCAATGTGACAACATATATACAACACAGCCTTAGATAACATCGTTTTGCGCTCATTTAAGTGCAGCATATATACGCACGAGGTATATATATTCATACTCTAGAGTGAAACATAGAAGTGGGAGGATGTATCCCGTGGGAGGACTCACCATGCAGGCCCAAGCTCTCTGCCACAGCTTGCCACATTGTTTCTTTTTTTCTGAGGTCCCGGTAGTCGTAGCTGCCTTGGTCGTAGAGCCCAGGGTATTGCTGCACTTCGATGATCAATTTCTCGTCCTGATCCAGCTGGTTCATGTCGAGATTTGGCTCCCGTGAGCTAAAATATAATGGGATTCTGAAGGGACTCAGGAGGGAGTGGAGCGGCCACACTGCGGCTGCTTCTGCGTGTGTGGCCAGCGCTGTACAACAACTGCGGCACCGCTGCGTGTGTCGTCGAACACGACGAGAACGTATGAGCACGGTGCTCACACCTGTGCACTGCAGGTGCTTACACAGGTGAAGCAAATGGTGAGTCTTATAATATAGAAGATTGGTGATATCTGCCGAAACTGCGTTCTGTCAGTGATGCTGCAAGGTCGACATTCACGCACTTCTGGATTGCAATCAATGATCGGAACTCCCACTCAAGGGAATTCTTGCTCCTCGCAGACCCTCTCCGTCTACGACTCTCTCTCTCTCTCTCTCTCTCTCTCTCTCTCTCTCTCTCTCTCTCTCTCTGTCTCTGTCTCTGTCTCTGTCTCTGTCTCTCTCTGTCTCTCTCTCTGTCTCTCTCTCTGTCTCTCTCTCTGTCTCTCTCTCTGTCTCTCTCTCTGTCTCTCTCTCTGTCTCTCTCTCTGTCTCTCTCTCTGTCTCTCTCTCTGTCTCTGTCTCTCTCTCTCTCTCTGTCTCTCTCTCTCTCTCTCTCTTTTTCTCTCCCTCTCCCTCCCTCCCTATCACCTTCCTTTTATCACTAAAGTTATCTTTGGCTAGAAGATACATCGATGAATTAGACACTTGTGTAACACGTGGGTATCTTTACTGTGGAAACGTTTCGCCAACCAGTCGCTTCCTCGGTCCAATACAGAGAAGAATAGAAAATCAGAAGGAGTTTGAGGTAAACAGTCCCCTCACCCCGAGGGACTGATTACCTCAAACTCCTCATCTTCCCCCATTTTTTTGCACCGGACCGAAGAGTCACTGGCTGGCGAGACGTTTCCTTTAATTAATGTCCTGAACTGTACATAAGTGTCTTTTTTTCCACATCTTGTCACTATCACCATACCGGGTATCACCATACCGGGTATCACCATACCGGGTATCACCATACCGGGTATCACCATACCGGGTATCACCATGCCGGGTATCACCATGCCGGGTATCACCATGCCGGGTATCACCATACCGGGTATCACCATGCCGGGTATCACCATGCCGGGTATCACCATGCCGGGTATCACCATGCCGGGTATCACCATACCGGGTATCACCATACCGGGTATCACCATACCGGGTATCACCATACCGGGTATCACCATACCGGGTATCACCATACCGGGTATCACCATACCGGGTATCACCATACCGGGTATCACCATACCGGGTATCACCATACCGGGTATCACCATACCGGGTATCACCATACCGGGTATCACCATGCGGGTATCACCATGCGGGTATCACCATGCCGGGTATCACCATGCCGGGTATCACCATGCCGGGTATCACCATACCGGGTATCACCATACCGGGTATCACCATACCGGGTATCACCATACCGGGTATCACCATACCGGGTATCACCATACCGGGTATCACCATACCGGGTATCACCATACCGGGTATCACCATACCGGGTATCACCATACCGGGTATCACCATACCGGGTATCACCATACCGGTATCACCATGCCGGGTATCACCATGCCGGGTATCACCATGCCGGGTATCACCATGCCGGGTATCACCATACCGGGTATCACCATACCGGGTATCACCATACCGGGTATCACCATACCGGGTATCACCATACCGGGTATCACCATACCGGGTATCACCATGCCGGGTATCACCATACCGGGTATCACCATACCGGGTATCACCATACCGGGTATCACCATACCGGGTATCACCATACCGGGTATCACCATACCGGGTATCACCATGCCGGGTATCACCATACCGGGTATCACCATACCGGGTATCACCATACCGGGTATCACCATACCGGGTATCACCATACCGGGTATCACCATACCGGGTATCACCATACCGGGTATTACCATACCGGGTATCACCATACCGGGTATCACCATACCGGGTCCTGGCCCGGGTCTTCTCCCAGTGGTGACCCGGCAGTGACTCCCGAAGGAGTCACTGCCGGAGTTATTGCCCTATGACGGGGGCAGCTATGACGGGGGCAGCTATGACGGGGGCAGCTATGACGGGGGCAGCTATGACGGGGGCAGCGATGACGGGGGCAGCTATGACGGGGGCAGCTATGACGGGGGCAGCTATGACGGGGGCAGCTATGACGGGGGCAGCTATGACGGGGGCAGCTATGACGGGGGCAGCTATGACGGGGGCAGCTATGACGGGGGCAGCTATGACGGGGCAGCTATGACGGGGGCAGCTATGACGGGGCACGATGGGGAGAGACGATGTACGTGCGTGTTTAGGGTGTTTCAAAATAATGGACCTAATTTCAGTATATACTGCTTTAAAATTGGGTCAATGTGAAACACCGTGTATAGTGAGCATTATGACTTGAGGAGTCAGGTGAGGAATGTTGAAGCAGAGGAGAGGTTATATTTCAAGATGAACCTGCCCAGGATGGGCCACTAGGCCCAGCACTGCTTACTAGGGCCTTTGGCACATGAAACTTATTTTGAATTATGAAAAGTGCAAAGACATATTTTTGGATCTTTGAAAAATGCAACTAAAAACAATTTTTTTTTTTCCAAAATTTTGAACTTTTTGTCATTTTTAAGACATATATACACTCTCGTATATATATATATATATATATATATATATATATATATATATATATATATATATATATATATATATATATATATTATAATTTGTGTGCTGAGAATTTATTTTTATCCCTATTTTAAGCATTAAGATATTCGTATCTGGTGGTGAAAAGGTTACATACATCCCCAGTGACCATGTAGTAGATGGGCTTTAAACCCCAATAACATACTCGATAAAACTCTTTCCCCCACCTCGAAGTACATTACTTTTACAAAAAAAAAAAAAACTTCAATTTATATTGTGACCAGTTGAACCACACTGGCAATAGGCTGTACTCAAGCGCAGTCTACATTAACCTGGCATTACAATGTTCATTATCAGCCTTCAATACATCACCTCTAATCTTTAGTCACGACCCTATACTCACTATTATACAATGAACGACCCAATCATCATATATTCTCTACTATGAGACTACCACCTCAATGGCTGTTTTGTATATTTCTCTGATAAAGCTGATACGCTGGACTAATATTTCACGGTGAAATAGCCAGATAGTCATTTTTTTTTAACTTGAATCTACGGAACGTAATCTGGATATATGCATTAGTTATGAGGGTGGTTGCTGAATGTCCTTGTTGTACTTGGCTCTTGTTATGTTCCATTACCCTGTGTGTAGTCTGGTTACCCTGTGTGTAGTCTGGTTACCCTGTGTGTAGTCTGGTTACCCTGTGTGTAGTCTGGTTACCCTGTGTGTAGTCTGGTTACCCTGTGTGTAGTCTGGTTACCCTGTGTGTAGTCTGGTTACCCTGTTTGTAGTCTGGTTACCCTGTGTGTAGTCTGGTTACCCTGTGTGTAGTCTGGTTACCCTGTGTGTAGTCTGGTTACCCTGTGTGTAGTCTGGTTACCCTGTGTGTAGTCTGGTTACCCTGTGTGTAGTCTGGTTAACGTGTAAACACTATACTTAATGTTATAACTGTCAATAAATTTGATAGTGAATAACTGGTTTAGAAATGTTTATTCTGGAAACGTTTCGCCTTCCCCCCAGTGGCTTCTTCAGTCCAATGCAGAGAAGAGTGGAAGATGAGTGTGAGGTAATCAGTCCCTCATCCTGGAGTCGTCAGTCCCTCATCCTGGAGTCGTCAGTCCATCATCCTGCATTGGACTGAAGAAGCCTCATGGTGCCTTGATGCCGGCGAGGTGCTCTTGATCCGAGGAGTTGGACTTGTGTTAATAAGATACAGTATGCGGTTTACGACTTTTTATTGAGTAAGACATTTCGCCCACCGGGGACCAGATCAATACACCTTTCCTCCGTGGACACCTCTTCCCTTTCCTCGAATCAAACCTGACAGCCTTCCATTTGTCAGGCGCTGTGTAGCCCATCCGACTTTAGTGCTTTTCCCTAATTGCTGCTATTATTATTATTTTGATCATTATCATTATTTTCATCATTATTATTTTCGTTACTATAATTTTCATTATATTGTTTATTATTATTAGTAGTATTATTATTAAGTGCTCTGTGATGTAAATTAACATAATGTATAACTCTTATGTTTATATATATATATTTTTAATTATCTAGACAAAGTGTATGTGCAATGGACCTTCTTAATTGTTGAGTGTAACCCGTGAAGAGCGGTACAGGTGGGTCACTTCAGGTGTATAATACCTGTACGTCACACAGGCACAGGTACCCAAATACGGTGGTCTGGAGAGAGACAACAGTGCCGGTGATGTAGGTAATGGCTCTGAAAATTACCACTTCCCCTGGGGGTGCCAGACCAGTGTAGAACCCCAGCAGTTTATTGTTGCTCAGGTTCTGAGCGTCGTATCCTACTCTCACTTCGACGTCTTGGAACCTTGAAGTTCCTATTGGTTGACGCCTTGTTTGTATCCTGACGGAGGTGACCTGACGTGATGTGGTGAGGACAGCAACCCACCAAGGCTGACTACTCTGTATGGAGTGGTAACAGAAATGAGGAACATCGAAGCAGTAGAATCCATTTACAGCTGCGTTTCCAGTGTTGTTGGGTGAGGAGGCATTAGTGGTGGTGATGTCAGCAGTGTGGGCAGCATCGTTGGTACTGCCCCACGAAGAGTAACAGAGGGAGGTGAATGCTGTGGCACCCAGCCCAGCATAATGCCACGACACTCTGGCACTGTACAGCGCACAACCACCCTCTAATAGAAGAAAACACTGGTAATAATTTAAAACAGATGATAGATGAGGCGTTTTCTGACGTATTTGAACTTATAGCTATAATATACATAGCTGGTGTTGTGTAGAAACATTCTGATCAACATAATTTTAGATAAAACTTGCTTCTTGACTGTGTTTTAAGGGAAAACTATATGAAATGAAAAACCTTGATAAGCACATGTTCGGAGGCCAATATGTTGTCATTACATGTACCGTATCAGCACTCCATGATAGTGCAGTTAAAAGTTTAATTACGTAGAACTCCTTTATATTTATTTGTAAATTTAGTAAGATAAATTCCTGGCGCAACTATTGTCAATATAAACAAATTTGACATGTCAACCTTTTGTGTGTTTTAGAGCTTTGTGTGTTGTAGCAGAAATATTAGTTAGACAAAGCAAAGCAAATAATATATGTAATCAAGGTTAATATTCTAAGCAATGTAATAAAATTCATGATGGTTAGTACAGTTAGTATGAGGCGACAGGTTAGTATAAGCAACCTGGGATAATAAGAACCTTGTATTGCATTGACTGGTGGATTGATATTCCAGGAATAAGCCGGGTTGATGGTCCAGAAACAAGCCGGGTTGATGCTCTAGGGACAAGCCGGATTGATGGTCCAGGAACAAGCCGGATTTATGATCCAGGAACAAGATAGATTGATGCTCCAGGAACAAGCCGGGTTAATAGTCCAGAAATAAGATTGATGCTCCAGGAACAAGCATCATCCAGTAATACAAGACACCAAAGGAGCACCCAGAACAGATAAGTATCATATATTTTAAAGTAAAGAGGTTTTTACAGGTGGTATTGATGATTTATTAGTTAGGAAGCAAGAATGTCTCCCAACCCTTCACCTAGCAGGCATCCACTGGCTCACCTCAGCTACCCTTCACCTAGCAGGCATCCACTGGCTCACCTCAGCTACCCTTCACCTAGCAGGCATCCATGGCTCACCTCAGCTACCCTTACCTAGCAGGCATCCACTGGCTCACCTCAGCTACCCTTCACCTAGCAGGCATCCACTGGCTCACCTCAGCTACCCTTCACCTAGCAGGCATCCACTGGCTCACCTCAGCTACCCTTCACCTATCAGGCATCCACTTGCTCACCTCGGCTACCCTTCACCTAGCAGGCATCCACTGGCTCACCTCAGCTACCCTTCTAGCAGACATCCACTGACTCACCTCAGCTACCTTCACCTAGCAGGCATCCACTGGCTCACAGCTACCCTACCTAGCAGGCATCCACTGGCTCACCTCAGCTACCCTTCACCTAGCAGGCATCCACTGGCTCACCTCAGCTACCCTTCACCTAGCAGGCATCCACTGGCTCACCTCAGCTACCCTTCACCTAGCAGGCATCCACTGGCTCACCTCAGCTACCCTTCACCTAGCAGGCATCCACTGGCTCACCTCAGCTACCTTCACCTAGCAGGCATCCACTGGCTCACCTCAGCCACCTAGCAGCATCCACTGGCTCACCTCAGCTACCCTTCACCTAGCAGACATCCACTGGCTCACCTCAGCTACCCTTCACCTAGAGCATCATGGCTACCTCAGCTACCTTCACCTAGGCATCCACTGCTCACCTCAGCTACCTTACCCAGCAACCACTTCACCTCAGCCTTCACCTAGAGCATCCACTGGCTCACCTCAGCTACCCTTCACCTAGCAGGCATCCACTGGCTCTCACTCCTCCCGCACATCCTACCTCAGCTAAGTCTTTAAACCACATTTAATAAAATGGGTCGCTACATTTTAATGTGACAACGTTTCGCTCTCCAAGAGCTCTGTCAAGTCGTGACGGCGTGACAAAGCTCCTGGAGAGCGAAACGTTGCCACAACATAACGTCGCATTAGTTGCACTTGTGTCCTTTTACCTAACATATTATCGGTAATTCTAACAAAAAACTTAAGGAGCCATGACTCTTCAACGTCCTTCCTTCATACACAAGATTACCAACAAAACTATAGCTGTCTTCAAGAGGGAACCTGGCAGATTCCTCAACACAGTTCCTGATCAGCTGGGTTGTGGTGCATACGTTGGACTGCGGACGGCGGGCACCAACAGGTTGATGGATCAGACCAGCAACCAGGAGGCCTGGTTTGGGACGGTCTGCGGGGTTGCTGACCCCCTCCAGAAGCCACTCCAGGTTAACTGGATTAAGCTCTGGTTATCAGTTTGACCTGACGCGCGTCTCACTTGTTCTCACCTCACCTCTTCTCTCTATATTACACAACTTATTAGGCTTATCTGTTTGGGACTTCATAAAGCTCGCTGTGTGGGCGAAACATCGTCAGCTACGGGGCCCTGTGGCCTGTCTAGCAAAGCTCTCGCTTCTCACGCTGAGGGTCAGGGTTCGATTCCCGTCAAGGGTGGAAACATTGGACGCGTTTCCTTACACCTGGTGCCCTGTTCACCCAGCAAGTAGGTACCTGGGTTTTAGTCGACTGGTGTGGGTCGCATCCTGGGGGACAAGATTGAGGACCCCAATGGAAATAAGACAGACTTGATGACGCACTAACTTTCTTGGGTTATCCTGGGCGGCTAACCCTTTGGGGTTAAAAATCCGAACAAAATCTGATCATAGTGTCAGTATGTTATATCTTTATCTACTACAATATTAACAATGAGATTTTCGTCAGTCCCTACTTTTTTACACAAACATTTCTATACCTTCTCCTCCGTAGGCAGCGTAGGATAGGGAGAGAACCTTTGACATTTCTCTCATAAACTCTTGTAACAGATGGTCTTTTGCATAGATTTTAATTTCAGTTTATCCAACATAACTTCATTATATAACCCAAAGAGCTTTGGTTCTCTGTTTTGTTCTATGTGTTCACTGGCTTGTGTAGACTAAGTGAAGCAGTGAACCGGAAAGTGGTTCTTGGAAGGAAATACTTGACGTAATGTTTCCTGAGTGCGGGTGACGACCCGATTGTATATTGTGTCAGTTTGATTTAGGACACCCTCTCCATCCCCTTCCTGTGGGGGTAGTCTCCCACTACCCACCTCTAGGGCTGTACCTAATTATTTTCTAAAAATTGTCTCTTAATGCGACGTTAAAGAAATTGAAAATCAGTGAAAGCCTGACGAAGGATAGTGGCACACTATTGAGTGTCGAGGCTTTGTTTATACATGACGTGGGAACCCTGTACCATCACATCTTGCGCTGTGATCTCTAAACTTTCTACAGGGGTGAACTGGGGAAGCCAGTGGAAGGCCTTAGTCACATGACCAAAAAACTTCACTAACACTCGAGTCAGGACAATTTTTTCCATTTGTTCTGACATGAAATACCACCACCGTCCTTCATAGTCTCGTTGCAAAAAGTCATAATATCCCACATATTAATTTGTGTATGTAATGGGATCATTTTTTATTGGTTAAGCCTTCAGATGTGTGTGTGTGTGTGTGTGTGTGTGTGTGTGTGTTGTGGTAGGATACGCACCTTGAAGACAGAAGAGTGTACAGTCGTACTGGAGACACAGGGAACCACAAGCCACACTGTCAGTGACATTCACTGAACCCAGGTAACAGAGACTCATGTTGGGGTAGCCTACTGTCATCTGCAATATAAATAGATTCATAAGACACTGATCTCTATAATAGAAGAACAGATCTCTCCAAGGTTGACATCTCTTGGGATCGTGATCTCCTGGGATCGAGATCTCCTGGGATCAAGATCTCCTGGGATCGTGATCTCCTGGGATCGAGATCTCCTGGGATCGAGATCTCCTGGGATCGTGATCTCCTGGGATCGAGATCTCCTGGGATCGAGATCTCCTGGGATCGAGATCTCCTGGGATCGAGATCTCCTGGGATCGAGATCTCCTGGGATCGAGATCTCCTGGGATCGAGATCTCCTGGGATCGAGATCTCCTGGGATCGTGATCTCCTGGGATATAAATTAGACACATATGCAACACTTGGGTATCTTTATTGAGGAAACGTATTGGACTCACCTTCACAAACAGTTCATCAAGAGAGGAGACTGACAGCATCACCATCGTCACTATCAGCATCACCTTCACCAACAGTGCCATTTTTCACTGCTTCGTGAGCACGAGGCCAGCCTGTATGCCCAAGAAAAAAAATTACCATTATTAAGTTGGTAGAATTACCGACAATATGTCAGGCAAAAGGACGCAAGTGCAACTAATGTGACGTTTTATTGTGGCAACGTTTCGCTCTACAGGAGCTTTGGAAAAATAAACACATAAGCAGTATAATGTGATCCTTTATTGACAACGTTTCGCCCACGCAGTGGGCTTTATCGAGTCACAGACAGATCTACCTGGAAAATGAGCAACATGGAGATATATATAGGGTACAGTCAGGTGGAGAATGCTGGGTCAGGTGGAGAAAGCTGCATGTGAGTCTGTACCCTATATATATCTCCATGTTGCTCATTTTCCAGGTAGATCTGTCTGTGACTCGATAAAGCCCACTGCGTGGGCGAAACGTTGTCAATAAAGGATCACATTATACTGCTTATGTGTTTATTTTTCCATTGTGTCGGTATTTTATACCATTTATTTCCACAGGAGCTTTGTTGAGCTGTTACAGGGATACAGTGTGTCCCGTGCACCTCACTCTATACCTGTATAGCCGTTACAAACAATACAGGGACATCAATCTTGATAAAGATACCCAGATGTTGAATACGGGTCTCAGTTATCAGCTTTTAGAATGGTAAAGATCAGAAGGAGTTTCAGGTAATCAGTCCCTCTGCCTGGAGACGATATGCTGTATTCTTTCATTCCTGCATATGCTGTATTCTTTTCAGGATTGATGGATTGATTACATCGACTCCAGGTTGAGGGACTGATTACCTCAGACTCCTTCTGTTCTTCACTATTCTTCTTTGTATTGGACTGATGAAGCCACTGTGTGGCGAAACGTTTCCTCAATTAAGATACCCAAGTGCTACACATGTGTTTAAATTATCATCAGTTTATTCGGGCAAAAACTTAATGACTCGCAAAATCTTATTAACGCATTTGCAAACAAATCACAGAAAGAGTGGGGTTCGAACTCGTGTCCTGAGAGTTATAGGACTTGCCATGGATTCGATCCCCACCCGTCCTTTGATTTAAGAACATGCTAGGCAGGTCCAAGTTGCCTACTGACCTAAACTAGGCAGGTTCAAGTTGCCTACTTGCCTAAACTAGGCAGGTCCAAGTCAAATCCACTTAAGAAGGAGCACTGCATGAGACCTACTGGCCAAACTTAATATTATTTATAAGCTCAAGTAGTGTATTGTCGTGCTTACCACGAGAGTTGGATGGTCAGTGAAGGTTGGTGAGGTGACCCCCGGGACAACACCCAATGTTGTATGTACTTGGTATTGACTATCTTGGCTGCTGGCTCAGTCTGCTTGGCTCAGTCTGCTTGGCTCAGTCTGCTTGCCTTAGTCTGTCTTACTATTGTTTGGTAAAAGGACACATCTGCAACTAATGTGATATTTTATTGTGGTAATGTTTCGCTCTTGTTACGCTCGTCATTCTTGTTTACGAATGAGATTAGTAGCGCACTCAGCTCACGCACTGAGGTCCGTGGTTCGATCCCCGGTACGGGTGGAAACATTAGCGGCGTGTTTCCTTAAGACACCTACTGTCCATGTTCACCTAGCAGTAAAATAGGGGAAAATTAAGACACATGTGCAATGGAAATTTTTCCATTGTGTCTGTATTTTATACCATTTATTTGGACACTTGTGCAACATCTGGGTATCTTTATTATATAAGAATACATAAGAACATGTGTCTTAATTTTCATCTTGTCGGTATTGTATACTATTCTTGTACAGTAAAATAGGTTAAGTAAAAGGATGGACCAGGTGCTTCGGCTCCTCCCTCAGCACCCTAGTGATGGACCAGGTGCTTCGGCTCCCTCAGCACCCTAGTGATGGACCATGTGCTTCGGCTCCTCAGCACCTAGTGATGGACCAGGTGCTTCGGCTCCCTCAGCACCCTAGTGATGGACCAGGTGCTTCGGCTCCCTCAGCACCCTAGTGATGGACCAGGTGCTTCGGCTCCCTCAGCACCCTAGTGATGGACCAGGTGCTTCGGCTCCCTCAGCACCCTAGTGATGGACCAGGTGCTTCGGCTCCCTCAGCACCCTAGTGATGGACCAGGTGCTTCGGCTTCCTCAGCACCCTAGTGATGGACCAGGTGCTTCAGCTCCTTCAACGCCCTGGTGATGGAACAGGTGCTTCGGCTTATTCAGTACCCTGGTGATGGACCAGGTGCTTCGGCTTAATCAGTGCCCTGGTGATGGACCAGGTGCTTCAGCTCCTTCAACGCCCTGGTGATGGACCAGGTGCTTCGGCATATTCAGTGCCCTGGTGATGGACCAGGTGCTTAAGCTCCTTCAGTACCCTATTTTATAGTGCCCTGATTATCAAAGCATATTCCATGGATGGAGTAGGTGGGTTGGATAGGAATTTTTGTTTGTGGGATTGGTTTTGGTTTTTGCCTAGTGTGGATCAGTTGGCTTGATGCAGTGTTCTTTATTTCTGTGTTCTTGTGAGTGAGAGGGGTTGGATTTGAACGGGACTTGCACAGTTGTTGGGGGGTGGGGAGGGGTGTTGTCGGGGATTCTTGCTTGGATGGCGATGGGGATGGGTTGCACAAATATTTTTGTTGGTGGGTTGGTTTTGATATGTAGATGAATGGTTCAGAGAACCGACAAGTTGTTAAATTAGACACATATGCGTCTAATTTAACAACTTGTCGGTTCTCTGAACCATTCATCTACATCCTGTCTGACACAGCAACTTCTTGGGATCTTGATACAAAGGGATTCTTCTACATTTGTCCAAACCTTTGGACAAGGACTTACTTCGACTAGTGGTTGATACCACTGTGACCTGCCTCCTCCTGCTGCATCTCACCTGATTACAGCATATAAGCCACCTCTACGGCCTTGTGCTACACTTCTAACAAGATTGATGGACTGAACACATCGACTCCAGGCCGAGGGACTGATAACCTCAAACTCCTCCTCTCTTTACACCTTTCTACTTTGTATTGGACTGATGAAGCCACTGTGTGGCGAAACGTTTCCTCAATAAGATACCCAAGTGTTGCATATGTGTCTGGTTTTGATATGGACCTGCCAAGTGTGGGCCAGTAGGCCTGTTGCAGTGTTCCTCCTTTCTTATGTTCTTATGTTTTATTGTGGCAACGTTTCGCTCTCCAGGAGCTTTGTCAAGCGAAACGTTGCCACAATAAAATGTCACATTATTTGCATTTGTGTCCTTTTACTTAACATATTGTCGGTAATTCTACCAGTATTAGTAAAATAGGTACCTGGGTGTTAGTTGAATGGTGTGGGTCGCATCCTGGGGACAAAATTGACATAATTTGCGAGAAATGCTCAGCATAACAAGGGGTTTTCTGGAAAAATAAACACATAAGCAGTATAATGTGATCCTTTATTGAAAACGTTTCGCCCACGCAGTGGGCTTTATCGAGTCACAAACAGATCTACCTGGATGTCGGTAATTCTATCAATATTAATGCAGATCTACCTGGATAAAAGATACATGAGTATTTATAGGATTTAGTCAGGTAGAGAATGCTGGAAATAAATGGTATAAATGGAGAATGCTGCATGTAACAGTCTTCTGAAGATTGTTACCTAACCCAGCATTCTCCACCTGACTAAATCCTATAAATACTCATGTATCTTTTATCCAGGTAGATCTGTTTGTGACTCGATAAAGCCCACTGCGTGGCCGAAACGTTGTTAATAACAAAGATCACATTATACTGCTTATGTGTTTATTTTTCCATTGTGTCGGTATTTTATACCATTTATTTCCAAGGGGTTTTCTATATAGTATGTCGTTGATGTCAGCTATGGTCTGTATAAGTTGTATCATGTACTAGTAGAAATAAAGATTATTATTATTATTATTATTATTAAGATCCTTGTGGTTCCTCCGTGTCTCGGTTCTAACAATACACAAATAACCAGCACATAGAAAAGGACATTATGACTACGTTTCGCTCTCTTCTATGTGCGGGTTATTTGTGTATTGTTCCAGTCACGGTGTTGTGCCTTTTTCTTTTCAGTTCTAACAGTTTGTTCCTTTCTGGCACACCAAATACTCTTGAGTATCTGTTACGTCGTGATCATATCTTTGACCTTGCACTCGTTGTTGATCCCACATGCACGCATGCCCAGAATTCATATTTTGTTTACACCTCGCTAGCAACACCGCCATTCATTGTTCATCTCGCTTGAAAGCATGACATGGTACTTACCACGTTGATCAGGCCCTGATTAACCGGAAGGTCTAGTCATGGACCGGTCCGCGGGGGGCGCTGACCCCTGCAACACCCTCCAGGTAGACGCACCACGTCTACCTCCAGTCATTTTTAGTGACCAAATGCACGTACACTAATCTACAGATACACAAATCCGCAAATTGTTAGAGGAACTCTTAAATAAATAGATGAATGTGTGAAGGACCGTCACCTCACAACAACGCAGTTATTCCGGTGCTTTCATAACCTTGTTATGCTCGGCTGTGTATAACTTTCATCCATTTTATACTTGACGAATCTAACTTGTATGCAATTATTTTATTGTGTTTTGTTTACACGTCTTAAAATATATTTAACATTGGTATATACCCGTGTTAGATATGTTGATTTAGAAAAAAACACGTAAGTTTATTCAGGAAGAAGAAAAAGGCTTTGTAAATTATCTAAGTTGGACCGAAACGTCGTCGTAGCTCCTCTCTCTCTCCGGGTTATTTGTGTAAAGTTTATTCAGGTACACATAAATACAGTTATATAATTTGTCATACATAGCAGCATATGTGTAAATTACCCACCAACATAATCCAAAAAAAGTCAGTGACTTATTTCTGTTGTGGTCCTTCTGACGTCTAATTACTTAAACCTTAACAGTTAAAAAATGCCAAGTAACTCAACTGTGTGAAAAACAAACACTTGGACGTTTATTAAAAAAACGTTTCTGTCCTGGGACCTGTTTATTGTTTACTTTCTTGTAACATTTTTATTATTAATTTAGATAAGATTTTCCACTTAGATTTCCACTTATTTTAGATAACATTTTTAAAGTACAACAGTATGACCCTTGTGGGTTTAGCGCTTAGTTATGATTGTGTGTCCCCCCCCCTAGCTCGATTGATAGCGCACTCAGCTCACACACTGAGGTCCTCGGTTCGATCCCCGGTACGGATGGGAACATTAGGACGTGTTTCTTAAGACACCTGCTGTTCCTGTTCACCTAGCAGTAAAATAGGTACCTGGGTGTTAGTCGACTGGTGTGCGTCGCATCCTGGGGGACAAAATTGATGGACTGAACACATCGACTCCAGGCCGAGGGACTGATTACCTCAAACTCCTCCTTTTATTACTACTTTCTTCTTTGTATTGGACTGATGAAGCCACTGTGTGGCGAAACGTTTCCTCAATAAAGATACCCAAGTGTTGCATATGTGTCTAATTTAACAAAATTGACCTAATTTGCGGGAAATGCTCTGCATAACCAGGGGCTTTGTGTATATAGTATGTCACTGATGTCAGCTATGGTATGTGTAAGTTGTATCATGTACTTGTAGAAATAAAGATTATTATTATTATTATTAAAATACAGCATTTTTTAATTATATATAGTGTATAATATGAAGAGTTAGAGCATGGAAACTTTCCTTGTAACAGATAAAAGACTATTTGGCAACATTAAGGGCCTTTAGTGCCAGTCAGTGAGTGCAGTTCAGTGCCCAGATTGCTTTATTCTCTGCCAGAAGCTACTTGCGGGCTCAGGTAGGTGACCTCTTTATACGTGATGTCTCGTACTCACTGAGTACCAACTGTGGTGGTGTCATCGTCATCTCGGTACCACAGGACATCATCTCTCTCGTGTAGAAAGTACAAAGGTACACCAGCGATATAACACAGAAAGTCGTAATTGAGGTTAGGGTTAAGGAAATGCGCGTCACCCAGAAAGCGATGGGGGTCATGTTGTGTTAGCACGGTATACGACACTTGGCCTTGGTGAAGAACAAGCAGTATTTAGACATAGTTTCAACATGTGTCACTTGCTTCTCAGTGCCAAAGGGTGTGCCAGTGAGGAGAGAGAGAGAATTCCAATGTAAATAATTCACATGTAAATAATTCACATGTAAATAATTCACATGTAAATAATTATTCAGTGTAAATGACTCGCATGTAAATAATTATTCAATGTAAATAATTCAGCCATATGGCTGAATTACTTGCTTCAGTAGTAAGTCAGCCATATGGCTGAATTATTTACTTCAGTAGTGACTGGAAACAGTGATGTGATAATGTATAAACTGCAAAGTGAATGATGTTTGGAAGGGGGGAACGGGGGGGGGGTGTTCTTTGATATTGATAAAGAACTCTTGATCCAAGAACTTGCAGCTACCCTCCCATTACTTGGATCAAACCTGTACACCTCAATTGTCTCATTCTTCAACTAATACTTCTTGGGAACGCTTGAAGTTCCTAAACCTGTACTCCCTGGAACGCAGGCGGGAGAGATACATTATTATATACACTTGGAAAATCCTAGAGGGATTAGTACCAAACTTGCACACGAGAATCACTCCCTACGAAAGCAAAAGACTCGGCAGACGATGCAACATCCCCATAATGAAATGCAGGGGTGCCACTAGCACGTTGAGAGACAACGCAATAAGTGTCAGGGGCCCAAGACTGTTCAACTGCCTCCCAGCATACATAAGGGGGATTACCAATAGACCCCTGGCTGTCTTCAAGCAGGCACTAGACAGGCACCTAAAGTCAGTACCTGACCAGCCGGGCTGTGGTTCGTACGTCGGACTGCGTGCGGCCAGCAGTAACAGCCTGGTTAATCAGGCTCTGATTCACCATGAGGCCTGGTCACAACCGGCCGCGGGGGCGTTGACCCCCGGAACTCTCCAGGTAAACTCCAGATATAAATCAAACTAAACAAATAACCCGCTCAGTGGAGAGAGAGAAACCTGACGACGTTTCAGTCAGACTCAGTGAGACCGAAACGTCGTCGTCAGCTTGTCTCTCCTCTGTGCGGGTTATTATATTGTTCCAGTCACGATGTTGTGCCTTTTTGTGTTCTTATGCATCTAATTAACGTGTTAGTGTTATTATGCTGACTCACTGTTGTCTTGGCGTCACATAACTGCTGATCACGACTCCCAAACTTTTTTTGGTCTACATAATGAAGGTAAATTAGACACATATGCAACACTTGGGTATCTTTATTGAGGAAACGTTTCGCCACACAATGGCTTCATCAGTCCATACAAAGGAGAATCGTGAAGAACAGGAGGAGTTTGAGGTGGTCAGTCCCTCAACCTTGAGTCGATGTTGTCAGTCCATCAATCTTGAACAAGATTGATGGACTGACAACCATTCATCTACATAATGAAGGATCAAGTTGTACATCACCTGGTTTATAAGTGTGAATGTTACTTTCATTACCAATGATTAGAACTTTGCGCTTTTTCCACAGTGAAATGTATCTTCCATTTTTTCTGACCAAGACACCAGAGTGTCCAAATCTTCCTGAAGTTCAATAGTATCGTCCTTGTCTATTATTCGGACTATTTTTGTGTTGACGGCCAATTTACTCCGAGGTCGCTATTCATAAAAAAAAAAAAGATGCCATGGACTCACAACTACGTCGCAGGCGCCGTTTAAAGTCGCCTCTCGTCAGTACCCGAACACCGTCGCTCAAAATACAGGCAGTTTTATGTTTCAGAAATATTGTCCCGTGGCCTGGTGGCTAAAGCTTTCGCTTCACACGGCCAGAAATCCGGGTTCGATTCCCGGCGAGGGTAGAAACATTGGACGTGTTTCCTTACACCAGTTGTCTATGTTCACACATCAGTAAAATAGGTACCTGGGTGTTAGTGGACTGGTGTGGGTCGCATCCTGGGACACTGACCTAATTTGCCCGAAATGCTCAGCATAACAAGCGGCTTTCTGTATAGTAGTATGTCATTGATGTCAGCTATGCCTGTATACCTTGTACATGTACTTGTAGTAAATAAAGATATTATTATTATTACACATCGTACTCAAGCAGGACACAGCCAGTGGCGGACCTACATTTTTGGGTCTCTGAAGCTTGAACTGCTATGGGGTCGTCATCGAGGTCTGGGTCACCACTTTTATCTTTAATAACCTTTTAATTTTTATTTTAACTGTTTAAGCAACGTAGACTAAAGTGGCTTCGTGGGCCCCTCCGGGATTAGGGCCCTGAAGCTCATGTGCAAGTTGATTGTTCTGCCTTATTGTATTACTACTACTACTACTTATATCACTACTACTTCTACCACCACTAGTATTACACCTCACTTTGAGAGTATATATATATATACCCTCTGTGTCCATGTATTGCTTGTAATGGCTTGAAAAAGCTCCTGGAGAGCGAAACGTTGCCACAGTAAAATGTCTCGTTAGTTGCATTTGTGTCCTTTTACTTAACATATTGTCGGTAATTCTACCAATATTAATACAGAGTTGTAGATGCGTGGAACAATCTTCCGAGTAGGGTGATAGAAGCTAGGACCTTGGGTGGCTTTAAAAAGAGATTGGACAAATATATGAGTGGGAGGGGCTGGGGTTGATTGGTGTCGTGAGTACGGGAGTAAATTCTTAGGTAGTGGTGGTTTTGATAAGGACTGCTTTGTATGGGCCAGTAGGCCTTCTGCAGTGTTCCTCCATTCTTATGTTCTTATAGTAGTATGTCATTGATGTCAGCTAGGCCTGTATACCTTATACATGTACATGTAGTAAATAAAGATATTATTATCTCTCCCGCCTGCATTCTAGGGAGTACAGGTTGGAAAAATAAACACATAAGCAGTATAATGTGATCTAGGTTGAGGAACTTCAAGCGTTCCCAGTAATTTAGGTGTTTTATCGCAGTTATGCGTGCCGTGAAGGTTCTCTACATTTTCTAGGTCAGCAATTTCGACCTGCCCTAAAATGTGTGGCAGGAACACTGCAGCAGGCTTGTTGGCGCATACTGAGCAGGTCCTTCACAAATCCTTCAGTTTGTGGGAGGAAGGTTTTTGGGTGGTAGAGATAGAGCCAGCAGCTTGGCGATGGTGGTACTAATGACTGGTGCAGCTTCGAGGAGTGGCAAGGTTGGGTAGGCGCTGAAACACACATGCAAAGTACCTGTGATAACAACTCCAGCTTATGGGGAGGGGAGGGATAAAAAATGAACGTCCTTTAAGGCCCACACTTGTTAATACAGGCCGACTCCAGAATATAAGCTCCCATCTTCCTGCCTGTACCGTAGATTCACCTGCTGCCAGGCTGAAGGACTAATTACCTCATCTTCTATCCCTTCTTCAGTCTTCTGCTTTTGTCCCTGTACTGCATTGATAAAACCACTAGTTGGTTAACCTTCAAAATAAAGATAACCAGATGTTGCACATGTGTTTAATTCATCTAGTCTCATGATGTAAGCACCTGAGAGACTACTACCACCGTCGAGAAACTCACTTAT
Organism: Cherax destructor; assembly: GCA_009830355.1. Lineage (NCBI taxonomy): Eukaryota > Metazoa > Arthropoda > Malacostraca > Decapoda > Parastacidae > Cherax > Cherax destructor. The sequence continues at coordinate 94,919 of WNWK01001725.1, forward strand.
GTATAATTCAGGACTGAAGAAGCCACTCGGGGCGAAACGTTTCCTTTAATAAATGTCTTGAACTCTACATAAGTGTCTTTCTCCACATCTTGTTGGTATCACTGTACCATTTTTCACTACTATACTGCTGTTGCTGTTACCGCTATTACTACAATAAGTACTACTACTACTACAACAATTACTACTATTACTACAACAATTACTACTACTACTACAACAATTACTACTACTACTACTACAACAATTACTACTACTACTACTACAACAATTACTACTACTACTACTACAACAATTACTACTACTACAATAATTACTACTACTACAAGTACTACTACTACTACAACAACTACTACTACTACAATAATTACTACTACTACAAGTACTACTACTACAACAACTACTAACAACCTCCCTTCCTCTGCTCTCTTTCTCCTTGTCTCACTTGTGTCTTTATAATCGTGCAGGAAGGACCAGTCTCGTCCAGTGAATTGCTTCAGCTCAGGTACTGGTATTTTTATTTTTGTGTGTTTGTTGCTCACTAGCCCCTCTAGGAAGGTTCCTTGATGCTGGTGAGGGGGCTCTTGATCTAGGGAATTGGATCTGTGCTTCAATTCCCTGAATTGAGTCTGAATACCTTCCATCCCCCTCCCCACAGGCGCTGTATAATCCAACGGGTTTAGCGCTCCCCATGATTATAATTGTTGCTTTGTTATAGTACATTTCCTATTGACTGTGGTCTACGGTGAGACTACTATGGTTTGAGACGGACGCAGACAGAGACTGACACACACACAACTTACTTACGGTGCTTTTTGTATGTTAATTGTTATTTGTCTTGGGTTGAAGTTCGGATTTTCCCAGTGAGAGATTCTATCAGTTTTGTCTTGCTTTACCTAGAGTCGATAAATTAGACATATGCAACACTGTACCGTGTTGCACATGTGTTGTATATGTTTCGCCACACAGTGGCTTCATCAGTCCATACAAAGGAAAATCGTGAAGAACAGGAGGAGTTTGAGGTAATCAGTCCCTCAACCTTGAGTCGATGTTGTCAGTCCATCAATCTTGAAAAGAATACAGCATATGTGCGAAGAAGTAGCTTATATACCGTAGGCAGGAGAGGTGCAGCAGTCGTAGGTGATGTCACATTTGACCAATGTGGAAGTAGGTCGTGCCCAAGGGTTAGGCAAGTGATGAAGCCACTGTGTGGCGAAACGTTTCCTCAATAAAGATACCTAAGTGTTGTATATGTGTCTAATTTATCAACTTGTCGGTTCTCTGAACCATTCATCTACATTCTGTCAGACACTGCAACATCTTGGGAACTTGGTACAAGGAATTCAACACTTGTCCAACCTTTGGACGAAGACCTACTTCGACTAGTGGATGGTACCACTATGACCCCGCCTCCTCCTGCTTCGCCTCACCTGACTATAGTATATAAGCCACTTCTAAGTCCCTATGCTGTACTTTCTTCAAGATTGATGGACTGAACACATAGACTCCAGGCTGAGGGACTGATAACCTCAAACTCCTCCTCTCCTTACAATTTCCTACTTTGTATTGGACTGATGAAGCCACTGTGTGGCGAAACGTTTCCTCATTAAAGATACTCAAGTGTTGCACATGTGTCAAATTTATCAACTTGTCGGTTCTCTGAACCATTCGTCTACATAGGAGTAGGAGACAGAGGGTTTGCTTTCCTGGGACTGGGATGGAGGACATTGTTAGCCGGCTTGACAACATCATGCATGGTAATGGGACCAATCCTATTATCTGCCTCAGTGCTGGAGGCAATGTAGTCAAGCGTAGAAGTGAGGATTTAGTTAGAAGGTATAAGGCAGCAATAGACATTATTAGGAAGAAGGGTGGAAACCCTGTGATATGTGGGATTTTGCCCAGGAGAGGAGTTGGAAATGAATGGTTGTCCAGGGCAATTGGTGTCAATTGCTGGCTGGACAAACACTGATTACTAATCGGCCGTCTTTGAATTTCATGAGATGATTGGTGGAATTTCGGTGTTGTACGCAGGCGTTGTTCAGGTTATCGTTCCTACATGCATTAATGTGTTCATTGTTATTAAACAAAACAAAGGCAGCTTCACCATCTCTGAAGTCTTAGCAAGAATCCTGAAAACAGTAAACCCTACCATCACATAGTCTCTCCTGCTAATACTACACAAACACATCGCAGATATGGAACACTGCTACAGGCCTTCTCTATTCCATCCTCCAACAGAAATATTTGTCTAACCTATTTTTATACTACCCAAGTAATTAATTGCTTTTATCACCTTTTACTCATGTGCAAGTCGATTGTTCTACCTTATTGTATTACTACTACAACTTATATCACTACTACTTCTACCACCACTAGTATTACAACTCACTCTGAGCCTATATATATCCTCTGTGTCCATGTATTGTTTGTAACAGCTTCACAAAGCTCCTGGAGAGCGAAACGTTGCCACAATAAAATGTCACATTAGTTCCATTTGTGTCCTTTTACTTAACAAACTTATACCAATACTCATAGTGCGAGAAATAAGATGGATGAATTGAGATTAGTTGCAAGTGTGGGTAACATTGATGTTTTTGCCGTAACTGAGACATGGTTTAATATGAAAAATTTGGGACATGGCTGCTGAATGTCACATTCAGGGTTTTAAATTGTTCCAAGTAGACAGAAGTATCGGAAAGGGGGGGTGGGGTGGCACTCTATGTCGTGATCGTTTAAATTGTTGCATAAAAAAGGGTATAGTCTGAAATAACACATACAGAGTCTGTCTGGATAGAATTTTCAGAAGTGTATGAAAAATTGATTTTAGGTGTGATATACTGTCCCCCAAACTTAGATAGGGACCAAGGGAGACTACTTTGGGAGAAAATTGTTAAGGCTGCAAGGCACGATAACGTAGTAATTCTAGGGGACTAACTTTAGTCAGAGTGATTGAATTTTTTTTACTGGGAATTTTGAATCTTAACGACTTTTTAGAAGTAGTTCAGGAATGTTTTTTGAAGCCGTTTGTGACAGTATCTACAAGGGAAAATAACCTGCTTGACTTGGTTCTGGCAAACAAGGAAACCCTCAGTAATGATTTAGAAATTACAGAGGAACTTGACACAAGCGACCACAAATCAATTACCTTTAGCATTGAATGGAAGTATGATAGTAGGAACAACTCAGTAACGGTCCTAGATTTTCGCTTAGCAGATTACAATGGGCTACTATCATCTGTTGACTGTGGTAACAAAGAGAGTTATCAATATGAGAGTTTTCTAAACACTATACATGCTGCCCAAATAACGTTTATCCTGTATAAAGAAATTAGATCGAATAGAAATGACTCAAAGTGGATGAATAATAGGCTCAAATATCTTTTAGGGCAGAAGAAAGGAATTTATAGGCACATCAAAAGAGGTGAGGGTCATCTTATGAATCAATATGTTGACATTAAGAGGGACGTTAAAAAGGGAATAAGAAAAGCTAAACAGGACTTCGAAATTAAAGTTGCTAGGGATTCGAAAATCAACCCAAAAGGTTTTTTCCAGATTTATAGAACAAAAGTTAGAGGTGATAGGTCCCCTTAAAAATAACTCTGGGCATCTTACTGACAAGGGGAATGAAATGTGCTCAATTTTTAATAATTTTCTCTCGGTTTTCACACAGGAAGACACTAATAATATCCCAGTAATTCATTTTTATAGTGGACCTGAAGAAGATAAATTATGTAATATCACAGTCACTAGCGAAATGGTTATGAAACAATTAGACAGACTGAAACAATTTAAATCGCCGGGTCCTGATGAGCTTTTTTCAAGGGTTCTTAAGGAATGCAGAATGGAACTCTGTGAACCATTAACTAATATTTTTAATTTATCTCTTCAAACAGGTGTAGTGTCTGATATGTGGAAGATTGCTAATGTAATTCCTATTTTTAAAGCAGGGGACAAGTCACTACAGTCAAATTACCGCCCAATAAGCCTGACCTCCAGTGTAAGCAAGTTATTAGAGTCAATTATAGCTGATATTATAAGAAGCCATCTTGATAAGCATAATTTGATTAATGATACTCAGCATGGATTCACAAGGGGTCGTTCCTGTCTTAACTAATTCATTAACCTTCTTCAGTAAAGCTATTGAGGCTGTTGATCACGTTAAAGAATTCGATATTGGTTATTTAGATTTTAGTAAGGCTTTTGATAGAGTACCACACCAGAGACTGTTAAAGAAAGTGGCAGCTCATGGCATTGGGGCAAAGTGCTGTCATGGATCGAGTCATGGCTCACCAATAGGAAGCAGAGTGTGCTTAAATGGGGTTAAATCCGAGTGGGGATCTGTAACAAGTGGCATTCCACAGGGATCAGTCTTAGGCCTGTTGTTGTTTATAATATATATCAATGACTTTGATGAGGGAATTACTGGTGATATGAGCAAATTCACCAATGACACGAAGATAGGTAGGATAATTGATTCAAACGTAAATGTCACGGAACTTCAGGAGGATTTAGACAAACTCAGTTCCTGGTCAGAAAAGTGGCAGATGCAGTTCAATGTAGATAAATGCAAAATTCTGAAGCTCGGGAGTGTCCGTAACCCTAGCACTTATTAGTTAAATAATGTAGAACTTAGCCATACAGATTGTGAAAAGAACTTGGGGGTTATGGTAAGCAGCAACCTTAAACTAAGACAGCAATGCCTAAGCTTACGTAATAAGGCAAACAGATTACTGGGATTTATATCAAGAAGTGTAAGCAAGAGAATTCCATCGGTTATTTTACAGCTTTATACATCATTAGTAAGGCGTCACCTAGATTACGCAGCTCAGTTCTGGTCTCCATATTACAGAATGGATATAAATTCGTTAGAAAACATTCAGCGTAGAATGACTAAATTAATACATAGCATTAGAAATCTTCCGTATGAAGAAAGATTGAAGACCCTTAAACTACATTCACTTGTAAGACGTAGAATGAGGGGAGACATGATTGAAGTGTATAAGTGGAAGATATAAATAAGGTTTTGAGGATATCTCTCCAAGAGAGAACCTGCATTAATGGATTCAAATTAGAGAAGTTTAGATTTCGAAAGCATATAGGAAAGTACGTACAGTGGACCCCCGGTTAACGAAAAAACTTCATCCCAGAAGCCTGCTCAAGTGCCATTACCGAACTAATTTACTTCCTTAAGAAATAATGTCATGTAGGTTAGTCTATTTCAGACCCCCAAAAATACACTTCCACAAGCACTTACAATATTATACTTACATAATTGTACGATTTCTGGGGTGTTCGTTAACTGGGGGTCCACTGTACTGGTTTGGTAATAGGGTAGTTGATGAGTGGAACGGTCTGCCTAGTAGGGCTATCGAAGCCAAAACCTTGGGTAGTTTCAAATTTAGGTTGGATAAATATGAGTGAGAGGGGTTGGATTTGAGTGGGACTTGCACGTGAGTAAATGGAATTGTCAAAGCTTATTGCTTGGGTAGCGTTTATTCTGTTAGTGGGTTGTATTTGTGAAGGACCTGCCTAGTATGGGCCAACAGGCCTATTGCTGGGTTCCTCCTTTCTTATGTTCTTATGGTAATCTCATCATGTACTGTGTGAAGTTAAAAGTTACAATCCCTACAGAAACTCCAAACTCATCAAGCTCTTACAAGATTCAGGTGACAACGCTAACTTTGTAGTGATACCATGTCACACATGGAGACAAAGATTTTATTTGGAATAGCGGTGCTGCCAGGATTTCAATCTGGGCAGGAATTGTGCTTAAAAATCATGATGCAGAAAAAAGTTTCATGGTCACTGGTCAATATAATAGTGAAAAATAAAAAAATAATTTTATCATAATCATGCAGGTATTTTTTGAAGGTTTAATGTGTATTGTTAGAACATCCATTCTACCCATGACATACATAAATTTAAATTTCCATTATTTTTAATTTATAAAATGCTAAGTAGACTAATTAAAGCCAGTGTTCTGGGAGCTTTAAATACTGGTTAAACAAATATTAGTGTGATTATGACATTCATGAAGAAACTCAGAGTTCATACAGGGTAAGGAGAATGGAAGGCAGTTGGATTTTATCCAAGGAAAGGGAGGGTTGCTCCAATTCTTTTTGATCAAGGCCTCTAACTCTCTTGAAAAGTATAAGAATGAGAATGATTGTTTGAGAGGACCTGCTGCAGTGCTGCTATTCTTATGCTCATTACTTTTTTTGTAGGATGATGCGTTTAATGAGATCTTGGCAAGTGGCAGGCTCAGCAGCTCGGTCGCTCAGTACCCAAAACAGGTCAAAGGTTGAGACTATTCAAAATGACCTTTCTCAGCAGTATATGGAGAGAGAATACAAGTTTGGTGCTCATAACTACAAATCTCTCCCAGTTGTCATCTCTCAGGCCAAAGGTAATTATAATTTTAGTTTCATTAAGCTAATGACTAGTGACAAGAATAATGAAAAATGCCACAATACCAGTTTTAAAATGAAAACCACAAGACATGAAATGTTATCAACATATTATTATTAATGTAGAGTGTTAAACCTATGTAAATCAGTCAGTACAGAGTGGTGTTGGTTCTGTCCTCTGTCTACGAAGCAGAGTCACATCTCTTACACACTCTATCTCGCTTAAAAATATCTAGTGTTTGCAGCAAATGCATAGTTGTAATAAATTATGAAGATTTAGTAAAGGATATCCCAACAAAGGCACATACTGTACATTAGAACAAGAACAAGGTATGCTATATCAGTTCTGACAGACTGAGAAGATTCACGTGCAATACTGAGCACAATTTATTAAAGGAATTTTTTACGTACAAAGCTCCGGTTTGTTTTAATAAAATGCCAAGTGTTACAACTATGTTTCACCATGATATTTTAGTACTCAATAAAAAAATTCAAATGAGGATTTTCTTTTTCAATAGAGGTTGCTTAGAATATTAGAATATTCACCATTAACTTGCAGGATTGCTGTCTTAGTATATAAAAATTCTGTAATTTGGTTTAATAGACTATAAAACAATTACAGTGGTACCTCGACTTACGATGGTCCCCAAACTCACCCTTTTATGTAAGTTTATTTTTTTAAATGCTTTTGTAAGTGTAATTTTGGGGGTCTAAAAGGACTAGTCTATTTTACATCATTCCTTAAGGGGATAAATTCGTTTGGTAATGGCACTTTAACAGTATTCTGGAATGAAAAAATATCGTAAGTCGAGGTACCACTGTATATTTAAAGCAATCTGCCTTTTTTATAATTTATTATTATAATCAAAACTAAGCACTAAACATGCTTTTTATAGAACTTTTTTGTTATTGAAGATTGTTAAAATATTTTTTAAACAATTCATAAATAACCCACAATTTGAAGAGAAAACCTTAGACAATATTTCAGCCCGTCCCAGACCATTATAAATTCCAGGACTAGTTTTGGCTTACCTTGAGTATACCTGGAGGATGTATACCTGGAGAGAGTTCCAGGGGTCAACGCCCCTGCTGCCCGGTGTGTGACCAGGCCTCATGTTGGATCAGAGCCTGATCAACCAGGCTGTTACTGCTGGCCGCACGCAGTCCAACGTACAAACCACAGCCTGGCTGGTCAGGTACCGACTTTAGGTGCCTGTCCAGTGCCTGCTTGAAGACAGCCAGGGGTTTGTTGGTAATCCCCCTGATGTATACTGGGAGGCAGTTGAACAGTCTTGGGCCCTTGACACTTATTGTGTTGTCTCTCAACGTGCTAGTGGCACCCCTGCTTTTCATTGGGGGGATATTACATCGCCTGCCGAGTCTTTTGCTTTTGTAGGGAGTGACTCTCGTGTGCAAGTTTGGTACTAATCCCTCGAGAATTTTCCACGTGTATATAATAAGGTAACTATCCCGCCTGCATTCTAGGGAGTACAGGTTTAGGAACTTCAAGCGTTCCCAGTAATTGAGGTGGTTTACCACAGTTTTGCGTGCCGTGAAGGTTCTCTGCACATTTTCTAGGTCAGCAATTTCACCTGCCTTGAAAGGTGCAGTTAGTGTGCAGAAATATTCCAGCCTAGATAGAACAAGCGACCTGAAAAGTGTCAACATGGGCTTGGTATCCCTGGTTTTGAAGGTTCTCATAATCCATCCTGTCATTTTTCTAGCAGATGTGATTGCTACGGTGTTATGGTCCTTGAAAGTGAGATCCTCTGACATGATCACTCCCAGGTCTTTGACATTAGTTTTTCGCTCTAGTGTGTGTGGTTGGAATTTGTTTTGTACTCTGATGAAATTTTAATTTCTTCACGTTTTCCATATCTGAGTAATTGAAATTTCTCATCATTGAACTTCATATTGTTTTCTGCAGCCCATTTAAAGATTTGGTTTATGTCTACTTGGAGTCTTGCAGTGTCTTCAACGGTGGACACTGTCATACAGATTCGGGTGTCATCTGCAAAGGAAGACACGGCTCTGTGGCTTATATCCCTGTCTATGTCCGATATGAGGATGAGGAACAAGATGGGAGCGAGTACTGTGCCTTGTGGAACAGAGCTTTTCACTGTAGCCGCCTCAGACTTTACTCTGTTGACTACTACTCTGTGTTCTACTTGTTAGGAAATTATAGATCCATCTACCCACTTTTCCTGTTATTCCTTTATCACGCATTTTGTGTGCTATTACACCATGGTCACACTTGTCAAAGGCTTTTGCAAAGTCTGTGTAAATAACATCTGCATTTTGTTTGTCTTCTAGAGCATCCAGGACCTTGTTGTAGTGGTCCAGTAGTTGGGACAGACAGGAGCGACCTGCTCTAAACCCATGCTGCCCTGGGTTGTGTAATTGATGGGTATCTAGATGAGTGGCAATCTTGCTTCTTAGAACCCTTTCAAAGATTTTTATGATATGGGATGTTAGCGCTATTGGTCTGTAGTTCTTTGCTATTGCTTTACTGCCCCCTTTGTGGAGTGGGGCTATGTCTTGTTTTTAGTAACTGCGGGACGACCCCAGTGTCCATGCTCCCTCTCCATAGGATGTTAAAAGCACGTGATAGGGGCATTGACCCCTGGAACACCCTCCAGGTAAGCCAAAACTTTTAGGTTTAGAGTTGAATTATGGGTTACTTGTGTAATGCATTTTTGTACAACTAATGTTTTTCTTGCATGACTTTTTGTTTTACAATGATTACTGTAGGTCAGTAGTAGAGCATTCAGCTCATACAAAAGATCCCTGGTTTGATTTCCACACTGAGCAAGGCATAATGGCAAATTACACTACACTTGCTTTCCTGTTTACCCATAAGTAAATAAGTACAGTACTTGGGCATTAATCAACTTGTGGGTTGTATCCTAGGGACCCCAGTGGAAAAACTTCAAACTACTTATATTTGTTATGTAGGCTTGGGTCCCTTTCAAGAGATGAGACTTTATGCTGGTGAAAGGGCTCTTGTTCTCATCTTTTCAAATATGTCATGTCAGAAAGGTCTTAATTGCCTTGTATAAAAACAAATGGAATTGTAACTTTATGGTTTCACTTAGATGGTGCTTAATTCTAAGTCCTCATAATCTGTTCTGATTCATTGATTTTTGACAAGGGGAGTGACCTCCAATAATTTATTAAATAAGTTGCCTCAATAACTTGCCAAATGTGCTGATGACAACATGGTACTGCATAGTGTTGCTTGTGTGTCTAATTTACCATCTTTTACTTAATTTACAAACTGCTTGCAGTGAATACTGTTCATCATGCCATCCCTACATGAGATTCCTTAATGCTGGTGAATTTGAATTTGAGCCATCCTCTCTGATTACCTCCCATTTCCCAGGTGCTCTATTACCCTTTAAATATGTGCAATACAGTTCTTCATTATTATTATAATAAAAAAGAAGGGCTAAACCACAGGGGTCATACAGCGCAGCAGGTTAGGGCAGGATGCAGGGAGAATGGGTTGTAAGAGGGAGAGGGATGATTAGTAGGGTATGGAGTGCAGCAGGACAGTGGATAGTGCAGGGATAGAGGGTAGCAAGATATTGAGGTAGAAGGGACTGAAGTTACCAAAATTATTAATCAGTGCAACTTAGGGATATATAGCAGACTAGGTAAAAAAAATAACCTTAGGGATATATAACATATATTGAGCAAGCTTTGCTTTCAACAGGTGTTCACATGTGGGACGTGGAGGGTAAACGTTACTTTGATTTCCTGAGTGCATACTCTGCTGTGAATCAGGGCCATTGTCATCCCAGGATCTTGGAAGCTCTGCAACAGCAGGCAGCCTCACTCACCCTCACCTCCAGGGCTTTCTACAACAATATTCTGGGCGAGTACGAAGAATATGTTACCTCTCTCTTTGGATATGACAAGCTCCTTCCCATGAACACAGGTAATGTATACTCCATTTCTATTTCTTTCACATATGCAACACAGAACATGCAAAATGCACACATCACAAAACACATGCAAAACACACACAAACAACACATGCAACATGTATGTATACAAAAGGGTGGTGATTTATTTTCACACTTAAGTCCATTGCCATTTGAATTTATTTAATATTATGTTTCTGTAGTGTCCATGGATTTTGTTACTACAACTCTCAAGGATGATACTTCAGTTTAGGTTTGTGTTACACTACAAGGTCCTGAAAATTTAGAGCAAACAATAGAATTTATATTCGTAAAAAATTTATTACTATACACTACTGCAACGTGATCAGTTATCAAACTGTTGGAGCTTAGTCCATTTATGATGTTTTTGATTATTGGGTGCATAATAAATCTGTCAAAATAAGCTAAACTTACTTTAAAATATTGAAAATAATGTCAACATTTATTGTTGAGTTAACATGAGGACATTTTGAATGAGTTGCAGGTGTGGAGGCAGGAGAAACAGCCTGCAAGCTAGCAAGAAAGTGGGGGTATTTAGTAAAGAAAATTCCAGAGAACCAGGCCAAGATAATTTTTGTTAACAACAACTTCTGGGGACGAACACTCTCTGCCATTTCCAGCTCGACAGATCCTGTTGCATATGAAGGCTTTGGCCCATACATGCCTGGCTTCTCTCTCATCCCTTATGATGACCTGCAAGCATTAGAGGTCTGTAAATCTGTTAATGTAAATTTATAACACTATGTATAAATTATTCTGTATACAGTGGACCCTCGATTTTCGTTGAAAATTCTTTCCAGAATGCTGTTTGAGTGCCATTACCGAACAAATTTGTTCCCATAAGGACAAATGTAAATTAGATTAGTCGTTTCATAAAACCAAAAATACACTTACAAAAGCTCTTGCAAAAATAAATTTACATAATTGTTCGAGTTTGGAGGTGAACGAAAACAGAGGGTCCACTGTATTTACAAGTCTTGAGAGGCATACTGTTAATTTTTAACACTTGTAAATCCATTGACAATTTCTAGGTGCTGCATTACCAGAGATGTTAAAATTTAAGAACAATTTTGTTATACTGTACTAAGAAATGTAAATCTTTCTTTTCTTTCAACAAATTGGCCATTTCTCACCGAGGCAGGGGTGACTAAAAAAGAAAAACAAAAGTTTCTCTTTTTAACTTTAGTAATGTATACAGAAGAAGGGGTTACTAACCCCTTGCTCTCGGCATTTTAGTCGACTCTTACAACACGCATGGCTTAAGGAGGAAGAATTCTGTTCCACTTCCCCATGGAAATAAGAGGAAATAAGAACAAGAACTAGTAAGAAAAGAGAAGAAAACCCAGAGGGGTGTGTATATATATGCTTGTATATGCATGTGTAATGTGACCTAAGTGTAAGTAGAAGTAATAAGACATACCTAAAATCTTGCAAACAGATAATGTACGGGGATTTATATCCAGAAGTGTAAGCAACAAAAGTCCAGAGGTTATACTACAGCTTTATACATCATTAGTAAGGCCTCACCTAGATTACGCAGCTCAGTTCAACGGTCTCCATATTACAGAATAGATATAAATTCGTTAGAAAACATTCAGCGAAGAATGACAAAATTAATTCATAGCATTAGAAATCTTCTGTATGAAGAAAAATTGAAGTCCCTTAAATACATTCACTTGTAGGAAATTTTGTAAATTCTCTGGAAATTTTCAAAATTCTATATAAGTGGAAGATGGGTATTAACACAGAGGATGTAAATAAGGTCTTGAGGATATCTCTCCAAGAGAGAACCCGCAATAATGGATTCAAATTAGATAAGTTTAGATTTAGAAAGGATATAGGAAAGTATTGGTTTGGAAATAGGGTAGTTGATGAGTGGAACAGTCTGCCTAGTTAGGGTTATTAACTACCTTGGGTAGTTTCAAATTTAGATTGGATAAATACATGAGTGAGAGGGGTTGGATTTGAATGGGAATTGCACGTGAGTGAATGGAGTTGTTAGGGCTTATTGCTTGGGAAGCGTTTCTTCTGTTAGTGGGTTGGATTTGTGAAGGACCTGACTAGTATGGGCCAACAGGCCTGCTGCAGTGTTCCTCCTTTCTTATGAGACAGAAAAAAGACACCAGCAATCCTTCTTCTCTCTTCTTTCAACACGTCGGCCGTTTCCCACCGAAGCGGGGTGGCCCAAAAGTAAAAACGAAAGGTTCTCCTTTTACATTTAGTAATATATACAGGAGAAGGGGTTACTAGCCCCTTGCTCCCGGCATTTTAGTCGCTTCTTACGACACGCATGGCTTACGGAGGAAGAATTCTGTTCCACTTCCTCATGGAGATAAGAGGAAATAAGAACAAGAACTAGTAAGAAAATAGAAGAAAACCCAGAGGGGTGTGTGTGTATATATATAAATGCTTGTACATGAATGTGTAGTGTGACCTAAGTGTAAGTAGAAGTAACAAGACATACCTGAAATCTTGCATGTTTATGAGACAGAAAAAAGACACCAGCAATCCTACCATCATGTAAAACAATTACAGGCTTTTGTTTTACACTCACTTGGCAGGACAGTACAGTGGACCCCCGAGTAACGAGCAAAATTCATTCCAGAAGCCTGCTCAAGTGCCATTACTGAACGAATTTACTCAAGAAATAATGTCAAGTAGGTTAGTCCATTTCAGACCCCCAAAAATACACTTACAATATTATACTTACATAATTGTACGATTTCCGGGGTGCTCGTTACTCAGGGGCCCACTGTAGTACCTCCATGGGCAGTTGCTGTCTACCAACCTACTACCTAGGAGAAATGTAAATATTTTGACAAATTTCAAAAATTTATAGCAAATCTAGACATGAGTTACATTTTTAGTAATTTATAATGTTTAGATTAGCTATTAGTGTTTGAAACTTGCTATAATATAGCAAGGTGCTAACAGGAGAGGTTCACCTGGTACAAAACACTTAGGCATACTAGACTCAGTGGTTTGGTGTTAAATATTCCCTTTATGTTTAACACTTCGCCATGAATATGATATTAGTGGTAAATATGGCAAGTTATACCTGTGTCAGGGAGAATTTTTTTTTTTATTAGTGAAGAAAAACGGGATGTTTATTCACTGTAAAATTTAGAACTATAGCAACAGTATTGTATGTTACTGCAGTAGGTCTTGGCATAATTTCCAAAATCTGTTTGATTTCTTATGTACTGTTAGACCAGTGGTTCCCATTTTTTTTGTGCCATGCCCCACCTCAACATAATTTAATGTCCCCTCCCTGATATAAAAACAAATTTGGGTACTGAAATGGTATAATATTGGTAAACATACAATAAAGCAAAATTAAATTGATTTTATTGTAGCATTTTCAAATTGCCTCTGGTATAGACTTAACATGATTTTGTACAAACAGAAGGCTGTGTCAGATCCCACAGTGGCTGCCTTCATGGTGGAGCCCATCCAGGGAGAAGCTGGAGTTGTCGTTCCTAGTGATGGGTACCTCAGAGGTCAGTGCTCTATCATTACTGTTCTTGTGATGACTAAACTTACACTTATAAAGCATGTGAATCTGCAGTATCCCCACCCCTCCTTCAGAGTACAGGCACTATACTTCTCACCTCCAGGACTCAAGTCTGGCTAACTGGTTTCTCTGGATCCCTTCATAAATATTACCTTGCTCATACTCCAACAGCATGTCAAGTCATAAAAACCACTTGCCTCCACTCAACCCTCCTTGAACCCCCTCCCTCCAGCCTTTTCCTGTATGACCTCTACCTCTCATGTCAAGGTATTGTGATATTTATTCTTCGAAACATATTTCATTGTCACTTATTCCATAGCTGTGTTGCCAGAAGTGTGTGACATCTTGATTGTTGCAAAATATTCTGTACCACTATGGAGGCCTCGCAGAGCTGTATGACCCCTGTGGTTTAGCGCTTCTTTTGATTATAATAATAATAATATGGAGGCCTCATTTACACAGCAAAAACACTTGGAAATTACAAGTGCATAGTGTGTTGTAAGTTAGGAGTGCATGTAGGGTAGTCAAGTTTGAGCTGAGTTAAGAATGTATAAAGTGTGGAGTTGGGTACTTTTAGTCAGGTATGATAAATTGCAGATGTATTTACAGCTTAATCAAATCATTAAGGCTAGAAATAAATGAAAATATGAATCAAGTATTCAAAGTCAACAGTCTTCAAGTGAGGATCAGAAAAAGACAGTAACTAGAAAAATGGTATGGGGATTGAGCAGCTGGTAGTATAGGTACCCAGGATCAGAAGGTAATTATGGGAGGGTCTATGAGTAATGTACTGGTACAGTATTAAGGATTATTATCCAAAAATGAAGATGATACTAACTGGAGGTGTGGATACAAGTATCCTGGAGTTATAAACAGTTGTGTGAAGTTTAGTGATTTTCCCTAAATAATAACAATAATGAGAACTATTTACAGGTATCAGGGAGCTGTGTGACCGCTACAATGTACTGTGGATTGCAGACGAGGTCCAAACAGGTTTAGCGCGTACAGGACGCCGCCTTGCAGTTGACCATGAAAATGTTAAGCCAGATATCCTCATGCTTGGCAAAGCACTATCTGGTGGTGTCTACCCAGTATGTACTCTAAATCATTTTGTCAGTAGATAAAGATGAAAATTGCATTATCTTTGTAGGTTCAGCATACTGTATTTTCAATGAACCCATGGTCATTATCTGTTAGAATTTAACATTTGATTATAAAACAATAAGTTCTAAGTCTTTATGCCAATATTAATATTCTTTCAACAAACTGGCCGTATCCAACCAAGGCAGGGTGGCCAAAAAGGAAACACAACAGTTTCTCCTTTTAAATTTAGTAATACAGTGGTACCCCGACTTACGATATTAATCCGTCAGAGAGGGCATATTTTAAAGCGAAACAATCGTAAAACGAATCAATTTTCCCCATAAGAAATAATGGAAATAAATTTAATCCGTCCAAGACTTCCAAAAGTAGTTAAATAAAATATTTTTTAGAACTTTTGGACATTAAATAATACAGAATTGAATAAAGAATACATAAATACATGCAAATATTGTACAATAACATGTCACTTACATTTATTGAAGAGTTGTTGATGTGTGGAGGACGGGAGGAGGGAGAAGGTGGAGTAGTATGCTAGTGTTTGGAAGGGAATCCTTCCATTAACACTGCAGGTGGTAAGTTCTTTTCTGGGGTTACTTCCTTTTTCTTTGAATGCCACTAGGACCAGCTTGAGAGTCACTAGACCTCTTTCTAACAACAAATTTGTCCAGGGAGCTCTGTGTCTGGCGATTCTTTAACACATCCCTGAAATGACACACCACTGTGTCATTGTACAGGTTGCCAGCACGGCCTGCAACAGCATGGTTAGGGTGATATTCATCCATAAATGCTTGCACCTTGCTCCACATTCCACAAATGTCCTTAATCCTTGAAGAAGGCACATTCTTCCATTTTTGTTCCACCTCCACCTCCTCCTCTGAACCATTGTCCTGACCTCTGCTCTCTTGTTCCAGTTGCTGTTGAAGCTCTTGCAGATCTTCAGTGGTTAGCTCTTCCTTGTGCTCCTCCACCAACTGTTCCACATCCTCACCACTCACCTCTAACCCAATTCCACTGATACGCACTCCACTTTCATATTTTTCTATTATCTCCTTCTTCACTTCTATCGTACATATATTTCTGTTCCTCTTTGCCACAGGCTTAGCACTAGGATCTTTCCTTGGACCCATGGTAGCTTATTTAGCAGTTGCAAGCACTAAAAACAGCAGTGGAATAATGACAATATACTGGTATGAATGCGTGGGTGTGGGTGGGTGGTCGCTCTCGCTTGTAAACAATAGCACTGACGCTCCCTGGAGTGCGCGCTCAGCTGGGCGCCAAGCGGACAGGTCCGGTACGAATGTCGGTAAACGAAGCAAACATCGTAAGCCACAAACAAATTTCTTACGTTATAAATATCGGTTACCGAAAATAACGTAAGATGATAACATCGTAAGCCGGGGTTCCACTGTATTTATAAAGGAGAAGGGGTTACTAGCCCCTTGCTTCTGGCATTTTAGTCACCTCTTACGACACATGGCTTATGAAGGAAGAATTCTGTTCCAATTCCCCATGGAGAAATATTAGAATTATGCTGTGTATATATATGCTTCTGTTTTTAGAAGAGTACAACATCTCATTTAAAGACATATTCGTTTACTGATGACTCAGGCTTACAACGGGCTCTCTGACCAGTATACATACATAAATAATGAATATTAAGAGCTGATTTCCTCTATTCTGTTTATTACAATATACAGTACACTACTGTATAAACATTTAAAAACAGAACTCCGTGGCTAGGTGAGGAGAGGCTGTAATTGATGTCTTACTCTTGTTTTAGCTAACACTAAATAAGTATTACTGAATACATAAAAAGGGATGTCGGTAGTTAACCCTTTCAGGGTCCAAGGCCATTTTTGGAAGGGGTGGGCCAGTGTCCAAGAATTTAAAAAAAAAAAAAATCTTATTTTTTTCTTCTGAAATGGTAGATAATCTTTTTCTAAAGGTAATAAAACAAAAAGTACGAAATTTGATTGAAAATTGACAAAATTATGCTCTCGTGAATTTTGATGTGTCAGCGATATTTACGCATCGGCAATTTTGCCGACTTTGACTCCCATTTTAGGCCAATTACATTATTCCAGTCGACCAAATTCTTAGCTATTTCACTAGTATTACTTCTATTCTATCGATTGAGCACAAGAAATCACCCAGTCAACTGTTTTAACTCCAAAATAAAGTGATTGGAAATTGGTAATTTAGCCAATTTAACTCATTAGTTACGTTTTCAGTCTTTACAAATGAAATCCATTTTTATTTTTTATTCACATAATGAATTTTTATTCAAACCAAAAAATGGAAGATTTACTGTTATGCAATATTATAATAATTGTACAAATAATATCACCACATTTGTGAGCGTATATTAGAGCCACCAGCTGGCGCATATTAGACGTGTGAGGTCATTTGTTTACTCTTGAACATCGGCAAAAATTTAACATTTCCGCTATTTTGAGCTCAGTTTCAAGCCATTTCCAGTACTAAAACCAATCAAAATCATCTCTATATCTGTAATATATCTTTCATTCTATCAAATGAGACCAAGAAATCGCAAATATAACTATAAAAATTATACGAAAAACACTGCAAAGTCGCTGTTTTAATCGAAAATTACGGTTTCAGTTTTTTCTGCAGGATTTGTTTTATGTGGTGTACACTTACCACATAGATGTATTCTCTCATATCTAGGCCCAAATTCACCGCTCACAGCTTATCTGAGTGAGCTGAGCTCATGACGTAGAACTACGGTTTGGACCCAGAACTCAAAGCTGTAGAACTACGGCACGGACCCTGAAAGGGTTAAGTGACTTGAATGTTTAAAGATTTAACCAAAAGGCTTGTGAGGAAGTCATAAAGGTGTGAAAAAGTTGTGGTACAAATTTATGAATGTTATTGTGTGTGGATGTGGGGAAGATTTGCAGAGGATTCTAGTAAGAGAGCAAGTGCAGGAGGATTGGCAGAAAGATGTAGTAAAAATTAACAAATTTGCCAGGAATCTTTTTATACTAGTAATATGGCAGTAATTTTTTTTAAACATAGAGGCAGTAGCTCTTAATACAATTTCATTTTTTTTTTGCAAAATTTTAAGTTCTTAGCACTTCAGCATATTCCTGCCTTCCATACTGTAAGAAACCTCATGCACTAGATCATTTTTTTTTCAGCATACCGGCCATCTCCCGCCAAAGCAGGGTGGGAGACAGCCGGTATGCTACATTTATGTAGTAAAACAAAGGAAAAACCTTTATAGTTTTCTTCGGATGGAGGGAGCATGGAAGAAATGAGTGTGTTCAGATATTTGGGAGTAGACTTATTAGTGGATGGGTTTATGAAGGACAAGGTAAACTATAGAATTGATGAAGAAAAAAGGGTGGGTGGTGCATTGAGGTATCTGTGGAGACAGAATATTATCCATGGAGGCAAAGAAGGGAATGTACGAGAGTATAGTGGTACCAACACTCTTATATGCGTGTGAGGCATGGGTTGTAAATGCTGCGGCAAAGAGGAGTCTGGTGGCAGTGGAGATATCGTATCTAAGGGCAATGTGTGGTGTAAATATGCAGAGAATGTAGTGTGAAAATTAGGAGGTGTGGGCTGAAGAGGGGTTGAGGTGGTTTGGCCATTTAGAGAGGATAGAGCAAAATAGAATGACTTGGAGGGTGTATAAATCTGTAGTGGAGGGGTAGGGGTCATCCTAGGAAAGAATGGAGGGCGGGGGTAAAAGAGGTTTTGTGTGCAAGGTGTCCGGACATGCAGTAGGCATGTGCGAGCATGTTAGATAGGAGTGAATGGAGACGAATAGTTTTTGGGACCTGACGAGATGTTGGAGTGTGAGTAGGGTAATATTTTGTGAAGGGATTCAGGGAAACCGGTTAGCTGGACTTGAGTCTTGGAGGTGGGAAGTGCAGTACCTGCACTTTAAAGGAGGGGTTTGGGATATTGGCTGTTTGGAAAGACATCTAAACTATCGTATCTCAGCACGTCTGCAAAGACAGTGATTGTGTGTAAATGATGGTGAAAGTTTTTTTTTTTTTGAGTCACCCTATCTCGGTGAGAGACAGCCGTGTTAAAAAAAAGTGTATGTATTATTTTTCATTGTTTACAGGTATCAGCTGTGCTGGCAAATGATGAGGTCATGTTGTGCATCAAACAAGGAGAACATGGCTCTACCTATGGTGGCAATCCTCTAGGCTGTAAGGTATGTCTATTTTGTTCATCCAACTTCACCCACCTCCATATTCTTACAAAAATTTATTCAATATCTACATTATTTCTCATATTATGTGCTAGTATATTTTGGGAATAGTGTATATATCTTTAAGGACAAATATTAATTACCTATATAAATCAGGTCATTAGTTAATGACAATGAAAATCATTTGGTAATTTGTTACAGCTCATCACAACATGCATGATTAACTCTGATAAATTTTATCCTAACCTAACTCTGACACTTTGATTTTATGAAATTTGATCAGCACTCTATGACCCTTGTGGATTTAGTGCTTAGTTTTGATTGTGATTATGAAATTTGATAGTACAGCTTGGAATGCTCACTTTAACAAGCCAAATTCTGAGATGAGAAAAGACCTGCATGTAATCAGCCTATGGTAAACCTGCTCTGTCCTAATCTCGAGTCTCACCCATGATCATAGGCAGGCCCTGCTTAACAGTGTTTTGCTAATGCATTAGTTTTCAATTATACCCATTTTTTCATTTATTCAGACTTCTTACAATAAATACATACACCACTTACTATAAGCTAAGAACGAAAATCTTTTAAGTTAAATAATGTGTATATTGAATATGCATTTTTTAGGCCTAGCTCCGTTGCTCACTTAATATATGATAGTGTAAACATGTTATCAGGCTTTTATATGCATTTGAAAGTGAAAAAAAAGGTGTTTCACTTTACAGCAGTAGCCTGGACCCTAACCTGTTGTATAAGCGGGGTCCCTCCTGTACTTGAATTACATACATGTATCTTGTGTACTCGGCTTAACCTCTCAGGATTGGCACAGATTATAATCGGGGTGTCTACAGGGAGGGACCTCAGTGAGCTCTCGGGAGACTTAGTATTTTACATGTTTTGGATATGGATTTTTATTATTTAATACAAATGAATGTATTATAGGCTGGAAAGTACATGAATACCGACGAGTAGGAAACTTTGAGTATAATAGTGTTTGGCTTAATTTGCATGTCTTTTCAAGTATGTGAAATACAGGAGTTTATATAGTGGAGAGATGAGAGAGGTGTAATAGCAACATGGGAAATGTCAAACACTTTCGGCGATGAACATAACCTGATCTGAATCCACCATATAAAATAAGGAATGAAAACATATTTGTCACATCAAAACAGATTGTTTATGAAAATTTCTACTTCAGGTTGGTCTAGTAGCTTTGCAAGTGATAGAGGAAGAGAATCTGGCAAGGAATGCAGATAAGATGGGTTTACTCTTACGCTCCGAGCTATCAAAATTACCAAAGGAAATAATTTCTGTTGTGCGAGGACGAGGACTACTAAATGCCATTGTTATCAACGAGAGTAAGTAGAACTTTTTTGTCTCTTGGCTATTTTGGATAAGAGTAAATGCTCAATTTAAGACTAAAAGGGGAAGTGGGTGGCAGGTAATGGTAACTGTGGTGCACAGAAATGAGATAAAACAAAAAAAAAACATTATTTTAACCAAACTTTGTCCCTTGTTTCCAAATCGGTTGATACGGATTTTGTCCCATATTTCTGATGTACATCCAATTGAGGGTTTACTGCATTGTAGAATGAATAGTTTGTGATTGTCTTTACAATAAGGTGCTAAACCTGTATGGGTCATTCATCACAAACATTTTGATATATTGTACCTTATATTATGGGGTGGGTTTATGAAG
Organism: Cherax destructor; assembly: GCA_009830355.1. Classification (NCBI taxonomy): domain Eukaryota; kingdom Metazoa; phylum Arthropoda; class Malacostraca; order Decapoda; family Parastacidae; genus Cherax; species Cherax destructor. Next base: position 115,778 of record WNWK01001725.1, read on the forward strand.
GATGAGGTAAACCATAGAATTGATGAAGAAAAAAAGGTGAGTGGTGCATTGAGGTATCCATTGAGGCAAAGAAGGGAATCTACGAGAGTATAGTGGTACCAACACTTATATGGGTGTGTGAAGCATGGGTTGTAAATGCTGCAGCAAGGAGGCAGTGGAGATGTCGTGTCTAAGGGCAATGTGTGGTGTAAATATTATGCAGAGAATTCGTAGTGTGGAAATTAGGCGGAGGTGTGGAGTTACTAAAAGAATGAAGAGAGGCTGTTGAGGTGGTTTCGTCATTTAGAAAGAACGGAACAAAGAATGACTTGGAAAGCGTATAAATCTGTTGGGGAAGGAAGGTGGGGTAGGGGTCATCCCTGAAAAGGTTGGAGGGAGGTGGTAAAGGAGGTTTTGTGGGCGAGGGGCTTTGACTTCCAGCAAGCGTGCGTGAGTGAATGGGTTTTGGGACCTGACGAGCTGTTGGAGTGTGAGCAGGGTAATATTTTGTGAAGGGATTTAGGGAAACCAGTTAGCCGGACTTGAGTCCTGTAAATGGGAAGTACAATGCCTGCACTTTAAAGGAGGGGTTTAGGCTATTGGCAGTTTGGAGGGACGTCAAAACTGTCATATCTGAGTTCCTCTGCAAAGACAGTGATTATGTAGGAGTGATGGTGAAAGTGTTGAATGATGAAAAGTTTTTCTCTTTCTTTCTTTTTGGGTCACCCTGCCTGTGGGAAACGTCAGACATGTTAAAAAAAATAATTATGGGGAAGTGCTAAATCCCTGGGGTCAGCACATGAGGAATGGTAACCAGGTTTGATTCAAGAGATGGAAGGACAAGTATAATTCCTTGGATCAAGAGCCTTTCACTAGCAACAAGATACCTTCCTTGAGGGGTACAACACTTAAGAATAAATACAAATGTACACCTCTAATTCATATCACATTGTTTCAGAAATGTCTTACATATTTTTTTTTTTGTATTACAGAGTTTGATGCATGGGAAGTATGTTTACGACTTAAGGATAATGGGTTGCTTGCCAAGCCTACACATGGGGACATAGTAAGATTTGCTCCACCGTTGTGCATCACAGAAGAGGAAATAACAGAATGTATTGGTATTATCACAAATACTATCCTATCACTGTAGTAATTTTTTAATAGAACAAGCTGATAATGATTGATTCCAAGATAAAAAAAAAGTTGATTGTTATAGGCATTTTATCAAGACAATTGCACTAGACATGTAGCTTAAAAAAGACAAAGTATTCCAGAAGAGATTTAATAAGTGATCACTGGTATGAACCTTATAGTATATAAAGAAAGTTTGAACTTATCTATACAATATTTAAAGTTCCAAAGATCATTAAGGTAATAATGTGATACATATATGTATTTAAATCAAGTGCTGTAGGTTTATGACTTCAGAATAGTATTAACCCAAGAAAGCACTGTGGCTTATTTTTGTTGAGGTCTTTAACTCTCAGGATGTAACCCACAGTTACTTAGCTACTGTTAGGTATGCAGGGGTAAGGAGACCTGCTCATACTAGGAAATTATAGCATTTATTGGAGGGGGAGGTAATGTGGGTACATTCAAAGACAAATAGACTGTTGATCCAAGATATTGAACCTGTTACTGGTGCCAAGGAACCTCCCTGGAGACATCCAGTAAAGTAGAAAGGTATAGGATGGTTTAATTACTAGGGAGGGAAGGATATATTTGCGAGAGTGCTTTGACGCCAAGAATGTGAAAACTTTTGTGGTTTCTGGCTGGCAGGATGTACTGCAACTTTTTATATACGCACGCTTATCTTTTTTTACTGTGTTATGATCATATTAGAATCCTCCAGTGAAAAATAGTGAACTACTCACCAAATTGTAAACAACTGTGAAGGGAGGGATTGAACCCATGGCAAGCTAGTCCAAAACTAGTGTATTATCCACTATACCTTGCTGGCCTTTGTAAGATTCATCCAACTTGGTATAATGTATTTCTGTACACCATAGAAAAGCATGGGGCCCCACTGGTATCACAATGCAGGTTTTTGCAGACTAATCTCATGCCATTATGCTCTAGCTCAAGTCCCTTCAAAGCTGCTATGGATGACTTGAATCGGTGTACAGCTTTAAACAACTCGCTAAATAGGAAGGCTCGAATCCATGGCAAGCTAGTTCCTATTTCTAGCAGGCCAGTGTGCTACCCACTGTATTATGCCAGCTCAGTAAAATTCATTCAACCAGGTATAATTTTATACACCATAAGAAAGTTAGCATAGGCCCCACTGTAATAACACTGGCCTAGCCATGAATTTGAGCCTCCACTTAGTGAGATGTTTACAATTGTCTTATGATTTAGATTCATTCATAACTTTTAAGAAACTTTAGCTAGTGCATGTTATAGCCATGTGGTCACAGTGGGGTCCATGCTAACCCTCCTAGTGTATAGAAACATTTCTAGTTGGATGAGCCGCGCTGTATAACCCTTGTGGTTTAGCGCTTCTTTTGATTATAATAATAATCTAGTTGGATGAATCTTGTTAGGCAGGCATGGTACAATGGATAACACACTGGCCTGCTATAGGTTTGAACCTTAAATTTTTCTTAGGTTTTATATATGTAATTTTTATTTGTATTTTTTTCTGAACATGTAAAATAAATTTTTCCTAAAAAAGCAAGAATTTGTTAAATCTTATACAGTATATACTACTAATTAATTTTTCAGTTATACTACATATAATGAAACATTAAAGTGTAGCAAACACTGAAAGCCTACAGCGAAAATGTGTGCAAGTAGAATGTATATTTCGAACTCTGTCCCAGACGGTGATTAGTACAGGACAGTGAAAAGTCTTGGTTTATATGATGAGCAAAGCTATGGGTCACATATTTAAGGAAAAGGGGGCCCCCTTTTTTTTTTAAGGAGTATAGGTAGAGTTTAGTTTTCAGAAGGATCTTTGTAAAAATGTTGGTAGAATTACCATCAATATGTTAGGCAAAAGGACATACAAATAATGCAACATTTCTCTCTCCAGGAGCTTTGTCAAGCCATTACAAGCAATACAGGGACACACAGGATATATATAGGTTTTAGAGCAAGGTGCAAAGCATATTATAATCTATGTAGGTAGTAGTAGTACTACTAGTACAGTGGTACCTTGGTTAACGATGGTCCCCAAACTCACCCTTTTATGTAAGTTTATTTTTTTAAATGCTTTTGTAAGTGTATTTTTGGGGGTCTAAAAGGACTAGTCTATTTTACATTATTCCTAATGGGGATAAATTTGTTTGGTAATGGCACTTGAACAGCATTCTGGAATGAAAAAATATCGTTAACCGAGGTACCACTGTACTTATATTGCCTACAACGATTATAATATGCTTTGAACCTCACTCTAAAACCTATATATACCCTGTATTCATGTATTATTTGCAATGGCTTGACAAAGCTCCTGGAGAGTAAAATACTGCCACAATGTTGCATTAGAAAGATCTTTCTAAGCTAGACAATGTTCTTTTATTCTTAATTTTGCTTGTACAAGATGTAATTGAGCTGGTGATTACTAGTGTGTGGTCAGGCTGTGGGAATCTAGTCTGGAGCAAGAATGTAATTCTTTGTGGCAAATTCAGAATTTGAATCAAGGATGCATTTTCCTACTGAGGTGTTGAATTTGAATTTGGCTTTTAATTAGGGTAGCTTTAATTTTTTTTTTTGTGGATATGTATCTTGTGTGAAATTTCAGCTTTCTGCAAAATATGGCCAGGAAATATTACACAAAATAGAAGACACCCACAAAGTCAACTGGGGCTTCCCTAAGTAAAACAAAACCCAATTTTAACATCTCAAAAGAAAAATGACTCCCAGATGCAATTTAAATTTTCCATGAACCACACTGCTGCTCCAGACTTCAGGTCCCACACCCTAACCACACACCAGTGGCTACTAGTTTCCAGTTACATCTTGCATATCCAAAGGTAAGAACAAAGGAGCACTCCAGTAGGCCCTCCTGGTGTTCAATTACCCATTAAGCCTAGTGTTCCCCTTCCCCTCAACATACATGTGATCTATAGACTTGCCCACTATACAAACCAAGACTTTTCACTTTCCTGTACTACTAAAGATCTAAGACAAAGCTGAAATACACAAATCACTTATGCTGTACTTGCCTGTTTGTGGTTGCAGGGGTCGATTCTCAGATCCTGGTCCTGCTTTTTGCCACTCGTCAAAAACACTTGTGCATGAGAAAGCCGCTCGTGTGTTTTCACATTGAAGCAACTTATATTATGTAAAAGTTTCGTAATACATAAAAATACTCATTCTTAAGTTAACATATGGAAATATTTTTAATCCTCACCAGTTTCGTTTCATGCCAGGAAAACATACAAATGGCTAACTCAGGAACACAATCCGTCTGAGTAGAATTTTTAGGACACGGAAAGTTGATTATGTGTGTGTTGTACATTCCTCAATCTTGGATAGAGATCAAGGGAGACTTAATACATAAATAACCAGCAAATAGGAGAGAGAAGCTTTATGACGATGTTTCGGTCCGATTTGGACCATTTTCAAGTCAAAATAACCAAGTTGGATCGAAACGTAGTTACAGTGGACCCCCGGTGTTCGTCCATTTTTCGTAAGAGAATACTGTTCAAGTGCCATTACCAACCGAATTTATTCCCTTAAGAAATAATGTAAAGTAGACTAGTCCTTTTAGACCCCCAAAACTACACTTATAAAAGCATTTAAAAAAATAAACTTACATAAAAGGGCGTGTTTTGAGCAGGACGAACACCGGGGGTTCACTGTATAAGCTTCTCTCTCCTGTGCGCGGGTTATTTGTGTATTGTTCCAGTCACGGTATTGTGTCTTTTTGTTCTTCAAGGGAGACTTGTTTGAAAGAAATTTTTATGGTTTCAGGACACGATGATGTAGTAATTTTAAGGTATTTGAATTTTAGCGAAACAAATAATTTCTCGTGCACTGAGGCACTGTCGATGAATAAGAAGCAGAGAGTTTACAAGAAATGAGTGAAATTTGAATTTGGACCATTCACAAGTGGCGTTCCACAACGATCAGTTTTGCTCCTTTTGTTGTTTACAATTTATATTAATTACCTTGACAATGGAATAAAAAACAACGGGAGTAAATTTACTGACGACTCAAAACAAAGCCGAATAATAGTTCGGAAGATACCCTTAAACTTCAATAAGACTATTGTCGTTGTCCAACACAATATCTTCCCCTGCTTTTAACATTTCTGTCATGATCCCGTCAGTTCCTGCTGCTTTACCCCCTTTCATTCTACGTAATGCCTCACGCACCTCCCCCACACTCACATCCTGCTCTCCCTCACTCCTAAAAGATGTTATACCTCCCTGACCAGTGCATGAAATTACCGCCTCCCTTTCTTCATCGACATTTAAAAGTTCCTCAAAATATTCCCGTCATCTACCCAATATCTCAAGCTCCCCATCTACTAATTCCCCTACTCTGTTTTTAACTGACAAATCCATTCGTTCCCTAGGCCTTCTTAACTTGTTTATCTCACTCCAAAACTTGTTCTTATTTTCTGGAAAAATTCTTGACAGTGCCTCTCCCACTCTTTCATCTGCTCTCCTTTTGCACTCTCTCACCACTCTCTTCACCTTTCTTTTACTTTCCATATACTCTGCTCCTCTTTACATCTCTAGAAAATAATGAATATCCATTGGTCCTCTTAACTGATCTATAACAAGCTTTGATGCAGTAGCCTACAACATCCTGCTGCTTAAACTAGAACATTATGAAATCGAATGCCATGCTCTAAGTTGTGGAAACATGCGAGGGCTTTAATACAAGGTGGTTACTGCCTTCACAGTGCAACTAATGCCATAGTCTTACCCTCACAAATTTTCTTGTACATTCTTTTTCTGATAAATGAATGGAGGACCAGCATTATACATGCATGAACATGGACTGCACTTACTTGCGATATGAAGCCTGTCCCTAGCTGACTTCCCTGATGGCTAACCCCTAGCCAGCTTGAACTCAAAGTTAACCTTCCTGAAATTTGGACCTTTGTGCTGATGATGACTGCTTTCCTGTAAATATAGATACATTGAAAAATCTGTAACCTAGCCTAGTTTAACAATTCTTAAGTTACCTCTTAACTACAAACAATGTATTCATAGACAATGACAAAACTGATATCCTAACTATTTGGGGTGTTTACCCCTTATAACAAAGCTGAGAAGAATCCAAGTAATTGTCCTAAGTGTAAAATAGCCACTTTAGTTGATATAATCAGATATGTGGATACCCTGGTGTTGCACATGTATCTTAGTCATCAAAGAGGAGGGTGTTACAAGCAATCAGACATAAATGCTCTGGAAAACGTACAAAGGAGGATGACTAAGTTGATTCCATGTATCAGAAATCTTCCCTATGAGGATAGACTGAGGGCCCTGAATCTGCACTCTCTAGAAAGGTGTAGAATTAGGGGGAATATGATTGAGGTATATAAATGGAAAACAGGAATAAATAAGGTGTAATCATGTGTTTTATTAACATGACATAAGCCTAACATACATTAAACAATATAGATTAGAATATAAAGAGTCCCTAACCCTTACATATTTTTCCTACAAGTGCAGTTACAAAAATGATTTACACCATCTTAATCAGAGAAGATCATGTACCCAAAAGATAAGTGATTATAATCAATGTTAACCTAATCACTAAGATTTATATGTATTAAGTACTCATGTTCTTGGTTGAACCAGATGAACGCTCATCTTCTTTCAACAAACTAGCCATATCCCACCGAGGCAGGGTGACTCAAAAAGAAAAAGAAAAGTTTCTCTTTTGAAAATTAGTAATATACACAGAAGGGGTTACTAACCCCTTACTCCCGGCATTTTAGTCGTCTCTTACGACACGCATGGCTTACGGAGGAAGAATTCTGTTCCACTTCCCCATGGAGAATGAACGCTCCTAATAATCATAAATGAACTAGGATGTGGATCAGTAATAATCATAAAAATGGTCCACAAATTTTTTTAATTATAGCTACTAATGACAGGAGACAGATTAATTATATTCCCAGGAATTATATTCTCAAGGAAGCCTAATTGCAGCATCACCAGGGGCAGAAAATTTGACTTACCTTTCAGCCTTTGTAATTAATGCTGACACAAATGTGTTATTTGGGTCTCAGTATCGATGGTTTCTGTGAAGATATGCAGTCCCTTACATGAAGATTCACGGGAACATTGTACGTGCCATTCATTGTTTACACAAGTTTAAACACCATCCTTTGAGGCACTAATAGTTCCACAGTTCCAATGCTTACACTCCCATACTGTCTGAATACCAGTAGAGCACAGTGTACATCAATACACTGTTAATCACTCCATATAAAGGGTAGATGGTACTTCTTCTCTTTTCTCCCTAGTGCAAATTCCTCCAACACAGGGTGGACAAGAACATATTGGGTAAGGAACAGCTAAGAGCACTAGGAGTAAGAGTAGACAGTGAATTGGCATCCACCTTAGCTGGCTGCCACAATAAATCAGCAAGGATTGTGTAGAATTCTGCAAGTAACAGAGGAACTGAAAACATTGAACAACACTTTGACCAGCAGATGTCTTCACCCACTGATGAAAGCACAGTGGACCCCCGGACTTCGTCATTAATTCGTTCCAGAATGCTGCTCAAGTGCCGTTACCGAACGAATTTGTTCCCATAAGGAATAATGTAAATTAGATTAGTCCTTTTAGACCCCCAAAAAGACACTTACAAAAATACACTTACATAATTGTTTGAGTTTGGAGCAGTACGAACTCCGGGGGTCCACTGTATATAAATTCTACTTACTGTACCTGCATCATCTTCTCCAAGATCCAATAAAGCTTATGCTTAAGCAAAACATTGTACAATTAACATTCATGTGTGTGTGTTTTACGACACTTAGCAGTGTTAAACATAAAAATGACTTCTGACTTATTATATTACTACTATATTCACAAAAAATGCATTAAATCTGTAAGGATCATTTAGCACAACAGGGTGGAGTGAAGCTGATGTCATGAAAAAATGCACAAAGAGAATAACAAGCACACACTATTCAGGTGCCCTATCAGCCATATTGTTATGGCTTGATATTTGTATTATTTTTTTTTTGACACACCTGCCTTCTTCCACTAATGTAGGGTGATGCAAATAACAGGAAACACATTCAGCATCCCTTATGCATGTTGATACCACAGTTCAGATGCCCCTCCAAACTGCAATATCCTCATCCCTCCTTCAGAGTGCAGGCATTGTATCTCTCACCTCCAGGACTCAAGTCCTGGAATACAGATATCAAGTCCTTAACATTGCTAAACTCATTATCACTTGGTACATTTTGAGTAACAAGTCGTAAACGCTCCAGAAATTTTTGTTGCAGCACATCAAGACTTAGGCCAGTCTGTATTGTATGTCACCAAACACTAAACCCAAGTGGGTCATTCAGTGCAAGAAGTGAAGCTCCATCCTCAGTTGGCCTATTTGTGGCCTGGTATGCGACTGGTCAGACTACTGTTCAGTTTACTGTACATAATGAAGTAAACAGTTAATGAAAACATGGATCAAATTTAGCTTGACAGAAAAAGTGGAGATGTTCCTCATGATAAATTAACATAAATATCATCTTCAATAAATAATGAAATGTGAATGAACAGTGGCACTTTAGTTACATTTTATTACACTCTTGACATGCTTTATTAAAATTGTAATTTAAAAAGGTATCAAAAGTTAAAATATATATACACACTTTCATAAACTTGTTTCCACATAAAAATTAAAAACTAAAATTTGATATAATTCTGGTAAAAATTTGATGCGATTTATGAATACAGTACCAAACTGTACATTAAAATTTTCCACTGACTTTACAGTGTTAGCCTACATCTACTTTTGCACTTCAAACCTAGCAACTTCCTTCTTTTCCTTTATTTGCAAGCATTTTAGAATCTCCAGTCCTATTGCACGTGCCATAGGTGGAGGCACTGCATTTCCAATCTGAAAAAAAAAAATTTACTTCTCTTTATAGAACATGATCCTTCACAAATTATACTAATTATAGCTACTAATTAATTCAAAGATTAAAAAATATTTTCCACTGCCTGTACACCGAATATTATTTGTTGGAAAAAGAGAGAATAAAACAAAGTATCACAAAAACTATGTAGGTATCAATGCATCACCAACATACCTGCCTATATTTATCCAAAGTTGATCCATAGAAACGATATGTATCCGGGAAGCCTTGAGATCTTGCACATTCGCGCACACTTACTACCCTTGTTTGTTCTGGATGCAAGACACGTCCCTAAAGAATGAGAGAATAAATTTCATGAGTATTATTTTTACCCACCTAAAGGAGACACCGTAAGTGACAACTAGAGAAGCAACATAAGTAAATAAAGCTAAACCACACTATGCTACCTATGCAATATGATAAAAGATTTTTATAATAAAAATTTGGCTTATACACTAACATGAAATACATGTGTAGTCTACAACAACAAAAAATTATGTATATTCTACAACAACAAAAAATGAAGCTATTAAACAAAGTGGCTCTTTTTTTCTTTTGCCCATCAAGGTAGGTGACCCAATGGAAAAAAAAATATCACCATCACTCATTCTTTTGATAAGTTCACAGATGATCCTCTTAACTGTAACATTCTCATTCCTTTAGGATGCAGACACTATACAGTACTTCCCACCTCTAGAAATTAGGTTTGACTAACCAGTTTTCCGGAATCTCTCCATAAATATTACCTTGCTCACACTCCAACATGTCAAATTTAAACAAATAAATTCATTTACTGCAATGTAACGTGCACACATGCCTGCAGGCTACCGAAACCCCTCACAACTCAAAACCATAACAGCCTCCTTCCATCCTTTCCTAGATTATCATAATTACGGTATATTCATGGGAGGCAAAGAAGGGAATGTACGAAAGTATAGTGGTACCAACACTCTTATATGGGTGTGAAGCATGGGTTGCGAATGCTGCAGCGAGGAGGCGGCTGGAGGCAGTGGAGATGTCCTGTCTAAGGGCAATGTGTGGTGTAAATATTATGCAGAAAATTAGGAGTGTGGAAATTAGGAGGAGGTGTAGAGTTACTAAAAGTATTTGTCAGAGGGCTGAAGAGGGGTTGTTGAGGTGGTTTGGTCATTTAGAGAGAATGGATCAAAGTAGAATGACTTGGAGAGCATATAAATCTGTAGGAGAAGGAAAGCGGGGTAGGGGTTTGTCCTCGAAAAGGTTGGAGGGAGGGGGTAAAGGAGGTTTTGTGGGCGATGGGCTTGGACTTCCAACAAGCATGTGTGAGCGTGTTAGATAGGAATGAATGGAGACGAATGGTTTTTGGGACCTGACGAGCTGTTGGAGTGCGAGCAGGGTAACATTTTGTGAAGGGATTCAGGGAAACCAGTTAGTGGACCCCCGAGTTACGAACACCCCGGAAATCAAACAATTATGTAAGTGCTTTTGTAAGTGTATTTTTGGGGGTCTGAAATGGACTAACCTACTTGACATTATTTCTTAAGGGAGTAAATTCGTTTGGTAATGGCACTTGAGCAGGCTTCTGGAATGAAGTTTGTTTGTTACTTGGGGGTCCACTGTAACTGATTTAGTTGGACTTGAGTCCTGGAAATGGGAAGTACAATGCCTGCACTTTAAAGGAGGGGTCTGGGATAGTGACAGCTGGGAGGGACTTATTCTCTGCTGTCGTATCTGAGCGCCTCTGCAAAGACAGTGATTATGTATGAGTGAGGTGAAAGTGTTGAATGATGATGAGAGTATTTTCTTTTTGGGTCACCCTGCCTGTGGGAGACAGCCGACTTGTTGAAAAAAAAAAATCATGGGAAGCCCTAAATCTGTAAGGATCGTATAGCACCTAGGGATTAGGTATGATCAAGGAAGGGGAGGGGTAGTGCCAATCCCTGTCATCATGACTTGCACCAGTATCACTGCCTGAGACATCTTTTACAGTTTCCATCCACCTCAGATTTGTATATGCTTTTATATACTGATAGAAATGAATAACCGAAGTGTAATGAACACTTGTCAATGCTTAGTAATAAACCCATGTAGAGACAAACTCAGGAGATTAATTGATCTGTATATTTCGATTCCCTTCTGGGATCCTCTTCAGCATTGACAGAATCTACATATTTCAACAACATAATCTATGGACATAAACTCTACCATGTTATTGAAAAATCAATTATTACATTGCTTATATAAATTATAACTGATTCACAGCATTGACTTGCCCTGCAATTTCTTGCATTAAGTATCATAGAATTACAATTATATTCATGGCCATGAGAAGGACTGACCCCATACAAGTCATACAACTCCTGGGAAATGTGAGGTAATCAGGAAGGGGAAAACTTCCATTCCTTGGATCAAGAGCACTTCACCAGAATCAAGGTACTCCTCTGAAGGGATAGCACTCTTAGCATCTCACTACCACTGTCATGTTTAATTATTATGTTTTGTATCCTTATAAGAATTCTTGCTCTGTAAGCCATGCATGTTGTAAGAGGTAACTTAAATGGCCATCTCTTGCCAAGACAGAGGTTACCCAAAGAAGAAAACACATTCACCAACATTCTTAGTTCTGTCAATTAGTTATGGCCAAAATACTGTGCATATTCATGACTGCAATAGTAGTAGTACTATTGTACCCTAATCAAATTATAATTAATAAAAAATAACATCCAACTCCATATTTCCTAACAATTTTTTACAATTTCTTTTACTACTTTGAAGACAAAAAATCTTAAAAAATATTTGAATGCAATTTTTTCCTACTACCAGTGTTTCAACACTGTCCTATGGTATCAAAAGGCTAAACTTGCAGTGATAATCTTAAAGACATTCATCAGATATGGAAAATGAAAATAATTTTATGTTTAGAGGTTAAACAGCACTAAAAAGGTTACAAAAAAGTACCTTAAAAAGCTAAATGTAAAAAAAAAGTCCCAGATTAAAAAGTTAAGAAAAAAAGAAATAAATTGACAAAATAGAAAGGAGAATGTGAATTAAGAAGAATATGTATTGAACCAAATGAGACAAATATGTAAGAGGGAAATCACATATTGCAACTGAATAACCAAATTTTACGTGTATTGAATTTATATACCATGAACTTTGACAAGCCAATACAAACAATAAAGTGTACATATTATATTGTTTGTATTAGTTTGATACATCTCATGGTGAGTAATTTTTTTTTTTTAACAACGGCAGTTTCCCACCGAGGCAGGGTGACAAAAAAAAAAAAAAACACTTTCACCATCATTCACACAATATTACTGCATTGCAGAGATGCCCAGACATGACAGTTTAGAAGTCACTCCAAACAGCCAATATCCCAAACCCCTCCTTTAACCCTTTCAGGGTTTTTGACGTACTAGTACGTCTTACGCACCAGGGCGTTTGACGTACTAGTACGCATAAATTCTAGCACCCTCAAATCAAGCAGAAAAAGGCTGGTAGGCCTAGATGTGAGAGAATGGGTCTGTGCGGTCAGTGTGCGCAGTATAAAAAAAAATCCTGCAGCACACAGTGCATGAGGAAAAAAAACTTTTTTTTATTTAAAACAGCGACTTTGCAGTCTATTTTCGTATGGTATTTATGACTGTATTCTCGATTGTTTTTGGTCTCATTTGATAGAATGGAAGATATATTATAGAAATAGAGATAATTTTGATTGGTTTCATGATGACAAGTACCTTGAAATTGAGCGCAAAGTAGCGAAAATGTTTGATTTTTGCCGATGTTCAAGAGTAAACAAATCACGCTAAACGTCCAATACACATCAACTGGCAAGTCAAATATTCTTGCACAAGTGTGCTGATATTATTTATACCGTTTTTAGAACGATGCAGTAGTATACATAACAGAAAATCTTCTACTTTTTGTGAGAATAAAAATTCAAAATGGAAAGCAAGAGGGGCCTGGAGACGTGACTAATGAACAGAGAAGATGTTATTTTAGTGCCAGGAATGTCTGCCTTGTTTATTCTGGACCCCATTTTGAAATTGGCATCATTTGAAATTTGTGTGAAATTGGCCAACTTGCCATTTTCTGACCACTATTTTGGGTAGTTGAAATTGGTAAATGGACAGTTTCTTGTACTCAATCGATAGAAGAAATGGAGTTCTAGCGAAATAGCTATGATTTTAATGGACTGGAACATTGGAATTGGCCAAAAATAGGGCTCAAAGTGGGCAAAATCGCGTAAAGGGTTAAAGTGCAGGTACTGTACTTTCCCACCTCCAGGACTCAAGTCTGCTAACCGGTTTCCCCGAATACCTTCACAAAATATTACCCTGCTCATACTCCAACAGCTCGTCAGGTCCCAGAAACCATTCATCTCTATTCACTCTTATCTAACACACTCACACATGCCTGCTGCATGCCCAGGCTCCTTTCACACAAAACCTCTTTTACCCCCAGCCCTCCATCCTTTCCTAGGATGACCCCAACCCCTCCTCCCCTCCACTACAGATTTATACACCCTCCAAGTCATTCTATTTCACTCCATCCTCTCTAAATGACCAAACCACCTCAATGACCCCTCTTCAGGCCTCTGAATAATACTTTTAGTAACTCCACACCTCCTAATTTCAACACTGAATTCTCTGCATAATATTTACACCACATATTGCCATTAGACACGACATCTCCACTGCCTCCAACCTCCTCCTTGTTGCAGCATTTACAATCCATGCTTCACACCCATGTAAGAGTGTTGGTACCACTATACTCGTGTACATTCCCTTCTTTTCCTCCATGTAAAATACAAGACTAAAAAATGCTTTATTAGTTGCAATGATCCATGTATTTAAGTGTCAGCTTTGTTACCTATAATCAATCAATTATGTATTACAATTTCACAAGTCATGGAGCAAATATGCAAGAATGAGCACTGACATTAGCCATCAAAGATGTCAAAGGTCATCCAACTGCTCCACCCAGGTAAAATGTGCAAATTCAACAAATGAAAATTGGTAATCCACAAGAATAAAAATCTTTAAAAATAATTTACCTGTTTTCCCATAGGCTCAGGGTTTGTGACTGTAGTGGAGAAAAATCCATCCCATTCAAGTCTGCCATAGAGGCCAGCCCAATGATTGTGACGATTGCCAGTGTGAGGTAGGCACCAGGGAATGAGTGTGTTGAACTGCTTATCCATAGGATCACATGCATTACCAGCAGCACAAGAGCAAACACCACGAAGTGCTCCAGTTGAAGATCTACCTTGTTTCTTGTCTGGATGAGTGTACTCCCTATACAATAGTAAAGATGAACACATCAGCAAGTTATATATAATACATACACTTCTTTAGTACACCAGCCATTTCCCAGTCATACAATAAATGGGGTCTTATATTTAGTCCAAGATGATAACCACCTGATAACTACAGGTACTATGTTATTCTACAGTGCATTTACTATGACTGGAAATATCACTTACTTCCAAACTTTGTTAAATAATATTCACTATGTGATATCCTACTTTATTGGCAATTCCCTAAGTACAGTACTACTACACTCACTCGTATGTGTGACTGGTTCAGTACACAAAGTACTGAAGATTCTTATTACTTTTTTATTAACACATCGGCCATTTTCCACAAGGTAGGGTGGCCCAAAAAAGAAAACTATCATCATCATTCACTCCATCACTGTCTTGCCAGAAGTGCGCTTACACTACAGTTATGAAACTGCAACATTAACACCCCTCCTTCAGTGTAGACACAGTACTTCCCATCTCCAGGACTCAAGTCCGGCCTGCTGGTTTCCCTGAATCCCTTCAAAGATGTTATTTTGCTCACACTCCAACAGCACGTCAAGTCCTAAAAACCATTTGTCTCTATTCGCTCCTATCTAACACACTCATGCATGCTTGCTGGAAGATTCTTATATGTAAGGTTAAAGGCTTATGGCCTGATTAAGCTTTGTACAGCAGTCACGGACCTGGAATGCTTCTAGAGCATAAAACCGAGGCCATCTTTCATTTTCTCAATGTGAATTTGATCATACTTCAAAACATATTCTGTAGCTCACTGAAATACTCATGGTTAGCTTAAATAATTTTTTTTTTGTGCCCAAAGCCTACTTCAGAACAACTCAAAGTAACTTTATATAAATAGCTGTATATTACTTACAGTTTCTTTGATTCTTTGCCATCTGGGAAACGAATAGCAATATTAGGTAGGTCACGCCAGTCTGATCCAGGAGCAGTAGGGATGTGTCGCATACGTGCCTCAATCAATGGAGCCATTTCTTTACACATGTGGTCCCGCAATAATGGCTGATACTGTTTACCTCGGATCTTAAAAGGAAAGGAAAAAGGGAACGATTTGTTGAGCACTGACCATGATTTATACAATTAACATTGATGATACACTTTTGCAAAGAGCAATGATGATATATGATAAGTTGTCTAGTGGAACATGAAGCCAACATGACAAGGTGTCTTGAAAACAAAAAATGCAATAAAATTCCATTTTCAATTAGTACTACAGTATTTATTATTACAATGAATTTGAAGTACAGGGGTCTGAAATAGACTAACCTACGTGACATTATTTCTTAAGGAAGTAAATTCGTTCGGTAATGGCACTTGAGCAGCATTCTGGAAAGAATTTTCGGCGAAAACCGAGGGTCCACTGTATACGTACTAAAGCCATAGGATTCATATATAACCTGTTGGTAATCTGGTTTAATCCAAAGGGAAAGGCAGCTCCAATTTCTTGATCAAGAACTCTTTACCAATATCCAAAGAAACTCCCTTGATGGGTTCAGAAGTGAAAAAAAAAAAAGACCATAAAACAGCCATTTTTTCTCTCTTCAGTTTAACCAAAGATATCACAATACTGACAATATGAAAGAACATACATGCATACACTTAGGACATCTTTATTAGATATGTTTCGGTTCTGAAACCTTGATCATCTGGAGTGACCAACATCCCAGGACAAAATGTATTCAATAGAGATGTCCCAAGTATAATATACACACTTGTGTCCTTTCATCCATAAAGATTTACATACAGGTTAACCCTTTCAGGGTTGGTGCCGTACATGTATGGCTTGAGAGCCAGGGTCGGTGCCATACTCATACGCCAAAATTCTAACGCCTTCAAATCAAGCAGGAGAAAGACGGTAGGCCTACATGTGAGAGAATGGGTCTGCGTGATTAGTGTGTGCATTATAAAAAAATCCTGCAGCACGCAGTGCATGAGAAAAAAAACTCCGACCGTGTTTTTGGTTTGAAACAGTGACTGCAGTGTATTTTCGTATGGTATTTATGGTTGCATTCTCGTTTTCTTGGTCTCATTTGATAGAATGGAAGATATGTTACAGAAATAGAGATAATTTTGATTGGTTTCATGATGAAAAGTACCTTGAAATTGAACTCAAAATAGCGGAAATGTTCGATTTTTGCCGATGTTCAAGAGTAAACAAATCACGGCACGCGTCCAATACGCATCAACTGGTGAGTAATATTCTTTCACAAGTGCGCTGATATTATTTATACCATTTTTACAATAATGCAGTAGTCTGCATAACAGTAAATCTTCTATTTTTTGTGAGAATAAAAATTCAAAATAGAAAGCAAGAGTAATATAAGAGGGGCCTGGAGACATGACTAATGAACAGAGAAAATGTTATTTTAGTGCCAGGAATGTCTGTCTTGTTTATTCTGGACACTATTTTGAAATTTGTGTGAAATTAGCCAAATTGCCAATTTCTGACCACTTTATTGGGTAGTTGAAATTGGTAAATGGGCAGTCTCTTGTACTCAATCAATATAACAAATGGAGTTCTAGCAAAATAGCTATGATTTTAGTCAACTGGAACAATGGAATTGGCCAAAAATATGGCTCAAAGTGGGCGAAATCGCTGATGCGTAAATATCACCGATTTCGCTAAATTCGCGAGAGCGTAATTTCGTAAGTTTTCCATCAAATTTCATACTTTTGGTGTCATTATCACCAAGAAAAGATTTTCTATCATTTCATAAGAATTTTTTTTTTCAAAGGGTTAAGTGAAATCAATAATGGGAGTTATTTTTTGGGGACTGTTATTCAATGTTTTTAAATTTCTGGAAAAGACACGAAAGTCTTCACTAACCAGTCGTTGAAAATGTGATTCAGGTTCTGTGCCATAGTTCATTTCTTCTTTCCTGTGTCCATTACGTATTTCTGGGAGGTCTGACATGGTGTCTCTCACCGTTATAGTACGGAGAGGTGCAGACACCACCCACTGACAATTACTGACATACTGCAAAGAAATATCAGAGATTTAAACATAATTGAATAACAAGCATGTAATGAACACTTGTCAATGCTCAATAATAACTCCCGCAGAGACAGAAACACAGGAGGTTGATTGATCTGGATATTTCGACCCCCTTCCGAGATTACAGAAGGGGGTCAAATTCAGCATAAATAAAGTGTTTTCCAGTTAATAACAGGTTGGAATTGAGAAAATATAAATTTGAACTTTAATTATCCTTACTAACATAAAAAAAATTAAGACAATGAAGTAGGCCTACTAGCCCATGCAAGAAGGTCTTACTCACATAACTTGTATAACTAACATTTTTAAAGCAAAAAATTAACTTTAATGATTCTTCTTAACAGTTTATTTCAGTCATTGACACTCGGACGATCAATTAGTTTTCTGAATTGTCAAAGTTAAATCCATTTTTTACATTTCTGTGAAAAATAAATTAATTCCCACTGAAATTTTAGTTGCAACAAAATATATATTAGAGCAAGTCTTTGCTCTCATTAGACTGCATCAGACAACTTTGTATAAATTCACATTTATGGTTGCTACAACAAAAAATGGGTGCCAAACATTTCCCTCCAACATACACCTGTTATGAAATAATGCAAAAACCTAATGAATGACAAGATATGAAGAAGTTATTGGCAAAATTGTACAGGGATTTCATATTTGTGCTCCTTTCAGCATACTCAGCGAGAGTACAGTAATGTGTAAATTTTGTCATGGTGTACCAAATATCAATCCCATTGACAGTAGTTTAGTAGCATATAAACAAAAGGCCTTTCAAACAGGTGCTAAAAAGGCATATATTACTCATAAATGACTGTCATTTACCTTTCACTAACAAATTTAGGATTGTTATTCAAAATTTTCAGAATCTGCATTCAGAAATGCATTCACACTTAATCATTTAACAGCTTACTGTCTTGTCAGAAGTGTTCAAACATCAGTTCAAATGGCCATCTGCACCCTGACATTATCACACAATCCTTCAGAGGGCAGACAAAATCAATTAATTAAATAAAAATAATTGTGTATGTGCATGTTTTTCCAAATGAAACTAGCATGAATAGATAATTAGTAAAGTCTCAACGATTTGTGATGAAGGTTCATCACAAGCTAGTTTGATAAAAAAAAAAAAGTACATATGGTAAGATTAATCAACTGTCCTCAAAGTTCCTTACCTTTTTGTTATCAACAACAACAGATAACTGGCACGCTCTTGGGGAAAATGTATGAGTGGGCTCAGGATACATAGGCAGCTTCTCCCCCGGGGCAGCTGCTAAAATGATGGCTCTGTGAGGTATATATGTACTGTTGTTAGTAATGAAAGGAATAATAACAAAGGCAGTTTAAACCTGATAATGTTTTGCTTTTCTAAAAACCGAATATATATATTCATGGCTAGTACTCAACCAGTATGGGTCAGTTCCTTGGATCAAGAGCCTTTCACTGACATCAGTGTACCTCTCACCTTCAAAATACCCAAAACAAAGGACTGAAGTGAGAAAAATAAAACTTGATAAACTAAATATTTTGAATTACTATAGTATCATATTCATTGGGAGGTGCTAAACATGTAAGGCACATACAATACTGAGATATATACGAGAGAAGACTTTAGTAAAAACTGTATTCCACAATTTATGCAATAACACACCACTGTATTTTAGAAGCTTCAAGTGCACAAAATTTTGACCAGATTTTCCACTACAGCACTGTACTACAAGTGAGTGAGCAAGGAATATTCAAGAAAGCCTAAAAAAATTATTAGTCCAGCCTTTCTGTAATATGTAATGTACCAAAATTTTAACTGCCTAAGTTTTTTAATATTCAACACTGCAATGCTACCGTTAAACCAGGGCATTAAAGGGAGACAGACTATTATAAAGAAATGTTCAACCATCCTGGTCATGGACTGGGCTGCAGGGGTGCTGACCCCTGGAACACCCTCCAGGTACCACATGCACATATTCTTGGGATCGCCTACCTTCTACGGGTTTGTGCCACCCCATAGTTTCCTGCTTGAAGGATTCCAAATGTACACTGGTAACCCATCTTCACCAAAACTCGCATAGTTAGTTTGAGGACCATGTTACACTTATATGATACGAAGTTCCTCACATTTTCAAGCAGGAAAAATCTTGGACGGTAGTAATCACAGTAGGAGAGATATGATGCTACAAGGGAGTTCTGTAATGCATGTTATTCTTTAATTTTAAATTAATGCAATTTATATACAATATTTATTTTAACTTTTTCTCTAACTGAAATGACAATACTGTAATACAAACAGAATTTAAAAAAAAAAAAAGTAGCTTGCACAACTAACCTTGAACTGAGAATATTGTCTGGTACTGAACCTGTTCATTCCAGAAAATCCTTGGCATGGTGGACCACCACAAAGCATCTCAACTTCGCCCTTCTTTGGTAAACGCTGACCTTTTCTGTTCATATTTTCATTCTGTTGAAAACATTGCCACTGACTTACACTAAACATCTGATGCTCTTGGATATAATAAAACTATTAAGAGCTGAATGATTTTTTATAACACAACAGCCATTTCCCACTGAGCTAAGGTGGGCCAAACAAAAGAAGGAAAGAATTTAGCAGAATAAAATGGGTCATTAAGAGATTTTTAAATTCAACGGCCATCTCCCACAAAGGCAGCTTGGTCCAAAGAAGAAAAGTCCCCATCATTCACCCAATCGCTGTCTTTCCAGAAGTGTGCTGACATCACAATTAAGATTACTTTCAACTGCAATTTCCCCATCTCTTCTCCTGAGTGCACTGCCCTTCCCAACTCCAATTCTGAAGTCCAAATAACCAGTTTCCCTGAATCCCTTCATAAGTTACTTTCCTCACACTCCAACAGCACATCCATTAAACAACATCTGTCTCCACTTATTCTTATCTAACACACTCATACAAGCCTGCTGGAACTCTAAATATATTAAAAAGGAAAGATACACAAATATCCTGCACATAAAAGAAAGAAGCTTATGACAATGCTTCGGTCCAATTTGAAACATTGACTAGTAACACAAATACATGAAGGTATGGGAGCCAGCATATATACGAGAGGAGGACAGGGACAGGGCAAAGAGTGGAAGAAAGAAGCGACTCCACACATGGCAGTGTGCCTTTTTATTGTTTTCTTAAAAGGGAAAGACATTGTAGAATTTGCAGTGTTGGTATTGAAAGAAAACTCAGGGTTACATCCTTTAAAACTCTCGCAATTGCTCAACACCTCACTAAATCTATAACAGTTACAATTACAGTTCTTAAACTAATACAGTGGACCACCGAGTAATGAACACCCTGGAAATCGTACAATTATGTAAGTATAATATTGTAAGTGCTTGTGGAAGTGTATTTTTGGGGGTCTGAAATAGACTAACCTACGTGACATTATTCCTTAAGGGAGTAAATTCGTTCGGTAATGGCACTTGAGCAGGCTTCTGGAATGAAGTTTTTACGTTACTCGGGGGTCCACTGTATATGTATACAAAAATTAATTGCACTATCCATTAAATTTACCACTAGGTTAGTCACACTAATTTTTTCCTAGAATGTCATGGAGTTCTCTGCAGACACCATGGTAATAATTAAAAAATAAAGGGGGTAAGAAGAGAGAAAATGAGGGGCAGGGGTGAGGAAAGAGGCAGGGCAAGCATAGAGAAAGAGGTCTAAGAGGGAGAGATGGTGAGGGGGAAGAAATAAGAGAAGAAAAAGAGGATAGAGGGTAGAGAAAAACAGCCAGCCAGTTAAGCAGGCCAGTATGTACATACTTAAGCATGTACTTAGGCATGTATGTATACATATATGTACGCATGTATAATTGCTTGCGTGTATGTATGTGAAAGAAGTGTGGGAATGCTGCAATTCAGTCATCAGAATTACGATATCGGCAAACTTCTGGGAAAGTAGCGATAGCATGAATGATGGCAAATGCATTTCCGTCTTTGAGTCACCCTACCTTGGTGGGAGATGTGTAAAATAAAAATTATACTGGTTGGTCTGATAATACATTTAAACAGGAGCCTCACATCCATAACCATTCTCAGTAGACCATTACAATCTTCAGTGAAGACAGTCGCACTTGGATTGTTGAGTTGGTAAGCTTGAGCAGCTGGCTCAAACACCTCAATTGCCCATCTGGCTTCACTTATTCCAGCCTGATGAAAGCCCTCCGAGAGACCTGCCAATACAAAATTATTCATTAGAGAAAAAATTAGTGGTACAATTCTGAAATAACCCACACTTTGGAAAGGAAACTTTAGATGACATTGTGGTGTGTCCTGGACTTGTATAATGGTCTAGGAAGGACCTAAACATTGTTTAAAGTATCCTCTCCAGAATTTGGGATATCTGTAAATTGTTTCAGCCATAGCAGTATTGTGACTCGCTTTCCTCTTGTCAAACTGTTTCATATTCTGGGCGATTACATGCTATAAATTTTTAAATATACTTTTGATATACCTCTGATGAGCTTTAAAAAAAATTTCTATTGTAAATATTATCATGCCTAACAAATCATAGATAGTACAAGACTACTTTGTTACTATGTTCAAGTGATTGTGTACTAACTGATAAACATGTTTATTAGATTTAGTATTGTTACATGAAGTACTCTTCATTTATAAATACATTAGGGCCCCACTTATATGGCAGGTTAGGTTCCAGGCTACCACTGGAAAGCAGACATCGCCAGAAAGCAGAACGCCATTTTTTCCACTTATAAATGCTAGATAACAAGTTTACACTAACATATATTAAGTTAGCAATAGAACTAGGCATTAAGAAACAATAAAAAGTAAAATACACACACAGTACACTCATTATTTACCTCAAAATATTTGTAGTCCTAATGTAGGGCAAAAGGTGAGTAGTATTTACTGTAAGAAGTTAGGTGTGGGAGGTATGGTAGCCCTCCTGGCCACCCCAAGCACACATAATATTTTTTTTTTTTTTTCAACAAGTCGGCCGTCTCCCACCGAGGCAGGGTGACCCAAAAAGAAAGAAAATCCCCAAAAAGAAAAAACTTTCATCATCATTCAACACTTTCACCACACTCATACATAATCACTGTCTTTGCAGAGGAGCTCAGATACTACAGCTGAGAAAAAAGGACACGTGTGCAGTTTATGCTACATTTTTTATTGTGGCAACGTTTGCTCATCTACTATTATAGTCCCTCCCAGCTGTCACTATCTCAGACCCTCCTTTAAAGTGCAGGCATTGTACTTCCCATTTCCAGGACTCAAGTCCAACTAAATCAATTAACTGGTTTCCTGAATCCCTTCACACAATGTTACCCTGCTCACACTCCAACAGATCGTCATGTCCCAAAACCATTCGTCTCCATTCACTCCTATCTAACACGCTCACACATGCTTGCTGGAAGTCCAAGCCCCTCGCCCACAAAACCTCCTTTACCCTTCCTCCAACCTTTTCTAGGACGACCCTACCCCGCCTTCCTTCCCCTACAGATTTATACGCTCTCCAAGTCATTCTACTTTGATCCATTCTCTCTAAATGACCAAACCACCTCAACAACCCTCTTCAGCCCTCTGACAAATACTTTTAGTAACTCCACACCTTCTCCTAATTTCACATTCCGAATTTCTGCATAATATTTACACCACACATTGCCCTTAGACAGGACATCTCCACTGCCTCCAGCCTCCTCCTCGCTGCAGCATTTGCAACCCATGCTTCACACCCATATAGAGTGTTGGTACACAATACTTTCGTACATTCCCTTCTTTGCCTCCATGGATAACGTTTTTGTCTCCACAGATACCTCAATGCACCACTCACCTTTTTCCTTCATCAATTCTATGGTTAACCTCATCCTTCATAAACCCATCTGCTGACACATCAACTCCCAAATATCTGAAAACATTTACTTCTTCCATAATCCCTCTCTCCAATGTGATATCCAATTTTTCTTTATTTAAATCGCTTGATACCCTCATCACCTTACTCTTATCTATGTTCACTTTTAACTTTCTACCTTTACACACTCTCCCAAACTCGCCACTAACCTTGCAACTTTTCTTTAGAATCTCCCATAAGCACAGTATCATCAGCAAAAGTAACTGTGTCAACTCCCATTTTGCATTTAATTCTCCATAATTTAATCCCACCCCTCTCCCCAACACCCTAGCATTTACTTCTTTTACAACCCCATCTATAAATATATTAAACAACCATGGTGACATTACACAACCCTGTCTAAGACCTACTTTTACCGGGAAGTAATCTCCCTCTCTCACACACCTAACCTGAGCCTCACTATCCTCATAAAAACTCTTTACAGCCTTCAGTAACTTACTACCTATTCCATACACTTGCAACATTTGCCACATTGCTCCCTATCCACTCTATCATATGCCTTTTCTAAATCCATAAATGCAATAAAACTTCTCTCCCTTTTTATCTAAATACTGTTCACATATATGCTTCACTGTAAACACTTGATCTACACATCCCCTACCCACTCTAAAGCCTCCTTGCTCATCTGCAATCCTACTCTCTGTCTTACCTCTAATTCTTTCAATAATAACCCTGCCATACACTTTACCTGGTATACTCAGTAAACTTATTCCCCTATAATTTTACACTCTCTTTATCCCCCTTCCCTTTATATAAAGGAACTATACATGCCGCTGCCAATCCCTAGGTACCTTCCCTCTTTCATACATTTATTAAACAAAAATACCAACCACTCCAGCACTATATCCCCCTGCTTTTAACATTTCTGTCATGATTCCGTCAATTCCAGCTGCTTTACCCCTTTCATTCTACGTAATGCCTCACTGAACCTCCCCACACTCACATCCTGCTCTTCTTCACTCCTAAACGATGTTGTACCTCCCTGGCCAGTACATGAAATTATCGCCTCCTTTTTTCATCGACATTTAAAAGTTCCTCAAAATATTCCCGCCATCTACCCAATACCTCCAGCTCCCCATCTACTAACTCCCTACTCTGTTTTTAACTGACAAATCCATTCGTCCTAGGCTTTCTTACCTTGTTTATCTCACTCCAAAATTTTTTCTTGTTTTCAGCAAAATTTCTTGACAGAGCCTCTCCCGTTCTTTCATCCGCTCATCCACATAATATACTACATTTAAAGAGCCCTAGAGCAATAAAATGCATATACAGTGGTCCCTCGGTTTTCGCAGAAAATTCGTTCCAGAATGCTGCTCAAGTGCCATTACCGAACGAATTTACTTCCTTAACAAATAATGTCACGTAGGTTAGTCTATTTCAGACCCCTAAAAATACACTTGCAACAGTACTTACGAAAATACACTTACATAAATGTTCGAGTTTGGAGATGCACGAAAACCGAGGGACCACTGTACAGTACACTCATTACTTTCTTTAAAATATTTGTAGTCTTAATGTAGGGTGAGAGGTGAGTAAGTGAGATAAAAACGAATAAAGGAGTAAGAGGACAGAGCCGCAGCAGAGTACTTATGTAAACAAACAAGCGAACACGTCTGGTTATGGTTCATACAAACACCTTACATTGTGTATAAGTTGTCTCCACAGTGGTACAGTAGAATAAATAAAGAGCAACACTTCCTTTCTCATGTAACATCATTTTTAGAAGGAATGATTTTATTATTATTATTACAGTATTATAATCATAATAAAAAAGAAGCGCTAAACCCACAAGGGTCGTGAATAGTTATAGATAGAGTGAAGGCATATGAAAGGAATATTTTTCTACAGTTATCCCGCAGTAACTGGTGTTTGGCTAGAGAAAACGTAATTCTTCCAACACTCCTACAAATTGCTTGATAAACATATCTCATATTTATGTCAATTTTTATACTGTGGGTGTATGTATCATGTTTATGTGTTATGTAACGTGTTTCTTATATAATTTTGAAAAAATATCAGATGGATTAATGGAAATGTGTATATTAACGTAATATACGACATTTAATGCGCCCAAGTGATTATTAATACGGCGTCTTCAAGAGTAGTGACACTCTTAGTGATTTTAATGTGTACCTGCATGCCAGCACAGTGTTTAAGTACATTTAGGTACAGGTACACAAGTAAAATTATCAGAGTATGTATACACATAAAATATGCAATAACTTTAAAACACTTGAAATTTTTGAAAGTTTCCAGACATAATAGAGATGTGCTCATGGAGAATGTAAACAAACCGGGTGGGGCACACCGTATTAGAAAGATGGGGAGCCATATAGTAAGTTTTGGTCATAATTTGAAATCGCCGTATTAGCGGAATGCCGTAAGGCGAAACGTCGTAAAGCAGGGCCCTACTGTATATTACAGTGGACCCCCGCCTAACGAGCACCCCGGAAATCGTACAATTATGTAAGTATAATATTGTAAGTGCTTGTGAAAGTGTATTTTTAGGGGTCTGAAATAGACTAACCTACGTGACATTATTTCTTAAGGAAGTAAATTCGTTCGGTAATGGCACTTGAGCAGGCTTCTGGAATGAATTTTGCTCGTTACGCGGGGGTTCACTGTATACAGTACGTATATATTTTTTTATCTCAATGGACATCACTCACCAAGGCAAGGTGACCTAAAAAAAAGAAAACACATTCACCATCATATGGTCAATCACTGTTTTGGCAGGAGTATGCTGACATTACAATCAGACTACCCTCTGGCTGCAACATCCCCACCCTTCTTTCAGAGTTCAGGCACTGCCCTTCCAATCTCTAGCTAACTAGTTTCTCCAAATTTCTTTAAGTTCACTTTCACTCCAACAGCACATCCATCAAAGTCCCCTTTTCTCCCTTCACCCCTAACACGCACATACAATTTTTTTTTTTTCAACAAGTCGGCCGTCTCCCACCGAGGCAGGGTGACCCAAAAAGAAAGAAAATCCCCAAAAAGTAAATTATTATTATTATTATTATTATTATAATCAAATAGAAGCACTAAACCACCAAAAAGTAAATACTTTCATCATCATTCAACACTTTCACCACACTCATACATAATCACTGTCTTTGCAGAGGAGCTCAGATACGACAGCTGAGAATAGTCCCTCCCAGCTGTCACTATCTCAGACCCCTCCTTTAAAGTGCAGGCATTGTACTTCCCATTTCCAGGACTCAAGTCCAACTAAATCAATTAACTGGTTTCCCTGAATCCCTTCACAAAATGTTACCCTGCTCACACTCCAACAGATCGTCATGTCCCAAAAACCATTCGTCTCCATTCACTCCTATCTAACACGCTCACACATGCTTGCTGGAAGTCCAAGCCCCTCGCCCACAAAACCTCCTTTACCCCTTCCCTCCAACCTTTTCTAAGACGACCCCTACCCGCCTTCCTTTCCCTACAGATTTATACGCTCTCCAAGTCATTCTACTTTGATCCATTCTCTCTAAATACAATTACAAATACACATACAATTATCATCGGCAAATTAAGTGCTAAACCTGTAAGGGTCACACGGAGCAGCGGGAAAGATGTGCAAAGGTAAAAACGTATGAAGGTTAAGAATGAGTGAAAGGTAGAGATGAGGGCTAGTGCAAGTGAAACTGAAATCAAAGCTGGTGCAATTGGGTAGTTTCAATTAAAAGTGAGAGAGAGAGAGAGAGTGTGTGTGTGTCTGCACCAAAGGTGGGACATTCAGAAAGGAGGTCAGCAAGAGTGATGGAACAGTTTAGATAATGGAAGTGAATCCTGTGAACACACGGATAGGCAGGACAATCTATTAATAAATGTTGGATGGATAATGCAACCTGAGCCCTCACAGAATGGTGTCAGTTGTTTCTCCACAACACAGTCATGTGCGAATCGTAAGTATGTGGTCTCCCAAACCTAACAACGGCCAGAATCCTAAACACGGTTTGAAAGAAAACAATTTGTTGTGGTCCAGTGCAGACCAACATCGTTGCCAGAAATTGCGGAAGTGGTGAGAGAGTGCTGTGAGTAAGGAACACCCCCTATGGGAAATTTGAAGGCCTCAAATAGCTTACAGAGCAGCTGAGTGTGCAAGTTCATTGCCCTAAACATTGATATGTTTAGGGCCCCTGCAAAATACATTTTTTACAAAAACAAAAGGCACAACACCTTGACTATTACAATACAAAAATAACCTGCACATAGAAGAGAGAAGTTCATAATGACATTTCAGTTGACTTGTCCCATCCCTATCCCTCTTGCTTATATATACTGGCTCCCTCTTTTGTGTTAGTGTGACTTGTAAATGGTCTAAGTCAAACCAAAACAATGTCATAAGTCTCTCTTCTTTGTTTGGGTCATTTATGTATACTTTTTTGTGCCTGCTAAAAATGAAACAAAACCAATGCTGTATATAAAAAAGTTGAATTTCTGGACAGCATGAAACACGCTTTGGAAGTCAACTACAGTGGTACCCCGACTTACAATATTAATCCGTCAGAGAGGGCATATTTTAAGGCGAAACAATCGTTACACGAATCAATTTTCCCCATAAGAAATAATGGAAATAAATTTAATCCGTCCAAGACTTCCAAAAGTAGTTAAATAAAATATTTTTTAGAACTTTTTGACATTAAATAATACAGAATTTAATGAAGAATACCTAAATACACATGTAAATATTGTACAATAACATGTCACTTACATTTATTGAAGAGTTGTTGATGTGTGGAGGACGGGAGGAGGGGAGAAGGTGGAGTAGTATGCTAGTGTTTGGAAGGGAATCCTTCCATTAACACTGCAGGTACCAAGTTCTTTTCTGGGGTTACTGGCCTTTTCTTTGAATGCTACACTCCCTGCATGAATGCTACACTCCCTGCATGAATGCTACACTCCCTGCATGAATGCTACACTCCCTGCATGAATGCTACACTCCCTGCATGAATGCTACACTCCCTGCATGAATGCTACACTCCCTGCATGAATGCTACACTCCCTGCATAATGCTACACTCCCTGCACTATGCTACACTCCCTGCATGAATGCTACACTCCCTGCATGCCTCTACACTCCCTGCATCCTTGCTACACTCCCTGCATCCTTGCTACACTCCCTGCATCCTTGCTACATTCCCTGCATCCTTGCTACACTCCCTGCATCCTTGCTACACTCCCTGCATCCTTGCTACACTCCCTGCATCCCTGCTACACTCCCTGCATCCCTGCTACACTCCCTGCATCTTTGCTACACTCCCTGCATGCCTGCTACACTCCCTGAATGCCTGCTACACTCCCTGCATCCCTGTTACACTCTCTGCATCTTTGCTACACTCCCTGCATGCCTGCTACACTCCCTGCATAAATGCTACACTCCCTGCATGAATGCTTCACTCCCTGCACATTCTTTACCACAGGCTTGGCACTAGGAGCTTTCTTGGGGCCCATGGTGGCTTATTTAGCAGTTGCAAGCACTAAAAACAGTGGAATAATGACAATATACTGGTATGAATGCGTGGGTGTGGGTGGGTGGTTGCTCTCACTTGTAAACAATAGCACACTGACGCTCCCTGGAGTGTGCGCTCAGCTGGGCGCCAAGCGGACACGTCCGGTACGAATGTCGTTACACGAAGCAAACATCGTAAGTCACAGTCAAATTTTTTACGTTATAAATATCGGTTATCGAAAATAACGTAAAATGATAACATCGTAAGTCGGGGTACCACTGTACGAATTAAGAGGCAGACGTGGTCACAATGTGGATGATAGCATTGAGAATTGCATATAGCTCGACTGTGAAAATACTAGAGAATTTTGTAAATGACCTCTGATGAGTTGTTCAGGAAAAATAACTGCATACCCAACACCACCAGGGGATTTACAACCATACGCTATCCAAGTCATTCTACTTTGATCCATTTAGAGAGAATGGATCAAAGTAGAATGACTTGGAGAGCGTATAAATCTGTAGGGGAAGGAAGGCGGGGTAGGGGTCGTTCTCGAAAAGGTTGGAGGGAAGGGGTAAAGGAGGTTTCGTAGGCAAGGGGCTTGGACTTCCAGCAAGTGTATGTGAGCGTGTTAGATAGGAGTGAATGGAGACGAATGGTTTTTGGGACCTGACGTGCTGTTGGAGTGTGAGCAGGGTAATATTTAGTGAAGGGATTCAGGGAAACCAGTTAGCCGGACTTGAGTCCTGGAAATGTGAAGTACAATGCCTGCACTTTAAAGGAGGGGTCTGGGATGTTGGCAATTTGGAGGGACTTCTAAACTGTCGTATCTGAGCTCCTCTGCAAAGATAGTGATTATGTATGAGTGAGGTGAAAGTGTTGAATGATGATGAAAGTAAACCAAACCATACCACGGGTGGGGTTCGAACCCGCGGTCAGAGAGTCTCAAAACGTGTCATTACGATTTTGTGAGTGATGATGAAAGTATTATCTTTTTGGGGATTTTCTTTCTTTTTGGGTCACCCTGCCTCGGTGGGAGACGGCCGACTTGTTGAAAAAAAAAAAAAAAAAAAAGAGTAAAACTGGAAGTAATCAAGAGTGAACATAAAGTTGTAGGAGGCAAGTGAGCCTTTGACATGGAAGTGGAGAAATTCACAAGCCTGCTAGATGCTCAAGCCCTAATACTCAAAGCCTATTCTTTTCACAATGTAAAACATATGCTTCATAACTTCAACAACAAGCTGTGTAACAAAACCACTAATAGGCATGGAAGTTGTGCTAGGCAGTAAAATGTGTTTTCACGTAGCATAACTGGATAGTAAGTACGAATGAAAACTGATAAATATTCTTAAAAAGCTTCTAACATCAAGCAATCAATAGTTTTATCAAATACAGCCTCTCCTCACTTAGTGATGTACTCATTTACCGACGACTCAGACTTACGATGGGTTCTCTGACCAGTATGCATACCTAAATAATGCATTTTAGAGCTGATTTCCTCTATTCTGCTTATTACAATATACAGTACACTACTGTACAAACATTTAAAAATATACTACTAAAATGTTATAAATGGTGGAAATGTGACATTAAAACAATATCAAAGATGGTTGACATAAATCCACTACCATAATAGTATGCTCCTTGCTTAGTGACGAATTCGTTTACCGATGTGGTCTTAGGAGCGGAACTCCATTGTTAAGTGAGGAGAGGCTGTATACAAAAAAAAAAAAAAAAAAAAAATGAATATGAATCAAGCTGTCCTTACCTCCAACACCAGCAAAGACATCCAGGGTCTGTAGCTTGTGTCTTACTGGGGGATACTCCTCGAAGCCTTGGAAGGTGTTCAAGTCAATGTTGTCTTCCAAACAGCTTTTGCCTTTGCCTTTGCCCTTCCCTTTGCCTTTACCTTTACCCTATTAACAAGAATTGTTAATTAGGAAAATCTAGTTATAGAATAAAGGAGATTTTTTTTTTTTATCATGATACAATGGGTGAAAGATAGAAACAAATGACAACCAATTTTTTTTTATATAGATACGTATGTTCAAACACATATGGGGTAATCTCAAAATAATAAGAGAGAAAAGACATTACAGAAAGAAAGAACCTGATATAGTGCACTAAATGAAAACTATATACACTTTCTAAACGAGGTACAGGTAGTAATAAAGAAAAACTAGAGTATTCAGAACAAACTATAAGAGATAGAAAGGAGGATGATAATTAGTTAAAAAATACTGTAAAAAATTAAATATAAACATCAATAATGTAAAAATTTAAGTGATAACACCCAAAACTCACTATAATATATACAACTCACTGTTCACCAGCACATAGTAAATACAACTCACTGTTTACCAGTACAGAGTAAATACAACTCACTATTCACCAGCACATAGTAAACACAACTCACTGCTCAACAGCACATAGGAGACATTCCTAAGATATATTTTGCTTAATTATTAATGTTTAATATAAAAAAAGGAAATAACCCACCTTGCCAATGCTTCCCAATATCTGAGCCTTTAGAGGAGGCTCTAAGAATGTCTTTTCCTTAGCATCATACGACTCAACGAAAAAGAACCGATGTGGACCGGCATTCATAAAATCATCAACAGATGTGCTTCCAATATTTTCTTGGTAGGAAACGAAGCATTTGCCAGCCACATCACTGAAGGTGATCCAAGTCTCTATGTATAGAAATGAAAGCTGCTAAGATATGATATTAAGATAGAGAATTACATGTACAGCCCCACACATACAGCACCTATTTTCAGTGTTCCACATTTTTGTTGGTTTCAATTGAACCATCGATCATTATGCTTGATGCTTTTAGCACCACACAGCTGTTATCGCCATTTTCGTACAATAGTTGCATAAAGGAAGGATGACTAGTGCCATATTTAGAGCTGTATAAACGGGGCCCTCCTCTACTGAAGATTTTTTAAGCACGCCAGCCATTTCTCACCAAAATAGGGAGACCAAAAAACTACCATTCAATCAATAATGGTCTTTCCAGAAGTGCATGGACATTACAATTCAAATGATCTTCCAAATTGCAACTTCCCCACCACTCATTCTTCAAAGTGTGGGAAGTACAGTACCTGTACTCGGAAGGAGTCTTATTGTTATATACAAAATTTACTCAACTGAATGAAGGTTCTTCCTGTGTGAACCACTTTGCATAAAACTTTAAAGATAAAATGAAAATTAATACTACATTTAAAACAGCAAATGATTTATTTTTCTGTATAAATAAATTTGGAAATATTAACCCTCTCACTGACTGTGCTATAGTACTACAGCTTTGAGGTCACTGTCAGTGCCGTAGTACTATGCCATGAGCTCAGCTCACTCAGATAAGCCATGAGAGGTAAATTTGGGCCTAGATACGAGAGAATGGGTCTATGTGATAAGTGTGTGCCATATTAAAAATCCTGCAGCACGCAGTGCATGAGAAAAAAAGCGACTTTTCTGGTCTAAATCAGACTTTGTGGTGTATTTTCATATGGTTTTTATGGTTATATTCTTGGTTTCTTGGTCTCATTTGATAGAATGGAAGATATATTACAGAAACAGAGATGATTTTGATTGGTTTTAGGACTGAAAATAGCTAGGAATTGAGCTCAAAGTAGTGGAAATGTTTGAATTTTGCCAATGTTCAAGAGTAAACAAATCACGTCACATGTTCAACACACATCAAATGGTTGGTCTACTATGCATTCACAAATGTGCCAATATTATTTATATAATTATTACAATATTGCATAACAGTAAATCTTCTAATTTTTTTGTGTGAATAAAAAATCAAAATGGAATTCATACATAAAGCCTGGGAACGTAAGTAATGAACAGAGGAAATGTTATTTTAGGGCCAGGAATGCCTGCACTGTTTATTCTTGACCCTATTTTGAAACTGGAATATTTCGAAATTTGTGTGAAACTGGCCAAATTACCAATTTCTGATCACTTTATTGGGTAGTTGAAATAGTTGATTGGGCGATTTCTTGTGCTCAATCAATAAAATGAAAGTTATACTAGCAAAATAGCTAAGAATCTGGTTGACTGGAACATTGTAATTGGCCTAAAACAGGACTCAAGGTGAATTACCTAATAACCTGACAAGTCTATATTCAGATAACATACACAACACTACAATTAATGTTGGATTAAGTCAAATCTTTCTATCCAAGTTTCTTTTTTTTTCCCTATTAATGCAAGTGTTGAAAATAAAAACCTAAGTAACTTGGATTCTAACCTTCTTCACTCCAGTAAAGCAGATTTAATTCTGCCTGGTAGGAAGCAGATATACCACGGTGGGTATTCTCCGGGCGGTAAAACTTGGCCACCTTCAGAGAAACATCACTGGGGCTCAAAATCGTTCCTGAAGCATGAGAAGTAATAATATTGACTCACCAACTTCTATATTATTATTATTATTATTTTAACACGATTATATTCAGGTGTCAGAGCTAAGACCAGTACTTATTACAGAAAAAAATTCAAAGATGCTGCTTTACCTGAAATTTTAGGGATAATGCTAATAATTCTAGCAATTTTAAATGGCTCTGGAGTGGATTCATTTGATCCTTTAACACGATCTGACGATTTTCTGTAATATTCTGGATACATATCTTCATCCACCTTCTTTTTCTTCTCGTCTTTTCGTGGTGGTGGTACTTGTTTAACCTGTGATACAAACATGCAAAATATTAGATGTAACAAATAATATACCTATGTATAAATCACTTGGTATTGTACCCACCCTGCCTCATTGGGAGACGGCTGGTGTGTTTGACCAAAAAAAAAAAAAAAAAAAGGAATTTTAGGAAAAAGTTACTGACAATAGGCCCTCAACTCATAAATGCCCCAAATTATGAACACCTGTATTTATAAACAAGGTATTTAAAAACTAATGTTTTACAACTGTTGACCTACAGTGAAAAAATGTGAAACAAAACCTTTCTGCTCTATATATATATTTTTTTTACAAACAACTTTTTTTTTAAGATAAATACTACACAGGAATGCAACTAGTTTGTAAGTTAAGGATATCCAGTATTATCACCCTGCCTTTCACACCTAGAATCTCTGTTAATGAAAATATTACACAGGGTTTGTAGTTCTAATAATCAGTAGCTATAGATAATAAAAAAGGAATAAGCAAAATTGAGAACCAGACAAAGAAAAGACCTTATGATTAACTATACTCCAAACCTGCCAGCTGAGGTGCACAAACATTAAAGCTACATATACTAATACAGCAAAACAGAGAATGAGATAAAAAAAAATGCAACCTATCCTTGAGCACACAGCTCTAGTGCAGAACCCTCACCTAGTCAAACAAAACTCTTGTAATTATAAACCAGTAATTACAAAGGTTTGAAGGTAAAGGCAATGGTAGAAATAAATGCAGCACTATAGATTCCTTTATTAACAATGCTTCATCCATGGAATGGGTGTTATCAAGCCACAAACAGTAACTAGCAACTTGATAAATCTACTGTGGGTGAATCATTGTCAATAAAGAATTTCACAATACCCTTACTACACGTCTCTCTTTACCATCATATCCGTATATCATACCATTATCTACTAAGGTAGATTCAAATTCCTGCAAGTATTCTTAGATTAGCATTTAGAGATGAGGGGATAAAAATGAAGATTACCTTCCTGACAGGGATGTCTAATAAATAACCAACTAAACACAGAACAAGTAATGAAAAGGCAAACTATAGATTTCAGAAAAAAACTAGGGAAAAAACACAATATTTCAAACTGATCAGGAAAACTTACCTTGAAATGAAATGCATCAGGATTTACAAACAAACTGTCTCCCACTGCATAATCATTCCATTTATAAGATAACGATGCATAACATGTCTGGGGAAAAAAGCATGAACATGATAAATATAAACATTATTTTAAAGGAAAACAACCTTAGAAACAAAATAGCTATCCCCAAAAATATTAACTTTGGTACAACTTTTCTGAAAGACACTTATAACAAGTATTACAACAAAATAAATTCAAAGATTTCATAACATACGTATATATAGTACTAAAAGTTTCAGAGCTACAGCATTGGAATACGATACAGATGGGTGCACAACTTAGAAAAATTACACGAAATATGTGAAATTTCAATCAAGACAAATAAAAGCCAAATACCGAAGAAGAGTCAGAAACCCTCAGAATTCTATACTGGGGGCCTAGGAGTAGCTATCTGGTTGGTAGGGGCAGATTATGAGACTTGTTTTGAAGTAGAATTATCATCACTTTTTATTGGGGGCTGAGGCCCCCCAAGGCTCCCTGTGGTGCCACCCTAGGGAACCCTCACTGTAGAGTATGTATGTATGTATACGTGCATGCATGTATGCATGTACTCTACTTACTAAGAGTACATAATGCATCCATATCACCATACATACATACATACATACAGTGGACCCTCGCTATTCGAACATTCTTCATTCCAGAATGCTGTTCAAGTGCTGTTACCAAACGAATTTATTCCCATAAGGAATAATGTAAATTAGATTAGTCCATTTCAGACCCCCAAAAATATACTTACAATAAACTTGCATAAAAGGGCAAGTTTGGAGTGTTCAAATAGCGAGGGTCCACTGTACATACAAGAACATCACCTGTTTACTGTGATCTTATTGCATGTATGTATATGCTCTTCTTAAGTACATACATGCATATGTATGTATGTATGTATGTATGTATGTATGTATGTATGTATGTATGTATGTATGTATGTATAAGAAAGAAAATGCAAGCAATCCTGGGAAAGAGCAAAAAATTTAATGGCAAGCCTCCATTTTACTCTTCAATGAAAACAATAATATCATCCTGTATGGCTGCTGTCTACCACCCTACTACCTGTCCCAGATTTTGAAAAGCTCCATACAGCACAAAGAGAAACAGATAACAAGAGAAAGCTGATTCATGAATTACTACTCAACACACACAATACCTGATTCTGTGCAGACTCTTCCTCTAGTTTGTTACCCAAAACACACATTTCTTTTAGTTCTGCCTCTTTTAAGCGAGCACAGCAAACACAGTGACGGTGCTTCACGGAGTCCTCAGGTTCCTGTAATATTTATATTGCTAATTTCTAGAATAATTTTATTACATCATTCTCAACACATACATAATATTTTTTTTTTTTAACACATCGGCCGTTTCCCACCGAGGCAGGGTGACCCAAAAGAAAGAAAAACCACAAAAAGAAAAAAAACTTTCATTATCATTCAACACTTTCACCATCACTCATACATAATCACTGTCTTTGCAGAGGCACCCAGATACGACAGTTTAGATAGCCACTCTCAAACTGCCAATATCCCAAACCCCTCCTTTAAAGTGCAGGCCTTGTACTTCCCATTTCCAGGATTCAAGTCCGGCTAACTGGTTTTCCCTTCACAAAATATTACCCTGCACACACTCCAACAGCTCATCAGGTCCCAAAAACCCTTCGTCTCCATTCACTCCTATCTAACACGCTCATGCACGCTTGCTGAAGTCCAAGCCCTTTGCCCACAAAACCTTTACCCCCTCCCTTCAACCTTTTCGAGGACGACCCCTACCCTGCCTTCCTTTCCCTACAGATTTATATGCTCTCCAAGTCATTCTTTGTTCCATTCTCTCTAAATGACCAAACCACCTCAACAACCCCTCTTCAGCCCTCTGACTAATACTTTTAGTAACTCCACACCTCCTAATTTCCACACTATGAATTCTCTGCATATTTACACCACACATTGCCCTTAGACACGACATCTCCACTGATTTTATACATAGTTCCAATTTAAGAAACATAACCTGTACAATATGCGAGACTTCACTGTACATTCTATATTACACTTCTAATAATTTTTTATAATGTACCAACATTTTCCTCTTGAGGGACATCCTCAAAGCGACCATTCTGGGGCTTATAAATCTTCTGGTACCAGTAGTGAGAGCCATCATCAATGCTGACTGGGTAGTATGCATCTGGATCATTATCACCTCCAAGGTCTTTCCAGTTAGAAGGAACTTCATAGTGAATCACAGTGACCTATAAGACAAATAAAAAATTCAATCCAAATATTACTGATAATACTCAGGGCACAATAACTTGCATAAAATTTTAAGGAAATTTTTGAGAGTATTGTTTTAATTTATCAAATCAAAGATTAAGAAAAATGACAAACAAACCAACATGAAGAAAATATAAAAAGTATACAGATTTCTGAGTAAACAAGTCTTAATACACACCTTCTTCATTATAGAACTCAGAAGTGTATCCTCACAGTCATCAATTATGAAGAGCTCAAGGGGATCAGCAGTTTCACCAAGAACAGTGTCACTGCCTCGACAGTACCAGTCAGCGTGGAAGTGTTGCTCTCCACGTCCATCTTCCCACATGTGGTTGATACGAGCAATATAAACTGGGATCTTTGGGTCATCAGGTGCTACTATCACATTGTCATTCACATGGTATTCTTCACTGTTAATCATTACTGACTTGTAGTAAGTTCTCTTGCCCTCTACAATGACAGGATCTCCCACCCAAGATATGTGATGTGTGTGTCTTTGTATGCGATGCCGTTTGGGCTTTGAAGGTACAATTTCTCCAATGGTAATACCTTCAAGATCTTCACTGTCGTCGTCGTCTTCAGCTTCAGCTATGACCCTATTTGGACATTTTCGGTCAATGCAGCACTGTTTTGATTTACCAGAGCCACCAAATTTGATCATATCTTTACAGTGCCTACACTGGCCACAGTCTGGTCTTTGGCAGGTATCGCAAACACCACAGCGCTGTCTTCTTGTGCCTTGCAGATTCTCTTTATCAGATTCAATTTGGCCAGAAAAGAAGGATTCAAACAAATTCTTAACAAGTGGTGTTGTGGTTGCTTTAGTCCATTTTGGCATTTTAATTACCTTTAATTTTGGACCAGTGCGTCTTAAGGCTCTGCGTTTACCAAGAGTAACCCCAGCTAATTTGATTAGTGATCGTATACATGGAGCTGTAATAAGCATGTCATCAGTTTCATTTCCTGCCAGGTCAAAGTTGTGAACCTGCAAGAATAAATCTTGATTAATGATATAAAAATGTTTGAATGACAGCTTTAAACACTGTACAATGCAACATGAGAAACCACTTAAATTAAGAAACAATGGCAAGGGATGTCTGAATGTTACATCCACATTTATCTGTTCAAGAGGGGGAAAGTCTCATCGAAGCTGAAATACACAGATCTCTCTCACTCATATTTCATATTTCTATTTCACCGAGGCAGGGTGATCCAAAAGGAAAGAAAAAACTTTCATCATTCAACACTTTCACCATCACTCATACATAATCACTGTCTTTGCAGAGACGATCAGATATGACAGTTTAGATGTTCCTCCAAACTGCAAATATCCCAAATCTCTCCTTTAAGGTGCAGGCACTGTACTTCCCACTTCCAGGACTCAAGTCCAGCTAACCAGTTTTCCTGAATCCATTCACAAAATATTACCCTGTTTACACTCCAACAGCTCGTCAGGTCCCAAAAACCATCTGTCTCCATTCACTCCTATCTAACACGCTCATGCACACTTGCTGGAAATCCAAGCCGCTCACCCACAAAAACCTCCTTTACCCCCTCCCTCCAACCTTTTCGAGGACAAACCCCTACCCCGCTTTCCTTCTCCTACAGATTTATATGCTCTCCACGTCATTCTACTTTGTTCCATTCTCTCTAAATGACCAAACCACCTCAACAACCCCTCTTCAGCCCTCTGACTAATACTTTTAGTAACTCCACACCTCCTCCTAATTTCCACACTCTGAATTCTCTGCATAATATTTACACCACACATTGCCCTTAGACAGGACATCTCCACTGCCTCCTC
Organism: Cherax destructor; assembly: GCA_009830355.1. NCBI lineage: Eukaryota > Metazoa > Arthropoda > Malacostraca > Decapoda > Parastacidae > Cherax > Cherax destructor. Next base: position 154,378 of record WNWK01001725.1, read on the forward strand.
GCTGCATTTGCAACTCAAGCTTCACACCCATATAAGAGTGTTGGTACCACTATATTTTCGTACATTCCCTTCTTTGCCTCCATGAATAACATTTTTTGTCTCCACAGATACCTCAACACACCACTTATCTTTTTTCCTTCATCAATTCTATGGTTAACTTCATCCTTCATAAACCCAACCACTGACAAGTCAACTCCCAAATACATATCTGAAAACATTCACTTCTTTCGTACTCCCTGTCTCCAATGTGATATTCAATTTTTGTTTATCTAAATACATGCATAGTTTGATACCCTCATCACCTTACTCTTATCTATGTTCACTTTCAACTTTCTACCTTTACACACCCTCCCAAACTCATCCACTAGCCTTTGCAACTTTTCTTTAGAATATCCCAAAAGCACAGTATCATCAGCAAAAAGTAACTGTGTTAACTCCCATTTTGTATTTGATTCCCCATACGTAATTTAATCCCACCCCTCTCCCCAACACCCTAGCATTACTTTTTTTACAACCCCATCTATAAATATAGCCTCTCCTCACTTAGCGACATACTCGTTTACCGACACCTTGGACTTACCACGGGCTCTCTGACCAGTATTCATACTTAAATAATGTATATTGCAGCTGATTTCCTCTATTCTTTTTATTTCAATGTACAGTACACTACTGTATAAACATTTAAAAATATACCAGAAATGTTATAAATGGTGCAAAGGTGACATTAAAACAATATGAAAGATGGTTGACACAAACTCACTACCATTATAGAATGCTCCTCACTTAGCGACGAATTCATTTAATGACGTGGTCTTAGGAACGGAACTCCGTCATTATGTGAGGAGAGGCTGTATACAGTGGACCCCCGTTTTTTTTCAACAAGTCAGCCGTCTCCCACCGAGGCAAGGTGACCCAAAAAGAAATAAAATCCCCAAAAAGAAAATACTTTCATCCTCATTCAACACTTTCACCACACTCATACATAATCACTGTCTTTGCAGAGGCGCTCAGATACGACAGCCGGTTATCGGCCATAATTCGTTCCAGAATGCTGTTCGAGTGCCGTTACCGAACGAATTTGTTCGCATAAGGAATAATGTAAATTAGATTAGTCCGTTTAGACCCCTAAAAATATACTTACAAAAGCACTTACAAAAATACACTTACATAATTGTTCGAGTTGGGAGCAGTACGAAATCCGGGGGTCCACTGTATTAAACAACCATGGTGACATTACACATCCCTGTCTAAGACCTACTTTTACTTTTAAGTAATCTCCCTCTCTCCTACACACCCTAACCTGAGCCTCACTATCCTCATAAAAACTCCTTACAGCATTTAGTAACTTACTAACTATTCCATACACTTGCAACATCTGCCACACTGCTCCCCTATCTACTCTATCATATGCCTTTTCTAAATCCATAAATGCAATGAAAACTTCCCTACCTTTATCTAAATACTGTTCACATACTGTATATGATTCAATGTAAACACTTGATCTACACATCCCCTACCCACTCTAAAGCGTCCTTGCTCATCTGCAATCCTGCAATTCTAATTCTTTAATTCTCTAATTCTTTCAATAATACAGTGGTCCCTCGGTTTTCGTGCATCTCCAAACTCGAACATTTATGTAAGTGTATTTTCGTGAGTGCTGTTGCAAGTGTATTTTTGGGGGTCTGAAATAGACTAACCTATGTGACATTATTTCTTAAGGACGTAAATTCGTTCGGTAATGGCACTTGAGCAGCATTCTGGAACGAATTTTTGGCGAAAACCGAGGGACCACTGTAATCCTACTGTACACTGTACCTGGTATACTCGGTAAACTTCTTCCCCTATAATTTTTACAATCTCTTTTGTCCCCCTTCTTTTATATAAAGGAACTATACACGCTCTCTGCCAATCCCTAGGTACCGTCCCCTCTTTCATACATTTATTAAACAAAAATGCCAACAACTCCAACACTATATCATCCCCTGCTTTTAACATTTCTGTCATGATCCTGTCAGTTCCAGCTGCTTTACCCCCTTTCATTCAACATAATGCCTCATGCACCTCCCCCACACTCACATCCTGCTCTTCTTCACTCCTAAAGATGTTATACCTCCCTGGCCAGTGCATGAAATAACTGCCTCCCTTTCTTCATCTACATTTAAAAGTTCCTCAAAATATTCCTGCCATCTACCCAAATACCTCCACCTCTCCATCTACTAACTCCCCTACTCTGTTTTTAACTGACATATCCATTCATTCCCCAGGCTTTCTTAACTTGTTTATCTCACTCCAAATTTTTTTCTTATTTTCAGCAAAATTTCTTGACAGTGCCTCTCCCACTATCATTTGCTCTCCTTTTGCACTCTCTCACCACTCTCTTCACCTTTCTTACTCTCCATATACTCTGCTCTTCTTATATCATTTCTGCTTTGTAAAAACCTCTCATAAGCTACCCTTCTCCTATAGCCACAAACTTCTGCCCCACATTCTAATACTGCATTTTTAAAACTATCCCATCCCTCTTCAATTCCCCCCACTACCCATACTTGCACTAGCCCACCTTTCTGCCAATAGTTGCTTATATCTCACCCTAACTTCCTCTTCCCTTAGTTTATACACTTTCACCTCTCTCCTACTTGCTGTTGCCATTTTCCTTTTGTCCCATCTACCTCTTACTCTGTGGCTACAATTAAATAATGATCCGATATATCTGTTGCCTCTTTATAAACATGTACATCCTGAAGCCTACCCATCAACCTTTTATCCACCAATACATAATCTAACAAACTACTTTCATTATGTGCTATATCTTATCTTGTATACTTATTTATCCTCACTTGGCATATACACTAAATTCTGCAGTTCAGCCATCTGAATTGTGATGTCCAATCACATCTGGCAAGACAGCTACTGAATGCATAATGGTGGGATATGGTTGAGGTGAAAAAAGTGCAAACCGGTGAACTTACAAGTACATACATATAAAATAAAATAAAAAGGAATGGGCAATGATAAAAATTTTCAAACACCTATTAAAATCTATTTATTAAAACAAACTCTGCCATTTTTTTTATTAAATAAAATGTTGAAACCTATTAGCAGCCAATTAATGCTCGCCAAATACATAAATAGGTATCTCAAAGCATTTCCACTGCCTCCAACCCAATACTGTAGCAAATTTAAAGAATGCTTCAAACTAGGGGCGTGCCAAAAAGTTGGTATCAGTGAGTATCGGCTAATTTTAATGGTACGAGTATTGGCTTAAAACTGAAGAGCAGGTTTTTTTTCTAACATGCTGGCCATCTCCCACCAAAAAGAAGCAAAGGTATTAGTATCAGTGAAAATCTTGGTATTGCCCCATACCTACTCCACACACCTACATAATCATTAGTACAATGGTATTCACCACAATGTCCCAGTTATATTCATTAACAGAAATAATAAATATATGATAAATTTAAGCACCAAACCCACCCATAATAGAATGCTTCAAATACTAAACAAAAATAATTTACAATATACTGTATTACTACTGTATATGGAGAAAAAACAGATTAGCTAAAAGGCTTAAATCAATAGTGTTGAGCTTACGAACCTTCAAAGTGCATTATTCATCTTACCTGATCACAAACAAATTGTGCATGTCTCAAAAGAGTATCTTCAGTTATTACTGCTATACCACTTGGAGGTACAGTTGTCTGTAACTTGTTCAACAAATCTTCATATGCAGCATCATCATTGTTCACCAAAAACTCAATCACTAGTTTACTTATGTAAATTTTCTCTCGCACAGCATCAACAAATGGGGCATAGGCATCACTTGGTTCCATGAGGATGTATTCCGCATATGCAGTAGAAAATCCAATCAACGCCTTTTCCCCTGTAATTGCATTAGTTTGGAAAATTTGTTCTCTAAAACAAAACAATGGAAGACAGTACATCAAAACAGAAAATTGAGAGAAATATGGTTAAGAACCAACTAAAAGGGTTATAGAATATACTTACATAATAGCCTGTAAGTCTGATTTCAACTTTAACAAAAATTAATTAAGATTTTGTTGCCAATTTGTGTAGATTGAAGATAAGTCAGACACTGCCTAAGATTCTCCAGTATAACCACTATTTATTTCATTGTACCTTGACAAACTTTTTATTAACATTTGCATACTTCAATCTAAGTTAACTTTGCTAACTATATTACCTATACTGTATTTACACTAGTGTAAAATGTAGATGATTTTGGTAATTAACAAAACTAAAAAATATTAAGTATTACCTCCATCAAAACCAGATATCCACCACTCATTGATAGGCCCCATTTCTTTTGCAGGAACTCCACCTTCAATTGTTGGGTCCTCTTCATAGATTGGCTTCACATAGCCAGAAAAGTAGAGGAGGACATTGCGCTCAATCAAACCTCCATCAAAAGGACAGAGATGACCTGCTTTGTCATACACACTATAAAAATAAGAATAATTACCTACTCAAACACATAGATATTTACTAAAACCACATTAGCTTTTATATTTGCACGCTTTTTAATAAAAAAACCTTCACTTGTGTTGGCAAGAGAAAGTGTGTGAATGATGTACACAAAAGTATGTGTTCATACGTTGTGCAGGAATGTGCAATGAATGAATGAAATTATGAATTAATTTACTACATGTGGGCAGAGTACACGTACATATGTATTTTATTTTTTATAGTTAGTATTAATCACATGATTTATACTTACTTAAAACCAGTTATCTTTTGCTGTGGCCGCTCATCATATTCATTGATAAATTCTTCATCTCCAGTAAAAAGTGAAAGCTTGGAGTCAGTGAGTGCAATAAATTCATCTAGTGCCCCTTCAGGATGTCCAGGGAAGAGCAGAAGTTCGGGACTATTTAGACGCTGGCGGCAAATCTCGCAACGACTTGACAAACTTTGTAAGGGCTGAGGACTGCTCTCACTGAAAAATATTAGCATTAAATTTTTTATCTTCTTATCTTGCATAAAATAATTGAACAATTCTTAATGCAATGGAGTTTCTCAGTGTTTTCGTTTGACTTTTTATTAAAGATTTCCCACTCCAATGCATTTACACTATCAGAAGTGTACTAACATCACAGTTCAGATAACTCTCCAACCTGCAACATCCTCACCTCTCCTTTAAAATGCAGGCACTGTACTGCCCACTTTCAGGGCTCAAGTCCAGCTAACTGGGTTTTTCCTGAATTCCTACAGCAACTTTCTTATTTTTTACTATGCCTTCTTCTAATATCTGCTTTCTCTTTTGATTTATGAATTGCAAGCTCTATAATTAATCAAACTTCAGAGAAGATAAAAAAAAAATTACAAAATTGCTTCCAAAGTGAAAAAAAAAGTCATGAGGAAAGACTTGACCACTAAACATGAATTCTTTGGTAGACAGAAAAGATGATATTTACAGTGTGGTTTTAAGATCATAAATATTGCAGATATGAGGAACAAAAACCATCTTTAAGCACATTGACAGGTAGAATAAAAGTCATTGGCAGAGTGAATATGTATCACACCAAAAATGTTATTACAGTAATGTATTTATATGAAAAAGAAAAATACTGGTTATAAAAACAAAATACAAGAAACCCAGAATTATTCTTATAGATTAAATATTTAGCCAGACTTGAGCTTTGGAAGTGGAGTGCCTGCAATCTTAAATAGAAGTGAGGAAAAGTTTTGGCTCAAAGTCATTTGCATTGTGATATATGCACACTTCTGGCATGAGTGATGGTGATTGTCTTTCCTTATTTGAGTCACCTTACCTTGGTGGAAAACAGTCAATGTTACAGAATTAAATTTTTTTTTCAACAAACTTTCCATATCCCACCGAGGCAGGGTGACCTAAAAATTTGGTAATACAGAATTAAATATTCTTAGCTATTCAACTTTACCATAACAGTGTAACACTTCCCATTATTATTATTATAATCAAATAGAAGCGCTAAACCACAGGGGTTATACAGCGTAACACTTCCCAAACTTAGAGTTGAATGAATTCACAATGCACACCTACATAACATTATCCATTCTTTTTAACTGGTGTTTTCCATCTTGACAAGACTAATAAATTGTGAGAGAGAAGTTGTTCGAGTCCAAACCCGGGTTGGCCTACAGGCATTTCCACACATTTGTTCCTAAACCACAGACATTACTGGAATGAAGATTCTTAATCAATCTGCTGTGATAGATTGCACTGTGCAACAAATCTGATTTTACCTAATAATTACCCTTAGTCAATATAAAAACTATTTAATATAGTACTCTCCACATGTTAAAATAAAGCAAACTTTCATACTTCTAAACAATAATAGTGTTAAACTTAGGCTATAAAAGAATGGGTCAGGAATGTTGTGGTTTGAAGGATTTTTTGAACTGTAATGACTGTGCACTTCTGAAAAGACAGCTAAAGAATGAATGATGAAAACGTGTTTCATTCTTTGGGTCACTCTACCTTGGTGGGAAATATATACAACCTCTCCTCACTTAACGACAGAATTCTGTTCCTAAGACCACGTCGGTATATGAATTCGTCGCTAAGTGAGGAGCATACTATAATGGTAGTGGGTTTGTGTCAACCATCTTTGACATTGTTTTAATGTAACCTTTGCACAATTTATAACATTTCTGGTATATTTTTAAATGTTTATACAGTAGTGTACTGTATATTGTACAGTAGACCCCCGGTTTTCATAATTAATCCGTTCCAGAAGGTTGGCCGAAATCCGAAATTGCCGAAAACCGAAGTAATATTTCCCATAAGAAATAATGTAAATCCAATTAATCCGTTCCAGACACCCAAAAATATTAACCAAAAATACATTTTATAGAGAATAACTACAGTTTTACATACAGAAAATGAAGAGAAATAAATATAAATGACTAATTTTAATGATAAATGAACATTACATACCTTTATTGAAGACTCTTGTTGGCGAGTAGTATTTATTTGTAGTTCCAGGCAGACTACATCCCAGGAGTATACCTACCGGCTACATACACTGCGGCCCACAGCCATATTATTACCATCGACATACCATGTTCACTGAGTTTAATCATTTCTAACAACTACCTTCAGATGCCATCATAAACAAAGGGAGAAGTAATGAATAATTCATGCCGAGAATTGTAAACAAAATCCTTATGTATTAAGGGTGGTTATTAGGCCAACGCAGTTTCATACATGTTTTCTCTGAAGCTGGACCAGAGAAAACGTAATGTTTACCCTCCACCGACCCCACCCCTCAATAGCATATAAACATTGCATGTTTATATGTTATGTAACGTGTTTCTTATATAATTTTGAAGAAAATATCATAGATGGATTAATGAAAATGTCTATACAGTGGACCCCCGAGTTTCGTAAAAACTTCACTCCTGAAGTCTGCTCAAGTGCCATTACCGAACGAATTTACTCCCTTAAGGAAAAATTTCACGTAGGTTAGTCTATTTCAGACCCCCAAAAATACACTTCCACAAGAACTTACAAAATTATACTTACATAATTGCACGATTTCCGGGGTATTCGTTAACCGAGGGTCCACTGTATTAACGTAAAATAAGACATTTAAGGTGCCCATGAGTGATTATTATTACGTATTAGTATTATAACTATGGCGTTAAGACTAGAGGGACACTCTTAGTGAACGAGTAACAAAGGCATGTTTATATGCTATGTAATGTGTTTCTTATATAATTTTGAAGAAAATATCATAGATGGATTAATGAAAACATCTATATTAACCTAAAATAAGACATTTAATATTGAGTCACGAACGTATGAGCAGCCCAGGAGCACGCGTCTGGTACGAATGATTTTCGAGCGGATGTATGAAACAAGGGGAAATTTCACCGAAAAGTGCTCGAAATCCGAATTGTACGATTTCCACATCGGCTGAAAACCGGGGGTCCACTGTAATAAACAGAATAGAAGAAATCAGCTCTAATGTACCTTATTTAGGTATGCATACTGGTCACAGAGACTGTCGTAAGTCTGAGTCGTCAGTAAACGAGTACTACGTCACTAAGTAAAGAGAGGCTGTATAGTTAATAAATATAGAACAATTAAGTTTTTTTTAGTTTTTAACATTATAAATATTACTTATTTAACAACCAATTATGAAAACAACATTGTTTTAAACTACTTTGCTTCATCCTTAAAACAGCCCTTTCCTAACCTATGTGATGTTTTATCTTCATTATGTTTTAGTTTTGGTTTCTTCTCTTCAGGTTCAGCATCTACTTCTTCCTCTTTATTTTCACTTTCTTCCTCACATTTACGCTTACTATTAACAGCTGCAAACATGTCAGCAACAGATCGCTGGACACCACAATTCTGGGAACTCCGTCTTTTATTCCGAGCACCACCTGCAGGTCAAGAATTTAAAATAAACAGACATGTATAACTAATTATATCAAGTAACAAATATCAGTAATCATTTAATAAGATAATACGTACTAAAGTAGGTTAAATTATTTTACATGTCAAGCCAAAGCAGCAATTTTTCTGCAACACAGTGATTGGATAAATAAAAACTACAGTACTTACCTACCTAGAGGGTGCTCCGGGGGTCGACAGCCCAGTCCTTGACGAGGCCTCAGTGGATCAGGGCCTGATCAATTAGGCTGTAACTACTGACTACATGTAGTCCAACATAGGAAAAACAGCCTGGCTGATCGGGTACTAATTTTAATACAATAATGATCCTGAACTGCCCACAATGCACACATACTAGTGGCTTTCTTTTGTACCTAACAATATTTTATTACATGTAAACTACATTACCTGTATACTGCAGAAAAGAAATAAAGTATTTGTATCAAATTATTCTGAAGCCACACAAATCACAAAGAAATTTACTAAGAGATGAATTGTGTAAAACTATGAAAAGCAGGGATCCCCTAATTACAATAGATAATTGCTAAAACAGCTAGCTATTGTGAAACAATTATTACTAACATCTTAAAGCTTAAGTACATCCTACCATTTACTTTCTTCTTTTGCAAAAGCTTTGCAGAAGCTTCCTCCACCTCCATTTGGTTATCCTCTTGTTTAAGCATGTCTTCCTCTTTATTGCTTGAGTTGCCATCTGATTCACTACTAGCTTTGCTGCTTTCTCCTCCTTCACTTGTACTTTCACTGATGACTTTGGGTGTATCTCCATTACTGACATTTCTGTCATTTTCCTTGTTAGCATTCTTGTTATCTTCCTTATTGGAAAATACACACACCTTTTCATTCAAGGATGTCAAGCCATCTTTTAGCTTCCCCGATGTTTGGTCAGTGTTCTCATCACTTCCTGCTGCCAAATTTAAGGAGGACTCGAGCAGTTTCTCCAATTTGTTAAGGAACCCTTTCTGAAAGATAATAAATATTTAAGCTTGGCCTACTACAATCATCTATTACACAAAAATTATGTAATACAGTACAGTGTACCTCTATTGTTGCTGTCTTTGACCAGAAAAATAATACAAAATTACAAAGCAGAAACAAAAAGTGAAAAAAAAAAATGAAAAAATCAGTCTTAGTAGAACCAGAATAAGTCAATGTTAGGTTACAACAAAAATGAAAGAGAAATTTAATGGTCCTCCAACCCTCGATGCATAAGAGTTCCTTCAATAGCTTCACAAATTCCTCACTCATCAGCTCAATATTTAATAGCCCTTAGTAGTTTGAACATCTTTATCTGGTAATGGTCTTTACTGGCATCTTCTGTCTGGTGCTTGACTTTCCAGCATGGCCAACTCATAAATGATTTTTTTTTTTTTGGGGGTGTTATCTGTGGGGGCTGCTGGAGCTGTGATGGTGATGGGACTTGGCTTGGGGTAGTATTTTTTTTTAAGTGGGTACAGTACAGGTCTTCCTCACTTTGTGTGACAGATGTGTTCCTCACCCATAATGCATAAAGCAAATTCACAAAGCAAATCCACTATAATGTGTAAAACATAAGGATTCATTCCAAAACTTTGGACTAACGTTTGTCAAAAAAAAAAAAAAAAAAAAAAAACTTAACACATGCATTAAATAGTCATTTACAGAATAAATAAATTTGGTCAACCAGCAATTGAGAAATAATACAAGATTCAATAATAATTCTTCTCCCTCCACCACCATCCATCATGCTCATCTTTGTCTGGATAAATAACACACAATTTACCTGGAGTATACCTGGAGAGAGTTCCAGGGGTCAACGCCCCTGCGGCCCGGTCTGTGACCAACTACAGGGATTTGTTCAGAAAAAGGCTCATTGGATTTACCATACTTGTGAAATACCTGTGATTGGTTTCAAAGGTTTAGCCATGGGGAAGTAGAACAGAACGCTTGTTCCGTAAGCCATACATGTCGTAAGAGGCGATTAAAATGCCGGGAGCAAGGGACTAGTAACCCCTTCTCCTGTACACATTATTAAATTTAAACAGAAACTTTTGTTTTTCTTTTTAGGTCACCCTGCCTTGGTGGGATATGGTCGGTTTGTTGAGAGAAATTCTTAAAATTAAGCAGTAATCACATAAAAGCAAAAAGCTCTCAGCAACCACCCTCTCCAATTCCCTAAGATTATTTTTACCAAATATGGTAAATTCCTTGTAGAAATAGGGGTTGCCGCATATCAAATTCGCACACAGCAAATCAGCATAAATTTAGCCAAGGAAACCTGTACTGTATGGAAAGTTAAGCCTTCAGTTTGTAGATAGGTTTGTACTTGGTAGTATGGATTTTTTTTTGGGGGGTATATGGAGATGTTCTCCATGGGGAAGTGGAATAGAATTCTTCCTCCGTAAGCCATGCGTGTCGTAAGAGGCGACTAAAATGCTGGGAGCAAGGGGCTAGTAACCCCTTCTCCTGTATATATTACTAAATGTAAAAGGAGAAACTTTCGTTTTTCCTTTTGGGCCACCCTGCCTCGGTGGGAAACGGCCGACGTGTTGAAAGAAGAAAGATATGGAGATGTAGAAATGCAAGTGGGAGGACAACACTACAGTGGTTTTGGGGGTATAGAATGCAGTGTTGGTGTAAGTGAAGGGGTTACCAGAGTGGATGGGAGGGGGGCAATGTGGGTTATTGTGGTAGACATTAGCAATTTGAGGATATTGTTAGGAAGTGCTTAAAAGTTGTTGGTTGCGTGCACTTACACACAATATGTAAAGCACTAACCCCATGTGGGTTATCCAGCACTTTAATCCTCTATCTGCTACAGACTAAGGAAGTTTGAGTGGGAAGAAGGGAGTGGGCATAGGTTGAATGATTGCTTCTGCCAAGTTGTGTGTGCATGCAGTACATAGTGTAATCTTCACATGTGAAATACCTTTCAGTGTTAAACGATGAATAGTGTCTGAGAACACACTACTCTAAAAGTCGGGCCGAAACGTCGTCGTAAGCTCCTCTCTTTTATATGTGCGGGTTGTGTGTGTATATATACATCTATTTTGCATTAAAAGTAATAAATAAAAAATAATTAGTGAAATTTACAATAAAGTTTTCAAACCTCAGTTATTTCACCAAGACTGAGATCCTTCTCAAGCTGTGTAATATTCTTTTGATCAGATTCCATCAAATGACTGCCGAGTAGTGACCGTAGCCGCTTGGTATAGCCTTTCTGAGTAACTTCTTCTTCCTGATATTCTTCTTTAAGCTGATCAATTCTGAAATACACAGGGCATTATTTAGGCTAAAGTTGCAATGCTTTACCAGAATGTTTTAAATTTCCATATTTTTTAAGCATGTTGTTAATTAGGTTTTACAAATTTAAATTTCTACATTGGTCATAGACTTAACCTTGGATAACCCAATGATTATTCTAGCAGTATAATGGTAATACATTATGAAAATCTAGGATAAAGCCAAAAAAAAAAAAAATTATTTTATTTCCAAGCTGCTGCATTAAAACTTGTACAATTTCAGACCAGATCAATCTTTCACAATCAACTGATGCTGACATTAGAAACAGTAATTATTATTATTATTATTATAATCAAATAGAAGCGGTAATAATATCTTTATTTACTACAAGTACATGTACAAGGTATACAGGCCTAGCTGACATCAATGACATACTACTATATAGAAAGTCCCTTGTTATGCAGAGCATTTCGGGCAAATTAGGTCAGTTTTGTCCCAGGATGTGACCCACACCAGTCGACTAACACCCAGGTAGTACCTATTTTACTGATGGGTGAACATAGACAATCGGTGTAAGGAAACACGTCTGATGTCTACACCCCTTCGCCGGGGTGTGAAGCGAGAGCTTTTGCCACCAGGCCTGAATGTTACTCCTTGGCACATTTTGGTGATAAAATAGAGTTTAAGATGTCCAATATTAAGTGGGTTCAATAGCACTACAAGTGCTAAATAGCACTACCAGTGCTAAATAGCACTACCAGTGCTAAATAGCACTACCAGTGCTAAATAGCATTACCAGTGCTAAAATAGCACTACCAGTGCTAAAATAGCACTACCAGTGCTAAATATCACTACCAGTGCTAAATATCACTACCAGTGGTAAATAACACTACCAGTGCTAAATAACACTACCAGTGCTAAATATCACTACCAGTGCTAAATAACACTACCAGTGCTAAATAACACTACCAGTGCTAAATAACACTATCACAGTACTATATAACACTATCCCAGTACTATATAGAACTACCAGTACTAAATAGCACTACCAGTGCTAAATAGCACTACCAGTGCTAAATAGCACTACAAGTGCTAAATAGCACTACCAGTGCTAAATAGCATTACCAGTGCTAAAATAGCACTACCAGTGCTAAAATAGCACTACCAGTGCTAAATAACACTACCAGTGCTAAATATCACTACCAGTGCTAAATAACACTACCAGTACTAAATATCACTACCAGTGCTAAATAACACTACCAGTACTAAATATCACTACCAGTGCTAAATAACACTACCAGTGCTAAATAGCACTACCAGTGCTAAATAGCACTACCAGTGCTAAATAGCACTACCAGTGCTAAATAGCACTACCAGTGCTAAATAGAACTACCACAGTACTATATAGCACTACCACAGTGTTATATAGCACTACCACAGTGTTAAATAGCACTACCACAGTACTAAATAGCACTATCAGTGCTAAATATCACTACCAGTGCTAAATAGCACTACAGTGCTAAACAGCATTAATAGTGCTAAACTGCACTAATACAGTGCTAAACTGCACTAATAGTGCTAAACTGCACTAATACAGTGCTAAACTGCACTAATACAGTGCTAAACTGCACTAATACAGTGCTAAACTGCACTAATACAGTGCTAAACTGCACTAATACAGTGCTAAACTGCACTAATAGTGCTAAACTGCACTAATACAGTGCTAAACTGCACTAATAGTGCTAAACTGCACTAATACAGTGCTAAACTGCACTAATAGTGCTATATAGCACCAAGTCACTGCTAAATAACACTCGGTAAATACTATTATCAGAATAACAATGTGGAAACAAAAATACTGAAAAGATTACAGTTGATTACCATTTATTAAGGTTTAAATCATTACATATTCACAAATATACAGAAGGACAATTCTTACGAATTATGGCATAGATTATTATTATTATTATATATTTTTACGGTGGAACGCTAAACCCATAGGGGGGACCGCCTGGGAGGCATTCAGACTGGATTCAAGAATTGGAGCACAGGTCCAATTCCTCGGATCAAGATCCCCTCAGCCAGCACCAGGAACCTCCCGTGAGGGCACAGCAAGAAGCAATTAAGCCTTATATCTAAGATTAAACCCCCAAGCAAAAGAAAATAAGCAATGTGATGTCCCATCACTGGAAGACTAAGAGCCAGCATAACACTGGAGATTTCACCAGCTTAGAAAAGCCATCTTACTTTTTTCGGACATCTTCCGGGATCTTGGGTGCTTCAGCCACACTCGGCATCACAAAAACCTGGCAAACGCTATGTCGGAAATGATTAAAAGTCCGCTAGAAGAGGAGAGGTGGTGCCAGTTCTGGCGGTATATTATCCTTCTCTCCCGCCAACCTGAGGTGCTGCCATCTGTCTTCTCTTGTTGTTCTCGTTATTGCTTCCTCTCTTATGTTTTAACTAAGTTTATTTAGGTATAGGTACACAGGTCACACTGCTCAGTTACTTAGCTGTTTTACCATTTAAGGTTTAAATAATAAGATATTACCAGGACCCCAATGGAAATAAGTCACTTTTGACTTTTCTGGGTTATCCTAGGTAATTTACACATATGTTACTATGTATGGTATATTGTGTAACTGTATTTATGTGTACCTGTACCTAAATAAACTTACTTACTTAAGGACCCCAATGGAAATAAGCCACTGACTTTTTTTGCGTTAGTTAATATCTTTATTATGCACTCCATACCCATCCTGTGGGCGGTACTCAAAAGATTACAGAGGTACATAATAGGTCCAGGGACTGAACCCCAATGTTTTGATAGCTGAACAAGGTATAAATGTAATGAATCATGTAAGTAAATTTACTCACGTTTATACATGGCTACAATCATGAAGTAATAAGCAATTCACACGTCCACACCCAGTCACAACTGTAATGAGTTATCGGTGCAAATATTAATTGTTGGGTCTCACACACACATACACACAAATAGGTGAGTACACACACACGAGCATACATACACACACGAGCATACATACACACACGAGCATACATACACACACGAGATTACATACACACACACGAGCATACATACACACACGAGCAAATCATACAATACACGAGCATACATACACACACGAGCATACATACACACACGAGCATACATACACACACGAGCATACATACACACACGAGCATACATACACACACGAGCATGCATACACACACGAGCATACATACACACACGAGCATACATACACACACGAGCATACATACACACACGAACACACGAATTATCACATACGTATATGAGTACACAAATACACACGCAAACACACACACAAGCACGTAATTTATACTATGTATGATAATTGTAGCTATGTGTACCTGTGCTTAAATAAACATGCTTAATATGTATAATTATCATACCTCGTAACATGTGTAAATTACCTAGAATACCCCCCACCAAAAAAAAAAAAAGTCGAAGTGACTTATTTCCACTGGGGTCTTACGCCTATCAAACAAGGGTCATTGAAATTGCATGTCACCTGCATCAGTCAAGGATATTTTAATCCTAAAAGGATTCACTTTGGGGTCCAGTCCCTGGACCCATTATGTACCTCTGTAATCTTTTGACTACCGCCCACAAGATGGGTATGGGGTGCATAATAAAGATATTAAACTAAACTAACTTCCTGATGGTGACAGGATATACCATAATCATTTATAAAAAGTGTAATGTATGAAAGAATATCAATTTGCTTAGCCCACAGAATCATCCATAATCACCATAAATGAAAATATCCTGTAGCATATCAATTACAAGTATTTCTGTGTGTTTGCCCTTGTGTTGTAGTCCAGTGCGCGTTTTCTTTGTTGGCTCGCTTTAATGTGGCGCGTTTTTTTGTAAAGTAGAACAGAAGAATTTATTTATATTAACTGTATATATGGTGAACAATAACGACAAGTTGATGAGTGAGACACATTCGCAACGCTTAGGTATCCTTATTGTTGAAATATTTGGGCTGCGCAGCCAGCTTCTTCGGTCGAGGACACCAGTGGAAATAAGTCACTATACTTTATCTGATTTTTTAGGTTATCAGTGTTCCAGCCTTGATGGAGGGTGATAAATCCTTTATTCTAAAGCAGAGGCATAAGGTCAGAGACTCATATTTTTTTAGCCAGATCTGAGGTGTAGAAGATGGAGATAACGTCACAAGTGAGATGGGGTCCACCAGTGGTCAATACCAACAGGTGGTCTAGTGGCGAAAGCTCTCGCTTCACACGGCGGAAGTCGGGTTCGATTCCCGGCGAGGGTAGAAACATTGGGCGTGTTTCTTTACACCGGTTGTCTATGTCCCCCATCAGTAAAATGGGTACCTGGGTTTTAGTCGACTGGTGTGGGTCGCATCCTGGGACAAAACTGACTTAATTTGTCCGAAATGCTCTGCATAACAAGCGGCTTTCTATATAGTTGTGTGTCATTGATGTCAGCTACGCCTCACCTGTGTAGCAGATTTCTTCAATTGAATCCATGTATTTATAACACTGGAGATAGAAGTGGAGGTAATTTTGAGGGGATCAGTCCCTCAGCCTTGAAGGTGGTCAGTCCCATAACCTAAAGCAGAGGCATGAGACCAGAAATTTATATACAGGAGCCAAAAGTGAGGCATAGCAGCTGGAGATGATGTCACAGGTGAGCAGGGCCCATTAGTAGAAGTAGGTCGTGCTAAACAATTGTTAGCAATAAGGTTAGAGAAGACATCCTAGTAGACGGAAAACTGACCCTCCATTACTTCCTGTGATAGAAACCCATACGGGTTTAGAGCCTTATCATCAATTTAGCAGTAATGATAGCACAGTCACTATGACAGGGTATGACATTGAGAATGCAATCACTCATTGAATTTCATTAGTATAACGGAACATGTTGGGCATTTTTCACCCTTCATGTAGCCAGGGGAAGGGCTCCTGATCCAAGACAAGGGAGATTACGTTTCCTAGGATCAAACCAGAGTGCCTCCAACCCTCCCTCTCCCTCTGAGGAAGGGAAAGGTAGCTCTGATACCTTGGGTCATGATCCCTTCACTGTGAACAAGGCAACTTTCAAGGAGGAAGGGGTAGAGATAGTGCGCATGCACATGGTCAAGGCAGATCAGGTGCCCAAATTATAGAAGTCTCAGTACTTGCCCCGGCGGCGCGGTGTGAGGGTTGTCTTGAGGCTTTCCTGCCCGCTCAGCCTCACAGAAAATTCCTGTCGCACTTCTAAATCTTCGTGTCTGAGCTTCTTGTCTACTCAGCCTCACAGAAAGTCCACGTTTCATCTCCTCACTATACAGAACTTGATCTATGGCACATAAAATTTCACACAGAAGAGGCTGAGTGCCCATTACGGTAGTCTGTAATTATGTTGAACACCTACACTTTTCGTGAAGAATATTGGACAGAAACTATATGAAGCTTCGCTGAAGTTACTTAATTTCGTAGAATGATCTCGACGCCAAAATATAAAATACTCGTCATCTTGTGAGTAGAAACCTTGTTCTAGATTATAGTAGAATACGCCTACACTTGAAATCCCATTTTTTATATATACAGTATACTGATATAGGCTGCATGTTCTGTGAATTTTAATGCTTTTATTATATAATAATATTGATGTTAAGAGGGAGTAGGCTTCACTACAAGAATGGCTTGCAGAAACATGTTGGTATTATTTTCTTTTAATTCACAAAATACAGTATGTTTGTTATGAATTTGGAGGAAGTTTTTTGTTAAACAGACTTTATGCAAGTTATATTTATAAATGTTTTAGCAGACAGACGCTGTGAATGTCTATAATTATTCCAATAATCACTTTAATTATAGGTAAGCAGTGTTATACATGATACGATTTAACTAAGGAAAACCCAATAATGCCCAAATAATGGAATTCATTTCCACTCTTTCCAATTATTTTCTATAAAGCTAACATTGATGCTGGTAAATTTTTAGTTTAATATTCGTATTATGCACCGCATACCCATCCTGTAGGCGGTCTATGGTGTTGGTGAAGGGCTCGTGGTCTAATGAATTGGAGCTAACCAACCCTTGGATCAAACCTGATTGCTTTCCATTCTCCAGGCGTTCTGTCACCCTTGTGAGTTTAGTGCTTCTCCGTGACTATTATAATAATAATCTATGAAGCCATTTGTGCCAGAGAGAGGAGTGTGTTTATATACACAGATTTTGCAAAAGCCTTTGACAAGTGTGACCATGGTGTAATAGCACACAAAATGCGTGATAAAGGAATAACAGGAAAAGTTGGTAGATGGATCTATAATTTCCTAACACGTAGAACACAAAGAGTAGTAGTCAACAGAGTAAAGTCTGAGGCAGCTACTGTGAAAAGCTCTGTTCCACAAGGCACAGTACTTGCTCCCATCCTATTCCTCATCCTCATATCAGACATTGACAGGGATATAAGTCACAGTGCTGTGTCTTCCTTTGCAGATGACACCCGAATCTGTATGACAGTGTCCACCATTGAAGACACTGCAAGACTCCAAGCAGACATAAACCAAATCTTTAAATGGGCTGCAGAAAACAAGATGAAGTTCAATGATGAGAAATTTCAATTACTCAGATACGGAAAACGTGAAGAAATTAAAATCTCATCGGAGTACAAAACTAATTCCAACCACACAATAGAGCGAAAACTAATGTCAAAGACCTGGGAGTGATCATGTCAGAGGATCTCACCTTCAAGGACCATAACAATGTAGCAATTGCATCTGCTCGAAAATGACAGGATGGATAATGAGAACCTTCAAAACCAGGGATGCTAAGCCCATGTTGACACTTTACAGATCGCTTGTTCTATCTAGGCTGGAATACTGCTGCACACTAACTGCACCTTTCAAGGCGGGTGAAATTGCTGACCTTGAAAATGTGCAGAGAACCTTCACCGCACGCATAAGTGCGATAAACCACCTCAACTACTGGGAACGCTTGAGTTCCTAAACCTGTACTCTCTAGAACGCAGGCGGGAGAGATACATTATTATATACACATGGAAAATTCTCGAGGGCTTAGTACCAAACTTGCACACACAAATCACTCCTACGAAAGCAAAAGACTCGGCAGGCGATGTAACATCCCCCAATGAAGAGCAGGGGTGCCACTAGCACGTTGAGGGACAACACAATAAGTGTCAGGGGCCCAAGATTGTTCAACTGCCTCCCAGCATACATCAGGGGATTACCAACAAGCCCCTGGCTGTCTTCAAGCAGGCACTGGACAGGCACCTCAAGTCGGTACCTGATCAGCCGGGCTGTGGTTCGTACGTTGGACTGCGTGCGGCCAGCAGTAACAGCCTGGTTGATCAGGCTCTGGTCCAACAGGAGGCCTGGTCACGGACCGGGCCGCGGGGGCGTTGACCCCTGGAATTCTCTCCAGGTAGACTCCAGGTAGTGTTCAAATATCAACTGCCTCAGTATAATGGTTGTGATATTAACTCAGAGCTGTCGCTGCAGCTGTATGACCCCTACTGGTTTAGCGTTCCACCATGAATATAGTAGTAATAATAGATTTGTGGCTACCTTCATGAAGCTTTACTTCGCATTATTAATTTAGTATAACTTCATACGAAAGCGAGGTAGTATAACAGTTTTCCATAACATATTTCTGTTGGGATCCTTAGGCCATCTTCTCAAGGAAGCCCCCCACGAGAGTCAACTAATTACTAAAATTTATTTACTGCTAGGTGAACATAGGCAGTAGGTGTAAGATTGACATCCAGGTACCCATTTACTGATAGGTGAACATAGGTAGCAGGTGTTGTCTTGGCTTTGCGTCCCAACTCGCCTGGAAATCGAACCTGGGTCATTTCGGTTGTAAGCCGGACGCTCCACCACTGTGGAAAGGAACCGTGCCGTCACAGCAGTCGTGACGCTGCTCATATATCACATTAAATTCACGCATTAAGTGCGTCCCTTCAACACTACATCCTCTTGCAACACTCTGCTTCAAGTTCACTTGATTCAACCGAAGTGTTCTTCAAGAGGCAGGGTACCTTAATGCTAGTGAAGGTCTCTTAATCAAAGGAATTGGAACTACCCTTCCCTTCATTGGATCGAACCTGATAACCTCCCATTCCCCAGGCCTTGTATAAACCCCAAGTGGGTGGGATTTATATATATGTCAAATAATCTGTTTGTTGCAGTGATAGAACAAAACACAATGGAGAGGAGCCAATGGGAGTGTTGTGTGTGTTGTGGATTAATATTATGTTCAAGCGGAAGCGCAAAACGTATATGAGTCATATGGCGCCTGTGAAATGGAAGGAAAGCAGGTTTGATCCGAGGATGAGGAGAATAACTCCAATTACCTAGATCACGAGCTCTCCAGCAGTATGAGAGCACCTAGGCACTAGGAGGGCGGAGAGGTGGGAGTAACACCCACCAACAGGTACGTCTTCAACACTGCTACCCTTGTTTTCCTTCTATATTTTATATATTTGTTTAAGCTTAGCAACAACAATAACTTAAGTTATACACATGAACCTACTTTTGTTGGTTTCTTATATCATGCACCACATATTTTGGTTCACCTCACATTTCTCCTCCCTCACGGAAACAGTGAATAGATAATAGGCTTTTATTTAGTTATTTTTCGTAATCTCGAGGGCACACGAATGCTATGGGCACAGGCACATTGAAAAAAAATAAAATTCTCTTTAGCGTAGTTAAGTAGCTTAATTATGCATCCTATACCCATTGTTTGGGTGGTAGTCAAATTTTTTAGAGGCACTTAATGGGAGGGTAACTAAATTGTATTGTATTTTATATTAATTTTAATCATTTTTGGATTTTGTTAGTTTTAGAACAAAGAATATTGAGAGCAAAATTGCGAATAATTATATTTCACTGCATTCCTTGGTTAAAATAATAAATCTTTAGACGATCCTCATACATTTTTTGCTATAACTTCCTATTGAGGTATACTCTGTGAAACGCCACCCTTTTATTAATACAATTAAGTACAGCCGCACTGTGGGGCTACACTAACCTTTACAACATTATACAAGATTAGAGAAGCATCTCAATTTATCTGACGAAAGTTTCCTAGTTTATTAGAAACAAAACTGTTCTTATTTCCATTGCTCGAGCGGTAAGGAGGGAGAATTATAGGATTTTCAAGGCGTTGGAATCCTCCCCTTCCTTGGATTGAATATGATTACCTCCAAATTCCCAGGCGCTGCATAAGTCCTATGGGTTAAGCGCTTCCCACGAATATAGTTGTGATGTAGTTGCAGCTGGGATAATCATCCTCAGGCACTGAACCAGGTTATGCGATCCAACCTGCTTCTGCTCAGTCTATATGAAATTTACGAGGAT
Organism: Cherax destructor; assembly: GCA_009830355.1. Lineage (NCBI taxonomy): Eukaryota > Metazoa > Arthropoda > Malacostraca > Decapoda > Parastacidae > Cherax > Cherax destructor. The sequence continues at coordinate 175,405 of WNWK01001725.1, forward strand.
GGCCGGAGGATCGAGCCTTCACCAGTACTTGTGCTTAAATGATTCACACAGGTTTATCGATTCATGTAAAAAAAAAAAAAAAAGCAACTGAGGACGGATTTAGTTAAAAACACCAACGCAATACACAGCTTCTTGGCAGCAATGTCAGTTCATCAAAGAAGGATCTAAGCAAACCTCACAAACTGTTGTTATTAGTATTATACTGACGGTGAAAAAACCACATAGTCGTCATACACCACCTGATATAAACTGTGGTTAAGGTTATTATGTAGCACTTGAAAGGTGAACTAGTGGCTGCTTTATCCCACCAGTAATGTGATGCTCCCCAGGGAACGGAAATGCTAATGAGGATTGCTTTACTCTACCAACGTTCATAAACATGAGTTTATCTAATAATTTTTGTACATAACGTACAAAAAGTTGCTTTTTACGATGGTCTTATGGGCACCCACATGTTACTAACACTCGTCCATAGTACATTATGTTATTATTATCATTATTATAATCGAAACCTAGCGCTAAACCAGTACATTATGCAAAGAGGATGACCCATCAAACTCAGGTAATGGGACTTGGTTTCAGTTTTTTGGGATAATCTTTTATATTTTAATGTTTTTTTTTTTTGCAATGTTAGAAACATTGCGTCGGCAAAGAGATTATGATTGCGTTCCCCTTCAAGACACATTTACTTACTGGTTTTAGTTTTCCCCCTCACTCACTTTTTTTTAATTCCTTTATGACCCTTGTAGGTTTAGCGCTTCTTTTTTATTATAATAATTTTCACTCCTTTCCCTCACTCAACCCTCTCTGCTACTTCGCTCACCCTTCCCTCATCCCACAGTTTCCCTCCTGCTACCTCATTCTAAATTAATTTAAATATTTTTTTTCTTTGCATTGTACACAATGTGTGATTTACATGTTATAAAATATTTTTAGGTACAAAGAAAGCCACTAACATGCCTGAGCATTTCGGGCAACTACCCTCCCTGTTCCCTCACTCATCCCCTCTTCCCTCAGTCACCCTCCCTTCCCTTCTCCCTTACCTTCATGTCAGCATGAGATGCAAAGCCACTGATAATACTCATCAAGCAAATGGTAATCTCTAGACTATAATACTGCTAATTTTAAGTCCAGTTGAACATAATTTATTGGAATGTTTAAAGTCCCTCAAAATGTAGTCCCTAGAATCCAAGCGAGAAAACATAATAATGCAAAATGCTGGAGGGACTGGTTCCAAATTTACTCAATGAAATGATGCCTTAGAAGAGTGGGAGGCATGGTAGACGGTGCAAAGTATCCCAGCGAACAAGCAGGGATTCAAGAAGTACACTAAGATACAACTCCATAAATAGAAAGTGTGGGAAATCTTCAACACTTTCTCTTCAGTTATAAAAACAAATTGAAATAAAATTTATAATAATATTTTATTATTATTATTATTTTTTTATTATTAACACATCGGCCGATTCCCACCAAGGCAGGGTGGCCTGAAAAAGAAAAACTTTCATCATTCACTCCATCACTGTCTTGCCAGAGGGGTGCTTTACACTACAGTTATAAAACTGCAACATTAACACCCCTCCTTCAGAGTGCAGACACTGTACTTCCCATCTCCAGGACTCAAGTCCGGCCTGCCGGTTTCCCTGAATTCCTTCATAAATGTTACTTTGCTCACACTCCAACAGCACGTCAAGTATTAAAAACCATTTGTCTCCATTCACTCCTATCAAATACGCTCACACATGCTTGCTGGAAGTCCAAGCCCCTCGCACACAAAACCTCCTTTACCCCCTCCCTCCAACCTTTCCTAGGCCGACCCTCCACTACAGATTTATACACTCTCGAAGTCATTCTGTCTCGTTCCATTCTCTCTACATGTCCGAACCACCTCAACAACCCCTCCTCAGCTCTCTGGATAATAGTTTTGGTAATCCCGCACCTCCTCCTAATTTCCAAACTCCGAATTCTTTGCATTATATTCACACCACACATTATTATTATTATTATTATTATTATTATTATTATTATTATTATTATTATTATTATTATTATTATTATTATTATTATTATTATTATTATTATTATTATAAGCCTCATTACTGTCTCCCAGAGAGGTTACTTGAGAAGTTCCTAAAACCAGTGCGTGATCAGACAGGCTCTAATGCCTATGTTGGACTGGTGCCTATGTTGGACTGTAGTGCCTATGTTGGACTGTAGTGCCTATGTTGGACTGTGGTGCCTATGTTGGACTGTGGTGCCTATGTTGGACTGTGGTGCCTATGTTGGACTGTGGTGCCTATGTTGGACTGTGGTGCCTATGTTGGACTGTAGTGCCTATGTTGGACTGTGGTGCCTATGTTGGACTGTAGTGCCTATGTTGGACTGTGGTGCCTATGTTGGACTGTAGTGCCTATGTTGGACTGTGGTGCCTATGTTGGACTGTGGTGCCTATGTTGGACTGCAGTGCTTACGTTGGATTACATGGTGCGAGCACTAACATTCTGACTGACCTGGCTGTCAATCAGGAGGCCTACTCTGAGACAAGGCAGCGGAGGGAGAGGGGAGAAGTGATGATCACCGAAGCCATACAGGTAAACTGCAGATATATTCACTCTCTGTCACCACCCAGAAGGAGAATGTAGAATATAACTTTGGTATATCTGTGTCTAGCATTAGGAATAATATTAGGAGAGAAGTAAATAATGAAAATCATTGTTATAGGAATGCAGTTAGAAGCCTGAGTAGATCTATAACCCACTATGATAACATGAACATAGATAAGTATGTTTATGGAGCAACTTGCAATGTGAACAGACTGACTGATGTTGTAGTGGCCAGGCTTAGGCTTAGCTACAAGTACTTCTGGCAATTTGGGAGACACACAGATGATGATCAAACTAAATGCAAATTATGTGATCAGGCATATGGTCACTGTCTTGAACACTATGTGCTTAATTGTCCACTTATTGAGAAATACAGAGATAGACAGTATAATAACCTATGTGACATGTCAAGATATCTTATTAATGAAAATAAGATACCAGATATACTAAGCAAATTCCCTAAATTTGCTTGTAACAGATAAGTAAACTGTAGATATAAATCCATATGTACAATTGTTAACCCTTTTGGGGCCTAGTTCCTGGGCCTTTTGTGTATCCATATGCTCTTCCGCTACCGTCCACAGGATGGATATGGGGGCACAATAAACTAGCCACTTCGGTGGCAAAATCTAAAACTCTAAAATCTGTCACCACCTCTTTTTTTTCTCAGCAACCCCTTTCCCCTCTTTCAATTACATCCTCCCTTCCCCTTTCTCTCGTACCCCCTCCCCCTCCCCCTTCGACTTCCACTTTTGATACCTGTTTAACGAGACAGTGGAGGCAAGCCAATCTATGATGGATCTTTTTCAAGGAAAGTGTGTGTAAATAATACGAGTCCTATCCCAGTACCACCAAAGATATTGAATGGCTTTGGCACACTCAGACATGAAGAACTATTTGAACTGTTGATGAAATGTATGGAGGGGAACTGTCCTCTCGTAAGTAAGTTTATTTAGGTACAGGTTCACATAAGTACAATTATCATACATAGTAACATGTGTAAATTACCTAGGATAGCCTAAAAGAGTCAGTGATTTATTTCCATCGGGGGTTCTTGTAATATCTTATTTAAAATCTAGCTGTAAGATACAGTAGAAATTAGTTATGAGTGTGAGAAAATAGACCTCTCTCTCTCTCTCTCGTGTGAAGTAGAGAAATTGGTGATGTTACAAGTCTCAAGCATCTGGGATTTCTCAATAACTTTCTCTGTTTTGGGGATAAACAAAAGGAGTATATTAAACTATGAGTAGGCCCGTCCTTGCGAGTAGTCAGGTGGAGTCAACCTATCAGAACGCAGTGGTGTGTTACCAGAGTAGGTGCCCTTATTTACGTATACCTGGAGATGGTTTCGGGGGTCAACGTCCCCGCGGCCCGATCTGAGACCAAGCCTTGTGGTGGATCAAGATTTGATCAACAAGGCTGTTACTGCTGGCCGCTCGTAAACCGACGTACGAACCACAACCCGGCTGATGAGGTACTGACTTTAGGTGCCTGTTCAGCGCCTTCTTGAAGACAGTCAGGGGACTATTGGTAATCCAGTGACAGTTACCAGAAAGTTTTAACAGTGGATAGTAGTTCAACACCCAAGACCCATATTCAAAATTATTCCTTCTAAGTCTCTCCCACAGTAACCCCGTCACACTTGCATTACCACTACAAAGTACAATTAGGTCAACAAAACAAACGTTAGAGCCTCGAAGTACATACATTAGGCTCACAAATTACCTGCATTAGGCTCACAAAGAACATACATAAGCTCACAAAGAACATACATTAGGCTCACAAAGAACATACATTAGGCTCACAAAGAACATACATTAGGCTCACAAAGAACATACATTAGGCTCACATTGAATAATTCATGTTAAGCGCTAAACCTATTTGGGTTATTCAGCGCAATACTTTGTGGAGGTTTGATCCTCCGTCTGCTGGGCGCGAGACAGACACGCTCTCTATTTGTACTCACCTATCCTTATTAGGCTCACAAAGAACATACATTAGGCTCACAAAGTACCTGCATTAGGCTCACAAAGAACATACATTAGGCGTCTGAAGTACACATTAACTATACGAAATCACCCTTTAATATATTAATCAAACACACTGTAATATAAGTCATGATACACATATCATATACCCTGTGGTTTAGTGAGTGTGGACAGAGGGCGCCCAGGTGTCATGACTTGTCTCCCAACCGGAAAACATGGAGTCAAATGTAGGAATTTGGCGACTATTTCAGGTAATCAAAACTTGATGGACATTTGATATGGCGAGCCAGAGACTGAGTCATGGCTGTGGGAAGAGTCTGCACGCAGCACGTCTTAGATTGGTACTCATTAAAGTAACGTAACTTAAACCAAAATAATCAAGTTGAAGTCATTAAGCAGGATTATCTAAAAGCAGGTCGTTCAAAAATAGAAGAGCATGAATTAGTTATAAAACATTAGGCTACATTAACGCTAAGTTAATGTAGCCTAACCTAATTTAAAGTATTTATTTTAGAGAATGCTTAGTTACGTAGATCATTTAGAAACAGACGAACTTAAATGCGTTAGAAAGTGAACGGTGTAGTATGAGGACCGGCTTGCATGCCTCAATAGCGTGTTGAGTCTACCCCTAACCAGTTTGCATTTCACATGTTCCCTTTTTTGCCAGTTCGTATTTCAAGATTCAATACTATCCGATCGACATATATTATTTTTTGTACCACTGTCGCTTTTTCTTGCCCGAGGCTGTGTATCATTTCCGGTAAAACGAGAGTCTGGACTAGTGGAACTTGTTGATGCACTGTTGCCTAATTTTATATGTAGGCTTGTGGGCCAGTCAGTCAGTGAGACAGTCAGCCAACTGAACAGACGCGAGTCATTCAGTCTGAAATCAATTAGTAAACCAGTCAGTCAGATTGCTCACTTGTTAGCCAGCCAGTCAATCAGTCAACTAGTTAGTCAGCCAAATCAATCAGCCAGCCAGGGAGACAGACATCTGATTAGTCAGCCAGCCCACTGATCTGTTAAAAATAATCCCCTTTACAAGTTACTAAGGTCTCTAGAACACCTTCCTTGAATACACAACCCATTGTGTAACCTAAAACACCAAAGCTTACGGCATTCACTTATTTAAGAATCACAGTCATAGGTATTCCAAATATAGGGACAGGACCCCCTTGCATAAAGGCACCATTAACTGTCAGAAAATCGTATCAAAGTCATAACTACTGCGGATTGAAGAGAACCAAAGAATCTCACCCCCCTCCATAACCCCTGTAAAACTTGCAGAAGACTGACAAAGAAACTCTTTTCAATTTATGCTGCTGCAAAGAGAATAGCATAACTTGGGTTGACAAGAGTGCAATGAGCCCAAAAATGGGTAACACAAACCCAGCTCCCCACAAATGAACCTTCAGGAAAAATTCGCCTGATCCAACAGAGGCTCTGCATAAGGAAAGTTTAAAATGGACGGGATACAGCAAACGTGGCAGGGACGTGCTGGGATCGGAGTAGATCTGCCTGCCATATGCCAGCCAGGAGCAGCACAGTGAGGCATACAAGCAGCGTCCGTTAATTGGCGTCCCAGGAGTGGCCGGAGACCACCTTTAGGATATGGATAAATGGTATTAAATACTGACAAATTTAGTATAATGCGATCTTTTATTGACAACGTTTCACCCAAACAGTGGACTTTACCAAGTCACAAACGTTGTCAATAAATAATCGCATTATACTCTATTTGTGTCTCCTTTTCCACCTTCAGGGTATCTTAACCAGCAATACTTTCGTCCTGAGCTTCTCAAGACAAGACATGGCCAGATCGAGACCCTTCCTCAGAGAGGATCACATAGTGAAGCAGCACACGGGTGGTAGGGTTTCCCCACCAGAGAATGGATGATATTCATTACCATCATTTTTCTTATTTGGGGGCATGACCTCTGTTACCTAGGACCAGCGTCTTGATTGGGTGAAAGGTTCTTGTGTCATGGAATTGGAGGTGCCTTTTATCCATATGGAGTACAAACACTTTTCCAAATGCGTATTCAGAGATTATATGTGAAAAAATAAAATATAACGGCCATGAAGCCTAATAATAAATTCTCACATTAACCACAACCATAAAAAAAACGGAAAAAATGCGTTAGTCATCTTGGCGTGGCAACAAGCGAGGTTGTATTTGATGCTATGAAGGGCTCTTTAGAATAGGAACTTTAACTACCCTCCCTTTCCTCGGACAGAGCTGATTATCATACCGTTCTAGAACCCTTACGGCTTTAGCGCTTCCCGTGAGCACAATAATACGGAGCAATGATGAGTGGGTGGCACGCGGGAGTGTTGACATTTGCAAGCAACAGCTGCAGCAGCAGATGCTTGGCCGAGGGACTAGAGTTTTATTGTTAATAATCTCAGCTGGAATCAGTGGTTAGCGGTATGTGATGTGACTATTGTAACAGACGAGGAGTTAAACCAGTTAAATAAAACTAGGAAACTAGATAACAAGCACATCTAGTGCTTAGAGACGAGTATATTGTGTGTTGTTGATACAGCCATTGAGGTGAAGCTTGATATGTAAAGCTATGCTAGTGTGATGCTCACTCTCCATGGTAACAACAGTTAAATAAAACAAATTTGGACCATTATTACAGACGTCTATGCCTCTCTCTCTCTCTCTCTGTGGCTTACTTCCAATGTTATCCTTTTTTTTCTAAGTTCTTTCCCAGGATGCGATCCGCAGCCGTCGACTAAATCTCAGGTACCTAATTACTACTGTGGAAAATTTTGAATTTTCCTAAATTCAGCATGTGTAAATTTGAATAATACAATAATTGAGTAATAAAATGTGATGCTGATTTGACCCTTTCGAGAAGTTCAATGATGAAGTTCAATGATAAGAAATTTCAATTACTCCGATATGGAAAACGTGAGGAAATTAAAATTTCGTCGGAGTATAAAACAAATTCCAACCACACAATAGAGCGAAAAACTAATGTCAAAGACCTGGGAGTGATCATGTCAGAGGATCTCACCTTCAAAGACCATAACACCGTAGCAATCGCATCTGCTAGAAAAATGACAGGATGGATAATGAGAACCTTCAAAACCAGGGATGCCAAGCCCATGATGACACTTTTCAGGTAGCTTGTTCTATCTAGGCTGGAATATTGCTGCACACTAACTGCACCTTTCAAGGCAGGTGAAATTGCTGACCTAGAAAATGTGCAGAGAACCTTCACGGCACACATAACTGTGATAAACCACCTCAATTACTGGGAACTCTTGAAGTTCCTAAACCTGTACTCCCTACGAAAGCAAAAGACTCGGCAGACGATGCAACATCCCCCCAATGAAAAGCAGGGGTGCCACTAGCACGTTGAGAGACAACACAATAAGTGTCAGGGGCCCAAGACTGTTCAACTGCCTCCCAGCTTACATAAGGGGATTACCAAAGACCCCTGGCTGTCTTCAAGTAGGCACTAGATAGGCACCTAAAGTCAGTACCTGACCAGCCAGGCTGTGGTTCGTATGTTGGACTGCATGCGGCCAGCAGTAACAGTCTGGTTGATCAGGCCCTGATCCACCATGAGGTCTGGTCACAGACCGTGCCGCGGGGGCGTTGACCCCTGGAACTCTCTCCGGGTAAACTCCAGCTGTTGAGTGACACGGACGGGGGAGGGACACCATTTGCAATTTGTAAACACTGGTTGTCGTGGGAAATTCTGCTAATAATTAGGCATCTTCTGAGCCAAATTGGTTTTTTTTGGCCTGAATTTGTAATAGAAACCCGTGTTAATGTCCCCATGCTGAAGAATTGGGACAGGAAACTTGCGGGACCTCGAGAATTACGTGTGGATGGCAGAAGATAAGGGATACGACTATCACTCACCGGGAAGTGTGCCATTAGTCCTTGCATTTAGATATCTAGCTGTCAAGATGGGAAAAGGAATTATGAAGAGTGAAAATTTCTGATTCAAGGAACTGAGGATCACAAATGCAGAGAGCACGGAGAAAGAGGGAGATAAGAACACTTTTCTTGACAGAGGAAGCATGATAAGAAAAGTAGTGAATGTACATGCCACTGTACATAGGCTTGCGGTACACGGAAAAGGCAAAACCTGTATCTGAGCGGAGGACATGAACATCAAGGAAAGGAAGCAAGGAATTAGATTCCCATTCCAGTCACGGCATTGTGCCCTTTTTGTTATTTAAAGTCCATTAATATCAGTCCAAACCATATTCGTAATTCTTCCAGGTCAAACACATATTATGGATGTGGTACGAAGAGATAATTCTGGCTGTCTGCAAGGCTAACATGTGCGTCACACTATCGAGATAACGGAGGATCAAGCTAGAAAATACTGTATATCTAAGTCAGAGTCTGGCTGTATATAACAAAAAATTGGCGCAAGGAGAAATCTCCCCGCTATTTAGGCCAAAAAATGAGTTGCTGGGTTCTTAGGCATTCAACTCCCTGTCACCAAACTGGCAAGTTGAATGATAGACAGCAAGGCTAGTTAGTGATTAGACAGACAGACAGACAGGTTAATTAACAGGCAAAAAGGCAGGCAGCCAGATACAGACAGACTGGCAGACACAGTCATCCTAGGAATAGCACTAAGAATAATGTAAGTATAGAACCGTCTGAATGCTAACCTCTTTAGCTGCACCATGAATTGGACCAATCATAACTCAGCGTTATGTAGACAGTTGGATTGTGAATTGGTATGTTTCACTTCAAGGAAGGTGCCTTGATGCTGCTGAAAGACTCTTAATATCAGTAATTGGAGATATCCAGCACAGGTATGTGCATTTCTTTGTGCCTGTGTGATGTTGGAATCCCAGATGAATGCTGAGGTGAAGGCTGCTGTTCTGGGAGTGCTTTATAGCTTTGTAGTAAACGTCTGCCTCAGAATGACTTAATGGGCTACATACATAGGTATGTCCTTGGGAAATGGCAGGCCCGGTAGGCCCTTCAGTTCGGCAACAAGTTATACAGGGTTCCACAGGATGTGGGTGTTTTGCCTTCCTCTTTCAACAGACATCCTCACTGAGACGATTCTCTGTAGACTGATGCTCGGGGGGCACACACCTCACCCATAGCCATCTGCTCCTGCCTCTCTCTCTCTGACACTTGTGGTGTGCACCTGACTCTGGAACCCATTTTCAGTGTTTTTCCACAGTTTAGACCTTTTCACTTACGTTGATTTGCTATAATAATAATAATAATAATAATAATAATAATAATAATAATAATAATAATAATAATAATAATAATTAATTTTCTAGTAAGATACACTTGATACAAAGGTTTCTTATGTAGAAAAGCCCATATTTATTCAATTATATATCTCGGACATATAATTACCGAGGTGCCTCTAGGGGCCTCAGGAAAATTTTGAGAACGTTTTCTGACAGTAACAGTTCATTTTTTAATTGATGTGGTTATTTTAATTTGGTGTGATAGTATTTATTTATTTTGTTTATGCTAGTAATTTTTATTTATATTACCTTGGATGTTGTTACGTGTGTTTTATATTTACGTGTATTATTATTATTACCCAGAGTACTGAGTGACATAACAGGTCAAAGTATTCTTCAGCTCTCAAAACTTACTTCCTTCCTTCCTTTCTTTTTCTTTCTTTCTTTCTTTCTTTCTTTCTTTCTTTCTTTCTTTCTTTCTTTCTTTCTTTCTTTCTTTCTTTCTTCCCTCCCTCCCTCCCTCCCTCCCCTTCCTTGGATCATATATAATAACTTCCTATTCTCCAAGCGCTATTTTACTCCTTCGGGTTTACTGTTAACCGTTGTCTATAATAATAATAATAATAATAATAATAATAATAATAATAATAATAATAATAAATTATTATTACTATTATTATTATTAATGACGACCCTTTTTAACACTAAAAGATATTTACAATTACAACTACTCTTGGAGAAAAAGTTAGAAAGTACTGAACAATACACTACAGGTAACTTAATTATTTTGGAAGACACACGAAACATAATTTATTTCAAAATTATAAGTTCAAAAGAGTTTTGGAAATCTAGTGAAAAAAAAGGAACAACTAACACTCAAAGTGCTCGTATCTGGGGCAAGAAATTTGTGCACTGCCATCATGAAGGATGTGATGTATATTATAGCTTGACACTACATATGAGAAGAAGCAACTTAAACATTTTATTGCACAAGCAAGAACTCTAGTACACATTCCGAGAGAAAGAGAGAGAGAGGGAGAGAGAGATAACAATATTATATTCATCATCATTGTGCTGATACCCTATTCTATATAATAATTACAGTGGGAACAAAAGCTAGGTAAGTTTACCCTGTCATCAAAAGATCAAAGAGAGTATAGGTAAGACCCTTGTAGGGTGAGCGGGGAAGTGGGGATAGGGGAAGAATTAGTTGGCGAGAGGAAAGGTTGTGAGAGGGATAGTACCAGGGCTTAACCCAGTTGCTAGGTCGATCGTGGATCAGATTTTCCATCGCGCAGGAGAGGAATCATACAAGGTGTTGGAATGTGTCAACATGAGCTGGGAGATTTCAGTAGGACAATGAGGCTATGGTCAAGCATGCCAGCAAGGGTTCATCAGCTTCAAAGATTTCCTTCCTGTAGAGTTGCAGTTAGTATCACGTGGGAACAGATAAAAAGAGGGGCGGGGGCGGATATGATGAGTATGATTAGGATGTGAGAGAAGTGGTATAGGAAAAGCTGAAGGAGAAGGGAAAGGTGATATATGATTTTTTTTTATTTGGATACGTCGGCAGTGTTCTGGTAGCCTATTCTATATGATAAGTTGCACAGTGGGAACAAAAACTAACTATATTCCCCTGTCATAGTCCCTCACGAAGGATGAGACTTGTACAAACTGATAAAATCTGTCAGATGGATGAGAGGGTGGAGGTGAGGGAAAGAGGTGGTGAAGGCTAGGAGTGAGAGGTGATGGAGGAGAGGGAAGTGGTGGTGTAGAAGACACGTGTTGGTGGAGGTTAGAGGAATGGTGAGGTTAGGTAAGGTTTGTCAGGAAATAGGATGACCCGCAGCGGGTCATCTGACCGAGGCCTTCCGCTGGCTTACCTGTCCACCCCTTTAAAAAATATGGTCATACATAAAGGAGTGGTGGTGTATGGAGAAATTTATCTTCATACCACTAAAGACAAGTGAGAGAAGTCTACTCTTTTAAGGACACGTAGCTACGAGATCCAAGAGTCTCACTCAAGGGTCAATATAATGAATCTCCATTTTGAAGTGTAAATAAGTTATGAGTTATTACACAACTCATTTATTGTAATCACAGTATTCTTTAATAAGTGACACATCTGTATTAATAAAGTGCCATAGTTACTGTTTCACTGAAATATAATTAGCAGCGCCGACATTGTTGTTTAATGTATTTAGCTCCTCTCTTCTGATAACCTCCCTTATCTAGCTCCTCTAAATTCAAAACTGCTTTATTTCCCCAGATTACCCCAGGATTTTTTGTTACCTAACACCTTCTCTTCAACCTCCCCCAAGCTTATTTTTTTTTTTTTATTTCCCAAGCTTATTAGTTGTTAATCATGGGTGCTACTTTGGCCAGTCCCTGGACCCATTATGTACCTCTGCAATCTTTTGACTACCGCCCACAGGATGGGTATGGGGTGCATAATAAAGATATTAAACTAACTAACTAATCCAACATGCTTAGGTTAGGTTAGCGATTTGATCGCCCGAGGTGGGTAAAGTTAGTTTAAGTTAGTTTAATATCTTTATTATGCACCCCATACCCATCCTGTGGGCGGTAGTCAAAGGATTACAGAGGTACATAATGGGTCCAGGGACTGGGCCCCAAAGTTTTAATAGCTGAGCAAGGTAATGAATTCCAGGTAGATCTGGTCACAATCATGACCAAGCTACAAGGTAATGAACTCCAGGAAAGATGTCCCGGATGCCAGTTAACTAAATGTACTTGTGAACAGAGTGCCCCTGCATGGAGGCATTGGTCTGTTGCATGAGAGTTGTTGTTCATGGTAATTAATTTGCCACAGTATAACGACTGTGGAATCATATATACATTCCGAGGTTGAAACTAAAGACAAGTGACAAATAACGTTGGCGAAGGACTGCAAGTGTAAGTGATCTGACGACTGGTTGACCCTGTGCAGTGTTATGTCAGCTAACAATAATTACAATAAATACAAGGTTCGGGTGAACATACCTTTATGGACAGAAACATCCATGTCTTTCTCCATATTTCAGCTAAGTACATACAGCTCGAACGATACAGAACGTGCTACGGGTAAGTCTTGTAATACTTGTACTCGTCCTTAGGTGAAGTTAAAGAATACATGACCACCAGCTAATGAGACTGTTAGGGAAGGCCTTACGTCCGAACGAAGGTTAAATCACGTTTAATTAATGAAATGCTAGATATCCCGATATAATGTAAATAGATGTTAAGGAAAATCCCTAATCACTTCCATAAATTCTTCCAGTCAAACATGGGGACTTAAGTTAGTGACCATGTCCAAGGCGGACGTGGGCAGACTGTCACGAACCCGACTTACAAATCAAAATAAATAAAACACTGCATGATTATATGTTAAAATATTCCCATATAGTAGAGTGAAGGGTTAAGTATTGATGGGTGGTGGTGGTGGAGAGGGAAGTGGTGGAGAACACGTGCTGGGCCTTAGTAACATTATGTATACACACACACACCCCCATGTCAGCACCCACCACCACTTAATGTTGCTCACACCATCAACTGGATCAGTTCTTGCTTTCTTGTTGCTTGTGACACGGATATACAGAGAAAAATAGAGGGAGAGCGAGAGCAAGCAAGAGAGAGACCCCATTATCCAGTCATGGCATAATAGTCCAGGTCAAACCTGTACTTCCTTTGTTGTTGTTATTATTATTATTATTATTATTATTATTATTATTATTATTATTATTATTATTATTATAATATAAAAAGTACTAAACTCGTGTAGTTAATGCAGCATAAACGTCCTTGGGAAGATCCAGGAGAGAGTATTAGCGCTTGTTATGTTATGATTACTTTTAACAAGTAGGCTAAAGAAGTCCACAGAAGGTTTCTTCTTTTCCAGTGTGTTACCATTGCTCACTCCAGTTACTGCGTAACCAGTACTGCTTTAGCGTTTCCCCAGGAATATACTCTCTAGTTGCTTCCCTAACGTGTTTTACCAATGGATAAAATAAACCCATCATCAAAATGAAAAACTATTAGACGTGGACCTGATAACCTCCTAGTGTCCACACGGTGTATGACGTCGCCCTACGCGTTTAGCGCTTCATTTTTTATTTTAATGATAATGTGAATATAAGGATATTTTAAATTGGGTGTTAAACTACTATCACATAATATGATCTGCCTATTTCGATGCTGTTGGCTGGTTAGACGTCAGCAGGTATCTATAACAAACCACGGAACGGGTGGGGTTTGAACCTCATGGGGATTGAACTCACAGGCCAGTGCGTTAACCACTGGGCCAGCTGGCTCTAATAAGATTCATCCAAGTTGGCCTGTAAGTTTTAGGCCTCACTTGCCATGGGTTCCAACCCCACCCGTTCCGTGGTTTGACAGTAATAAGCTCCGCTGAGCTTATTACTGACAAACCCTTCATGCTGCTGGTAATGGGCTCTTGATTCAAGGAATTGGACCTACCCACCCTTTCCTGTGATCAAACCTGACAGCCTCCCATTTCCCAGGTGTTGAATAACCTTTACTGGTATAGTGCTTTTCCATGATGATAATAATAATAATAATTGTTTTAGTAACAAAGCGATCCGAGAATGGTATCCTCGTATCCATTAACCCCAGCCTCCTCTAACTCTATGATCCGAAAAGGGTATCCTCGTATCCATTAACCCCAGCCTCCTCTACCTCTATGATCCGAGAAGGGTATCGTCCTATTCGTTATGTCCAGCCCTCTCCACCTTAACGAACACACAAAAAGAATAGTACAGAGTAAAGTATGAGTTTCTAATGCAGTTAAATATCAGCGTTGAAGGTTTGAAGCCTATCAGAAGAGATATTCACAAGTCATCACATGGAGTTTATCTGGAGAGAGTTCCATGGAAACTAAATCCAGTAATGGTGCGGATAAAATTGACCAGAGGGCAACTACACATGCCAATAGTTGCATGAACCTTTTCCTAGTTACAGTACATCGATATTTTTAAAATTTTAGGTTAATCGGATACAATATTCTCAAGTTATAATTGGAAACTGAGGGAGAAAAATATTCAGCCAACCTCTTCCAGGTCACGAGGCCTGGTCTTCGGAGATACCTAATAATGACAATGATAGTAATGAAATATACATTATTCTGTTATAATTCGTTGGATAAATAAATGTTTATTTCGTGGGGTAAATAAACAAACTTGGCAGGAGTGTGGTGGTGTTAGTAGGTATAAGCGGTACATTATTCTCTGGTCATGGTCTGAGTCGAGATACGGGCTAGCTTACACACACACACACACACACACACACACACACACACACACACACACCTACATAGTAGAGTTACAAGTGGAGAGGGAAGCAGGAAGGGCTGCACAAATGAAGCCAAACTACAAGAAAGGGGACTACGTGGGCATGAAGAACTTCCTGCACGGAGTTCAGTGGGACAGAGAGCTGGCAGGGAAGTCGGTAAACGAGATGATGGAATATATGACAACAATTTGCACGGAAGCTGAGGAGAGGTTTATACCCAAGGGTAACAGGAAAAGCGAAAAAGCCAGTATGAGCCCATGGTTCACCCAAAGGTGCAGGGAAGCCAAAACCAAGTGTGCCAGGGAATGGAAGAAGTATAGAAGGCAAAGGACCCAGGAGAATAAGGAGAGCAGTCGTAGAGCCAGAAATGAATATGCACAGGTAAGAAGGGAAGCCCAAAGACAATACGAAAATGACATAGCAGCAAAAGCAAAATCTGACCCAAAGCTGTTGTACAGCCACATCAGGAGGAGAACAACAGTCAAGGATCAGGTGATCAGGCTGAGGAAGGAAGGAGGGGAGGTCACAAGAAATGACCACGAAGTGTGTGAGGAGCTCAACATAAGATTCAAAGAGGTGTTCACAGAGGAAATAGAAGGGCCTCCAGAAAGGAGGAGAGGTAGGGTACACCACCAGGTGCTGGACACGATAAACACAACTGAGGAGGAAGTGAAGAGGCTACTAAGCGAGCTAGATACCTCAAAGGCGATGGGGCCGGACAACATTTCTCCATGGGTCCTGAGAGAGGGAGCAGAGGAGCTATGTGTACCCCTAACAACAATCTTCAACACGTCTATCGAAACAGGGCAACTACCAGAGGTATGGAAGACAGCAAATGTAGTTCCAATTTTTAAAAAAGGAGACAGAGACGTAGCACTAAACTACAGACCAGTGTCACTGACATGTATAGTATGCAAGGTCATGGAGAAGATTATCAGGAGAAGAGTGGTGGAGCACCTAGAAAGAAATGAGCTTATCAACGAAGGCCAACACGGTTTCAGGGACGGGAAATCCTGTGTCACAAACCTACTGGAGTTCTATGACAGGGTGACAGCAGTAAGACAAGAGAGAGAGGGGTGGGTAGATTGCATATTCTTGGACTGTAAGAAGGCGTTTGACACAGTCCCACACAAGAGATTAGTGCAGAAGCTGGAGGACCAGGCAGGGATAACAGGGAAGGCACTACAATGGATCAGGGAATACCTGTCAGGAAGACAGCAGCGAGTCATGGTTCGTGGCGAGGTGTCAGAGTGGGCGCCGGTGACGAGTGGGGTGCCACAGGGGTCAGTCCTAGGACCGGTGCTGTTTCTAGTGTTTGTGAACGACATGGCGGAAGGAATAGACTCCGAAGTGTCCCTGTTTGCAGATGATGTGAAGTTGATGAGAAGAATTCAATCGGAAGAGGACCAGGCAGAACTACAAAGGGATCTGGATAGGCTGCAAGCCTGGTCCAGCAATTGGCTCCTGGAGTTCAACCCAACCAAGTGCAAAGTCATGAAGATTGGGGAAGGGCAAAGAAGACCGCAGACGGAGTACAGTCTAGGGGCCAGAGACTACAAACTTCAATCAAGGAAAAAGATCTTGGGGTGAGTATAACACCAGGCACATCTCCTGAGGCGCACATCAACCAAATAACTGCTGCAGCATACGGGCGCCTAGCAAACCTAAGAACAGCATTCCGACATCTTAATAAAGAATCGTTCAGGACCCTGTACACTGTGTACGTTAGGCCCATACTGGAGTATGCAGCACCAGTTTGGAACCCACATTTATCCAAGCACGTAAAGAAACTAGAGAAAGTGCAAAGGTTTGCAACAAGACTAGTCCCGGAGCTAAGGGGTATGTCCTACGAGGAGAGGTTAAGGGAAATCGACCTGACGACACTGGAGGACAGGAGAGATAGGGGGGACATGATAACGACATATAAGATACTGAGAGGAATTGACAAGGTTGATAGAGACAGAATGTTCCAAAGATGGGACACAGCAACAAGGGGACACAGTTGGAAGTTGAAGACTCAGATGAATCACAGGGATGTTAGGAAGTATTTCTTCAGTCACAGAGTGGTCGGGAAGTGGAATAGTTTAGGAAGTGATGTAGTGGAGGCAAGTTCCATTCATAGCTTTAAGAAGAGGTATGATAAAGCACATGGCGCAGGGAGAGTGACCCAGTAGCGGCCAGTGAAGAGGCGGGGCCAGGAGCTATGTATCGACCCCTGCAACCACAACTAGGTGAGTACAACTAGGTGAGTACACACACACACACACACACAACGCCCCCGGTGGCCCAGTGGTAAAGCTCTTGCTTCACGCACGGAGGGGCCGGGTTCAATTCTGGTGGGGCAGATAGCATTTAGAAGGTTCTGTACACATCGCAGGAAACCATAGGCATAAGACGGCCAGTGCTATGTATGACATACCTAGGACAAAATGGTAACTAACTAACACACACAAAGTGTCTATCGACAAATGCCTTTGACAACTCAAATGCAGGGTCATGCGAATTAGAGGGGAGGGCAGATTAAAGTGGAGAGAGGCTGCAAATATCAGGGTGAAAGGAACCTGTGGGTGAGTATAACACCTAGCATATATTATTATTATTATTATTATTATTATTATTATTATTATTATAATCAAATAGAAGCGCTAAACCACAGGGGTTATACAGCACCTAGCATATAGCCAGAAAAAAAAAAAAAAAAAAAAAACATAAACCGTATAGTATTAACAGCATATGCAAGATTGGCAAATGTCAAAATAGCATTCAGGAACTTTAAGGAAAAAAATCCTTTAGAATATTATATACAGCATTTGTTAGGCCAGTCAATGAGTATGTGGCCCCAGCATGGAGCCCCTCGAAAAGGTCCAAAGGTTTGCAATCAGGCAAGTACCAGAACTAAGAGGAATGATCCATATGGAAAGTCTGAAGGAAATGAACCTGACGAACCTGAGGAAAGAAAGACAAGGGAGGACATGATTACTACGTACAAAATCTTAAGAACAGATAGAGTTAGACTTTGAATTAAGAAAACCGGGATCAAGGGGACACAAGTGGAAGCTGAAAACTCAGATGAGCCGTAGGGATGTAAGGAAGTATTTGTTTAGTCTCAGGCTGGTTGAAAAGTGGAATGATGTGGATGAGGCACTGCTGAAGGCAAACTCTATACACAGCTTCAAAAATAGGTATGATAAGACCCATGAGGCTGTAATTAGTGATAGCGATCAAAGCACTCTAGGAGGCCAAGAACTAAGTATCGCCCCCCCCCCACAAACACAACTACTTGCCCTGCTAGAAGGCAAGGGAAATATAGGAGCAGGAGAGGCGTGGGGACATAGACAGCTGTTAGGGTACTAACTGGACGACTCACAGGACCCAGGTTTTTGCTCGGTACTTGATTGGTGTACTGTGTTAGGTGAGCCTTGTGACCCCTCCAACATTAGTAGTGTAACTTACTTAGTCAACACAACTTTGGAGAAAGTTCCAAGACCCGTTTTGGGCCTCTAATGTTTTACCTCCAGTAGTATATTCGTCTTCAGTGACTGGTGCTCAAGTGTAGAGTACAAGATAATTACTACAGTATATAAGTATCCTAATAAGTTAGTGTATCATAACGGGTATGGGTACCTACCGACCACAGGATAGGTATGGGTGACTACTGACCGCAGGATGGAAATGAGCGACTACTGACAATAGGACGGGTATGGGTAACAATTGGTCACAGGATGGGTATGGGGAACTACCAACCACGGGATGGACATGGGTGACTACTGACGACAGGATGAGTATGGGTGACTACCGGCCACAGTATAGCAATCTGCGAAGGTTCATTAAAATAAGGTAGTTATGGTCATTGCAGATTAATTGACTTTGATAGTTTTACCCTCACAAATTCCCTGTACATTTTCCTTTATAATAAATGGAGGATGGCCCAGAGAACCAGCGTCACTCGTATACAAACATGGAACACACTTGAGATATGGAGTAAGTTTATTCAGGTATACATAAATACAGTTACATAGATTATCATACATAGCAGCATATGTGTAGAGAACACAGGATAACCCAAAAAAGTCAGAGAAAGTAACTATATCCATTGGGGGTCCTTTTGGACTGTTCCTAGCTAAAGTCTTCCCAGCTACCTTACCTCCTAGCAAGTTTCTTTCTGAGTCTACCTGGAGTCTACCTGGAGAGAATTCCAGGGGTCAACGCCCCCGCGGCCCGGTCCGTGACCAGGCCTCTTGTTGGACCAGAGCCTGATCAACCAGGCTGTTACTGCTGGCCGCACGCAGTCCAACGTACGAACCACAGCCCGGCTGATCAGGTACCGACTTGAGGTGCCTGTCCAGTGCCTGCTTGAAGACAGCCAGGGGCTTGTTGGTAATCCCCCTGATGTATGCTGGGAGGCAGTTGAACAATCTTGGGCCCCTCACACTTATTGTGTTGTCCCTCAACGTGCTAGTGGCACCCCTGCTCTTCATTGGGGGAATGTTACATCGCCTGCCGAGTCTTTTGCTTTCGTAGGGAGTGATTTTTGTGTGCAAGTTTGGTACTAAGCCCTCGAGAATTTTCCATGTGTATATAATAATGTATCTCTCCCGCCTGCGTTCTAGAGAGTACAGGTTTAGGAACTTCAAGCGTTCCCAGTAGTTGAGGTGGTTTATCGCACTTATGCGTGCCGTGAAGGTTCTCTGCACATTTTCAAGGTCAGCAATTTCACCCGCCTTGAAAGGTGCAGTTAGTGTGCAGCAATATTCCAGCCTAGATAGAACAAGCGATCTGTAAAGTGTCAACATGGGCTTGGCATCCCTGGTTTTGAAGGTTCTCATTATCCATCCTGTCATTTTTCGAGCAGATGCAATTGCTACATTGTTATGGTCCTTGAAGGTGAGATCCTCTGACATGAACACTCCCAGGTCTTTGACATTAGTTTTTCGCTCTATTGTGTGGTTGGAATTAGTTTTGTACTCCGATGAGATTTTAATTTCTTCACGTTTTCCGTATCTGAGTAATTGAAATTTCTCATCATTGAACTTCATATTGTTTTCTGCAGCCCATTTAAAGATTTGGTTTATGTCTGCTTGGAGTCTTGCAGTGTCTTCAACGGTGGACACTGTCATACAGATTCGGGTGTCATCTGCAAAGGAAGACACAGCACTGTGGCTTATATCCCTGTCAATGTCTGATATGAGGATGAGGAATAGGATGGGAGCAAGTACTGTGCCTTGTGGAACAGAGCTTTTCACAGTAGCTGCCTCAGACTTTACTCTGTTGACTACTACTCTTTGTGTTCTATGTGTTAGGAAATTATAAATCCATCTACCAACTTTTCCTGTTATTCCTTTATCACGCATTTTGTGTGCTATTACACCATGGTCACACTTGTCAAAGGCTTTTGCAAAATCTGTGTATATAACATCTGCATTCTGTTTATCTTCTAGAGCATCCAGGACCTTGTCGTAGTGGTCCAGTAGTTGGGACAGACAGGAGCGGCCTGCTCTAAACCCATGCTGTCCTGGGTTTTGCAATTGATGGGTATCAAGATGGGTGGCGATCTTGCTTCTTAGAACCCTTTCAAAGATTTTTATGATATGGGACGTTAGCGCAATTGGTCTGTAGTTCTTTGCTATTGCTTTACTGCCCCCTTTGTGGAGCGGGGCTATGTCTGTTGTTTTTAGTAGCTGCGGGACGATCCCAGTGTCCATGCTCCCTCTCCATAGGATGTTAAAAGCATGTGATAGGGGCTTCTTGCAGTTCTTGATGAACACGGAGTTCCATGAGTCTGGGCCTGGAGCGGAGTGCATGGGCATGTCATTTATTGCCTTTTCAAAGTCATTTGGCGTAGTGATGATGTCAGAAAGGCATGCGTCTGTCAAGTTCTGTGGCACTCTCATGAAAAATCATTTAGGTTTTCGATTTTCAGTCTGGTTAGTGGCTCGCTAAAGACTGAGTCATACTGGGATTTAAGTAACTCACTCATTTCCTTGCTGTCATCTGTGTAGGACCCATCCGGTTTAAGTAGGGGCCCAATACTGGTTGTTGTTCTCGACTTTGATTTTGCATAGGAAAAGAAATACTTAGGGTTTCTTTCAATTTCATTTATGGCTCTTAGTTCTTCCCGTGTCTCTTGATTCCTATAAGATTCCTTTAGTTTTAATTCGATGTTTGCTATTTCTCTGACTAGTGTCTCCCTACGTATTTCAGAGATATTGGCTCCTGTAGCCGCTCCGTTATTCTGTGCCTTCGCCTGTATAGGGAGCGCCCTCTCTTTCTAGTTTGCATCTTCTCCTCCTTTTCCTTAAGGGAATTTGCCTTGAGCAAACCTCAAGTACCACAGAGTTAATTTGTTCAAGACATAGATTGGGATCCGTGATGCTTAGGCAATCTTCCCAGTTTATATCATTTAGGACTTGGTTTACTTGGTCCCACCTTATGTTTTTGTTATTGAAGTTGAATTTGGAGAAAGCTCCTCATGGCTGATCACATTTTGTTGATCTGGAGCTCCCCGCATGCATGTCTGGACCTCTATTATGTTGTGATCTGAGTATATTGTTTTTGATATGATGACATTTCGTATCAGATCATCATTGTTGGTGAAGATGAGGTCCAGCGTATTCTCTAATCTTGTGGGCTCTACTATTTGCTGGTTTAAGGTGAACTTGGTGCAGAGATTTAAAAGTTCATGCATGTGTGAATTTTCATCTGAGCTGCCTCCTGGTGTTATCTCTGCTACCACATTGTTTGCAATGTTCCTCCATTTTAGGTGCCTGAGGTTGAAATCCCCCAGTAGCAAGATGTTGGGGGCAGGAGCTGGAAGATTTTCCAGACAGTGGTCAATTTTCAGAAGCTGTTCCTGGAATTGTTGGGACGTTGCATCCGGGGCTTGTAGACAACCACGATGACCAGGTTTTGATTCTCGACCTTTATTGCTAGTACTTCAACTACATCATTTGAGGCATTTAGTAGTTCTGAACATATAAGTGACTCTGTGATATACAGGCCAACCCCCCCTTTTTGCCTATTCACTCTGTCACACCTGTATAGGTTGTAGCCCGGGATCCATATTTCATTGTCCAAGTGATCTCTTATGTGGGTCTCTGTGAAAGCCGCAAACATGGCATTTGACTCTGTAAGCAGTCCACTAATGTAAGGTACCTTGTTGTTTGTTGCTGGCTTTAGACCTTGTATATTAGCAAAGATGAATGTAGTTGGATTGGTGGTATTGGTGGTATGGGGGGGGGGACTTGAATTACCCGCCAGATGACTCATTACTTATAATGAAAATGTGAGAAATAAATTCCTAATTTACTTCTAGCTACAAACAACAATATGATCACTAAAACAGTAAGTAACAATAACCACTATAAATCTCCTACTTTTGGGGGGCTTTCATTCCACTTACAATCGAACTGATGACAGTACGGATAAATGACTAACTGCTCACAATATGGACACCTCTAGCTAGTCAAATTATTAAGCCTTTAAATGAATTGAGGCAGGGTAACAGCTCCTGCCCTGTAAATACACGGAGGTAGAACAACAGTCCTAGGCTTGTAAATGAGCTGAGGTAGGACAACACTTTCAAATTTTTAAATCCAGTAGAAAAAAAGTACTGCATATTTGTACATAAAACTTATTGTTATTATTATTATATTCACAAAATATGTTAAACCTGTAGGGGTTACAAAGCGTCAAAAGGGTGAGAGGAAGCTATCATCCAAGGGAAGTTGCCCAACACATGGACTGAGCTAACGAGGAGAGCTCAAGTTGACGTGAATAATCAGACTCGTTAATAAAAAGTCAGAGTGCACCTGCGCTGAAAGTAAAGCTTTCTGAAAGGACAGCAGTAACGTGAGATCAACCAGGCGCTGAAAAAAAAAAATAGATCGATAATGGATCCTACGCGTTATATGGTAAGTGGAACAATTAAGAAAAAAACCGAGGTGTTTGACTGTCAAAACCTAACAAGTGGTAGAGCGATGGACCTGTTAATACCGAGACCCCGGTTAGAGCCTCCCGTCCATCTTTCTGCTTATTCATTTACAGTCGCTTATTGCGACTCAAATCTAAGTTCGAAAACCAAACAAGTTGCTGAGAAAAGTGTCGAGATCCTCCATGTCATAGCCATAGTTGAGTCTTGTATAACTAATAGGCAATCTCGCGAGAACCATTTTTCAAACAGACCCTACAACTGAGTCCCTCTTCAGAAGACAGAAAAGGGCTTCGGTGCTCTTCAGTTTCGTTTTTTCTTTGAAAGTTTATTTGTATGAGTTGCTAATGCAGTTCTGAGAAAAATGTTGCTCAGCCTGAAACGTCGATCTCAGTATGTGTCACCTGATACTGTCTAGCCATGTAGGTTTCTCAGCGGGAGGAGTGGTGAAGGCTCGATCCTCCGTCTGCTTAGCGTGCAAGACACGCTACCTCTATGTACTTACCTAGTTCATGAGAGCTGGAGGATGAGGGAGCGATAGTGGAGAGATAACCTGTGACGGAGAGAGAGAGAAAGAGAGACAGTGAGAGCGAGAGAGAGGACGTGGGTGGGGCGCTGGTAACCTGAGCCTGCAGAGCACCAAGGCAACTGCTGCTGCTTCTGCTGCTGCTTCAGATGCTGCTGCTGCTGCTGTTACTGGTCTCTTTTTTTACTGCTGTTGCTTCCGTTTCTTTTTCTGACGTTGCTGCTGCTGTTGTTGCTGCGTCTGTTGCTGGTCTTTACTGCTTCTTCTTTTGCTGCTTCTGATGATAATCAAACTTGTGAGTTCATTACCTTTGTAACTTGTGAGTTCATTACCTTTGTAACTTGTGAGTTCATTACCTTTGTACCTTGTGAGTTCATTACCTTTGTACCTTGCTCAGCTATCAAAACTTTGGGGTCCGGTCCCTGGACCCATTATGTACCTCTGTAATCTTTTGTTTACCGCCCACAGGATGGGTATGGAGTGCATAATAGAGATATTAAACTAACTGATGCTAGTCATGCTGCTGCTGTTACTGTTACTTTTGTTGTTATGGTCGTTTATATTTCTGCTGCTATTACTGTTACTGTTGTTCCTATTTCTGTTGCTACTTTGTTTTTGCTGTTTCTTCAATTGTTTGACACTATTTATACATTAATAAATCCAGACTTTTGTAGGTGTTTATTGTCTCCTGTCTGTGATTATTGTATTCACGGAGAAGCCCTAAATCCGTAGGAGTCATGCAGCTCCTGGAGAGTGATAGGCAATCAGATTTGATCCGAGGAAGAGGGCAGTTCTAATTTCTCGGATCAAGAGCCCCTTCACCGGCATCAAGGCACTCCCCGTCTCTTGAAGAAATAACATTGATTAGTAATTGTTGAATTCTGTGGTAATGAAGGGGCGAAAACGTGTAAGATTACACGTAATAAAGAGGTAATATTACACGTAATATAGAGGTAATATTACACGTAATATAAAGGTAATATTACACGTAATATAGAGGTAATATTACACGTAATATAGAGGTAATAGTACACGTAATATAAAGGTAATATTACACGTAATATAGAGGTAATATTACACGTAATATAAAGGTAATATTACACGTAATATAGAGGTAATACACGTAATATACAGTTAATATTACACGTAATATACAGGTAATACACGTAATATACAGGTAATATTACACGTAATATTACACGTAATATACAGGTATTATTACACGTAATATACATGTAATATTACACGTAATATACATGTAATATTACACGTAATATACAGGTAATATTACACGTAATATAGAGGTAATACACGTAATATAGAGGTAATATTACACGTAATATACAGGTAATATTACACGTAATATACAGGTAATATTACACGTAATATAGAGGTAATATTACACGTAATATACAGGTAATATTACACGTAATATACAGGTAATATTACACGTAATATAGAGGTAATACACGTAATATAGAGGTAATATTACACGTAATATACAGGTAATATTACACGTAATATACAGGTAATATTACACGTAATATAGAGGTAATATTACACGTAATATACAGGTAATATTACACGTAATATAGAGGTAATACACGTAATATACAGGTAATGTTACACGTTATGTATTATTACCGCTATATTGTCCCTTGGGGGTCATCGCCCCCACTGCTCGATCTCACATTACAGCAGGATGATGGCATGATCAGTTATGTTAGGTAAAAGGACACAAGTACAACTAATATGACATTTTATTGTGGCAACGTTTCGCTCTCCAGGAGCTTTATCAAGCTGCTAGGTAACGGCTTGACAAAGCTCCTGGAGAGCAAAACGCTGCCTCAGTAAAATATCACATTAGTTGCATCTGTGTCCTTTTACCTAACATTGTGTCGGTAATTCTACCATGATCAATTATACTGTTGTTGCTTGCTGCACGCAGGTCAAGGAAGGCACCACAGCCCGTCTTATCAGTTTATCTTGAAGGAGTGTGTCAAGTTCCTTCTTGAATACAGTGCTATTGGTAATTCCCTTTTTACATGCTTCTAAAATAAAAAAAAAATTGAAGTTTTAATTCGGTTTATTAACCCGGAGGCTTAATAACCCAGGATAACCTAAGAAAGTCAAGCAGTGTGGCTTATTTCCATTAATGTCTTTGTGTCCACTTCACCAGGATGCCACCCACAACGGTCAACTAACACCCGGTGAACCTTTGGGATGAGATTATTAAGGCCTCAAGCAGGAAAACATAGTGATTCTATGTTAAGTAAAAGGACACAAATGCAACTAATGTGACATTTTATTGTGGCAACGTTTCGCTCTCCAGGAGCTTTCTCAAGCCGTTACGGCTTGAGAAAGCTCCTGGAGAGCGAAACGTTGCCACAATAAAATGCCACATTAGTTGCATTTGTGTCCTTTTACTTAACATATTGTCGGTAATTCTACCAATATTATTACATAGTGATTCTAGTTTACCTTCAAATTGACTGGAAATCTAGAGTCACTGTGAGTTCCTGGAGGTAATCCAGATGAATTAGACGAGTATTGGTGTTACTACATTCATGGGGGGAACACTAAACCCATAATGGTCATACAAGATAGGGAATGGGAGGCAATCAGGTTCCATGTAAGGGGGAAGATAGGTCCAATTTCTTTTATCAAGAGCCCTTCATCGTCATCAAGGCACCTCCTTTTGAAGGGTCTATGCCTTTAATAAATGTTGTCAGAGGTTGGGTGCGTGATGACTGTGACCTTGCTGGCAGGGCAGGTCGGGTTGCACCTGCCACCTCTTTTACTGGGCTGGTCCTTGGACCCATTATGCAGCCAGTTCCTGGACCCATTATAGGGCCAGGTTCTGGACCCATAATGTGTCTCTAATATTTTGCCTGTCTTTCTACTAGGTATGGGATGACTACAGCCGTACATAATGGGTATGGGGGTCACTACTACCTAACGGGATGGGTATGAGGTGACTACAGCCCCATAGGATGGGTGATTAACACCCAACAGGATGGTCATAGAATGACTTCAGTCCGATGGTGTTTTAATGAAGATTTTTTTTCCTGCAGAGTATCTTGGACGAGTATGTGTGGAGTGTTGCTCGTGCTGTGGCAGGTGCCTCGACCCCATGCTACATCCACCAGCCTTCACCATCTCTCCCCGCCCACACACACACCTTCCCCCACATCCCACACACACATCAGCAACCCCCGCTACCTGCAGGTGCTGGAGGGAAGCTCGAGTGGCTCTCAACACCTGGGAGATCCTGCTGTTTCCACTACGATATCTGACGAAGGCTCCAGCTCCTCTCACCCGAGGCTCAGCGGTCCTCTCAGAGATGCAACGATGGGTCAGGGGAGCGCGGCTCCTGCCCATTCCCACTTGTTACAGGGATGGTTCAAAATACCCTGGCATCCAGTGGGTCACGCGGCCCACCTCGGCCATCACAATTCCATAAGACACTTCAATTCTGGTATGTAACTATACGTTATATTTAGAGGTCATGCAAGGCCTTCGAAATGAGAGGTAATTAGGACTGAGCCAAGAAAATGGCAGCTTATTAGAACAAGAAGTCTTAACCAGCATTAAGATATCCCTGCCTCTTTGAAAGGTCAACGCATGCATAGCCCTTAATCTTTTTTAGTTAATATCTTTATCATGCATACCATACGCATCATGTGGACGGTCCCTGTACTAATGCACACACACACAAAAAAAACCTTGCTGTTTACCACCCTTTCAACCTCTTGCTTTTTCTTTCTTGTACCTTCTTAATTGTGGTATTTTGCCTTTTTCCTATTTCTTATCCCATATCTCTTATTTATTTTTTTCTTTAAAACTTAAACCTAATGATATTTTCTCCTTTTCTTTTCCTCTCATCATCCAGGTTAATGCATGTTAATTACTTAATTTTTAACAAATACCTAGTTAGGAAGTTGGTTTAATATGTTAATTGTGCACCCAATACCCATGGTGTGTGGGGTAGTCACACCATACCCATGGTGTGTGGGGTAGTCACACCATACCCATGGTGTGGGTAGTAGTCACACCATACCCATGGTGTGGGTAGTAGTCACACCATACCCATGGTGTGGGTAGTCACACTACCCATGGTGTGGGTAGTAGTCACACCATACCCATGGTGTGGGTAGTAGTCACACCATACCCATGGTGTGGGTAGTAGTCACACCATACCCATGGTGTGGGTGGTAGTCACACCATACCCATGGTGTGGGTAGTAGTCACACCATACCCATGGTGTGGGTAGTAGTCACACCATACCCATGGTGTGGGTAGTAGTCACACCATACCCATGGTGTGGGTAGTAGTCACACCATACCCATGGTGTGGGTAGTAGTCACACCATACCCATGGTGTGGGTAGTAGTCACACCATACCCATGGTGTGGGTAGTAGTCACACCATACCCATGGTGTGGGTGGTAGTCAAAGTTCACAGAGGTACATAATGGGTCCAGCAACTGGGCCCCAAAGTTTTGATAGCTAAACAAGTTACGGTGGTGATGAACTACGTATTTACATATTGGGAAGGAGCGTCTTTTGGAAAACAGGCCAAGTTTATATTATTAAAAAAAAATAGTGAAACTGTGTCTGATAATCCCTAACTTTATATGTTTTAGTGATAATAATGGTGTTAGGCTGTCGTTTACTTACGCTACGTAGGATTAGGCTTTAATGTAGAAGATAAATATATAAGAGAACTGAGCTAAAAGTAACTGTAAATACAGAATTACTGGTGTTCCAGAAGATATTCAGACAGGTTGTTGTTGTGGATATAATCATAACCACAGTACCGTGACTGGAACAATATACAAATAACCAATACGTAGGATAATGAAATTAAGACGACGTTTCGGTCCGACTTGGATATTTGCTAGTCAGTGGTCCAAGTCGGAGTGAAACGTGCGGGTTATTTGTGTAATGCGATTCTTTACTAACAATGTTTTACCTACACAGTGAACTTTATCAAGTCACAGACATATTTCTTTGTGACCTGGTAAAGGCCACTGTGTGGGTGAAACATTATCAATAAAGAGCCCCCTTATACTGCATCGGTGTCTATTTTCCATACAGTATCGATGTCCTTTTCAGTATATGACACTATACAGTTTATAAACAATCTAAAAAATAATAATTAGTGTACTTGGTTAGTTAATTTAATATATGCACCCTCTTTTTTTTATTGTAGGCCTTGCTAAAATATAAGGTAATATTTTTGTAAAAAAATAAGTGACCTAATTCATGTCTGCACAAATAACTCATTACGATTGTAACCAGATATAAACACGTATATAATCAGTGTATACCTGGGAAAATAAAGTTCCTTTCTTTCAGGTTATGTTCCCGAATTCAATGTAGAAAATTTCAAGGCGCCCGTTAAGACAAGGCTGCGGTATAAAGAACGCAGAAAACAAGAAAGATTGAGAACCAACACCAAGAATAGCAAGGACCTCAACAAGAACCTCAAGGAAGACAAGAGTCACAAGACAAGCAAAGAACGTCCTTCACTTAGAGACCTCGACACAGGTGTCCACAGCAATGGAAATGTGAAAATCAGTACGACCAAACAAGATTATAAATTTGACAATGAACCGTTGGGTTATGTAATGAGGAACAGTGATCGTGATGATGAAAGTGAGTTCGGCAAACAGTACAACAGTGATGAGGAGGATAATTACACTGAAAAGCAGAGTGAGAACAGGAGACGTGTATCCACAGTCACATCTTCCAATGCCTCATTCTTGATGTATAATACAAAAACCACATACAATATCACACCCTCTGAAGCCTCGGCCTTGGTATACAATAGTACTGGAGACAGGGATAACATGACACCTGTCAATGACTCATTTTTAGAGTACAGCAGTGCTAGAGGTATGAATAATGTCACATCTGTGGATGTTTCATTCTTGGTGTACAATAATACTCGAGGCACGTACAATGTTACACCTACTGATGCCACAATATTGGTGTATAATAGGATCCCCAAATGTGCCTCTTCTACTATGCAAACCATAATCAGAAGGTAAGCAATCCAAATTATTTAAAATTTGTATTATTATTATTATTATTATTATTATTATTATTATTATTATTATTATTATTATTATATACATGGCAGAGGGGTGCTGAAATTAGCACCCCTCTGCTCTATAAGGAAGAAAATAATAAAAATTACAATACCATAACTGGAACAACTCACAACCCACAAATTTGAGATAAATCTTGTGACAACATTTCGGTCTTTCCTGGACCATTATCAAAGCACAACCTGAGGCCTGGTCATGGACCGGGCCACACTCCAGGTATGGCCCAGGTCAAAGGGAAATGACGACTAAAACTTTATCTAAAATTTGTGGATTAGTTATTAAGAGGAAAGCCAAATTTGGTGTAATAATTCAGTTTCAGTTGGAAAAAGAGTTGGCATTGATGGTGGGGCCAGATGAGTAAATAAGTACTAAAAAAAGTCAGACACTATTAGTTGTACGGCACTGCATTAAGCATATATTGAGCCACAAAGGAGGCAGAGTTTAGTCAAAGCCGGGTCGCCAGCTGGCAGAGACCCGGACCGCCAGTAATAATAATAATAATAACATTAGTCACAACAATAATATTAGCAAATATTTTCAGATACAGTAGTTATATGCTCAATGATTTCCCACATGGAGACAGAAACACAGGAGATTAATTGATCTGTATATTTCGACCCCCTACTGTGATCGTCTTCAGCTGAAGAGGACCCCAGAAGGGGGTCGAAATTTACAGATAAATTAATCTCCTGTGTTTCTGTCTTCATGTGGGTTACTCTTGAGCATTGACAGGTGTTCATTACACTTCAGTTATTTAGTACTTACATCAATACAATATGCTGATGATGTTTTTTCTTCCTGCAGACTCTCGCGTCATTTAGGGTTTGATCATGTCTCGTCTTTGATCTATGACAAACGGCAGCTGAGCCATGATGACCAGGAACAATTAATAGAGAACCTTACCTCATCTGTTAAAGCCACACCTCATGCGCTAAGCTATGACCGCCACATCTACTATACCAATTTCACAGCGTGAGTTTGAAATACATTTTAAAAATTCACACTCTCAGAAGTTATTATATTTATGGGGAAAAGTGGGGGTCATATAGAAACTGGGGAATGAGAAGTAATAAGGTTTGATCCCAAGGGAGGGTTGTATCAGTTTATTGGATCAAGAGTCATTTGAGGATTAACATAAGAGCAAAGGGGGTGGTTGCTCCAGGGCCCCCTGGGCATAAGATTATTTGATTTTATTATTAAATTCATTGGATAACCCAGTGAATTCAGGAAATCATCGAGGACTGTCTGGCATATTTCCAATGGGATACAGTGGACCCTCGGTTTTCGTTCATTTCCAAACTCAAACAATTATGTATGTGTATTTTTGTAAGAGCTTTTGTAAGTGTATTTTTGGGGTCTGAAACGACTAATCTAAATTACATTTGTCCTTATGGGAGCAAATTTGTTCGGTAAGAGAACTTGAACAGCATTCTGGAAAGAATTTTGAACGAAAACCGAGGTTCCACTGTACTTTAATCCTCTCCCCCAGAATTTGACCCACATCCGTCAGCTAACACCTGGATGTCCAGTCCAGACAGGTACCTATTTACTGCTAGGTGAACAGGGGCAGCAGGTGTAAGGAAACATGCCCAGTAAGTTTATTTAAGCACAGGTACACATAAGTATAATTATCATACATAGTGTAAATCACCCAGGATAATCCAAAAAGTCAGACAAAGTGACATTTCCATTGGGGTCCAGAGTTTCCACTCCCATGGATCAAACCCTGAGAGCTGAGGACGTTACCAACTGAGCCACGAGACACTCCAAGCCACAAGTACAGTGGTACCTCGACTTACGATATTTTTTCATTCCAGAATGCTGTTCAAGTGCCATTACCAAACAAATTTATCTCCTTAAGAAATGATGTAAAATAGACTAGTCCGTTTAGACCACCAAAATTACACTTACAAAAGCATTTAAAAAAATAAACTTACATAAAAGGGTGTGTTTGGGGACCATCGTAAGTCGAGGTACCACTGTATCTATTTTGTGTAAAACAAAAGTTTTAATGAAACAAAAGTAAAGGGTAATTCTTATTCTAAAATTTAATAGGCATTATTGCAAGTACAGTGGTACCCCGACTTACGATATTTTTTCATTCCAGAATGCTGTTCAAGTGCCATTACCAAACGAATTTATCTCCATAAGAAATGATGTAAAATAGACTAGTCCTTTTAGACCCCCAAAATTACACTTACAAAAGCATTTAAAAAAATTAACTTACATAAAAGGGTGTGTTTGGGGACCATCGTAAGTCGGGGTACCACTGTACAGTGGTACCTCGAGTTACGATATTTTTTCGTTTGAGAATGCTGTTCAAGTGGCATTACCAAACAAATTTATCCCCATAAGGAATAATGTAAAATAGACTAGTCCTTTTACACCCCCAAAAATATACTTACAAAAGCATTTAAAAAAATAAACTTACATAAAAGGGCGATTTTGGGGACCATCGTAACTCGAGGTACCACTGTAATAATAAATGGAGAGATCTTAAATTCTTGTACAATATGAATAACTAAAGAAGGTGCAATGTAACCCACATAGAGACAGAAACTCAGAAAATTAATTGATCTGTATATTTCAACCCCCTTCTGGTGTCCTCTTCAGATGAAGAGGGCCCCGACAGGGGGGTCAAAATATATAATTATATGAGTTTCTGTCTCCATGTGGGTTATATTGAGTTTTATACAGTATATAAATATATTGCAATTACATGTACGTACTGTACAGTATTGCTACAGAGCTCCACCTGCTCTTCACCCACCACTGTCTATGGCACATAGCTGCGTATGTAAGTGAAAATTAAAGAATCATAAATGAGCTTGCTTTCACATTAGGAGTAAGTTTATTTAGGCACAGGTACACATAATTACAATTATCACACACAGTGTAAATTGCCTAGGATAACCCGAAAATGTCAGACAAAGTGACTTATTTCCACGAGTTACTAACCCCCTCGTTTCTTCCATTAGGTTGGGTACAGGTCGTCCTGTCTATATAAACATCATTAGAGACCCGGTAGAGAGGTTCATCTCTTCTTTTTACTATCGTCGCAGCGAGGAGAGGCGCAACCGCATCCTGGCAAGAGGTTACCCAACCTCATTCTCACCCAGCTGGGTAAATAGGTAATGTGGGATAAGATACAGTAAATAGTAATTAGTGAAAATATGATACTGTACTAATACGGTAGTGATACAATAATAACACAAGTGTATGTACTCACAAATAGGTAATCATGGACATGTAAAAACATTTGTAATCATACACATGAAAACCAAATACAGTGGACCCCCGAGTTTCGTAAAAACTTCACTCCTGAAGTCTGCTCAAGCGCCATTACCGAACGAATTTACTCTTTTAAGGAAAAATGTCATGTAGGTTAGTCTATTTCAGACCCCCAAAAATACACTTCCACAAGCACTTACAATATTATACAGTGGTACCTCGAGTTACGATATTTTTTCGTTCGAGAATGCTGTTCAAGTGCCATTACCAAACGAATTTATCCCCATAAGGAATAATGTAAAATAGACTAGTCCTTTTACACCCCCAAAAATATACTTACAAAAGCATTTAAAAAAATAAACTTACATAAAAGGGCGATTTTGGGGACCATCGTAACTCGAGGTACCACTGTACTTACATAATTGTACGATTTCCGGGGTTTACGAAACTCAGGGGTCCACTGTAGTATAAGGTCATAAAATAAGAGATAAAGAAATTTTTGTAACACCATCAACAGGAAGACCATAGAGCCACAATCATTAAATGAAAAAAAAGGCAGAGTAAAAAAAAATGAAAAAAAAAAACGACACCAGAAAGCTTTTCCCACTAGTGAATTGCTCATTACTTTATAATTTGTTCATGATTGTAACCATGTATAAACATAAGTAAGTAAATTTACTTACTTACATGATTCATTACCTTTGAAACTTGTGAGTTCATTACCTTTGAAACTTGTGAGTTCATTACCTTTGAAACTTGTGAGTTCATTACCTTTGTAACTTGTGAGTTCATTACCTTTGTACCATGTTCAGCTATCAAAACTTTGGGGCCCAGTCTCTGGACCCATTATGTACCCCTGTAATCTGTAAATACCTTTGTAACTTGTCATGATTGTGACCAGATCTACCTGAGTTCATTACCTTTGTAACTTGCTCAGCTATCAAAACTTTGGGGCCCAGTCCCTGGACCCATTATGTACCTCTGTAATCTTTTGACTACTGCCCACAGGATGGGTATGGGGTGCATAATAAAGATATTAAACTAACTAACACATAGTGGTTGAACAGGGGGTTACAAGAGGAGGTACTTATAAGTACTACAAGTCTACAACCACTGGCAATGGTAAAAAGTTACGATAGAATAAATGCTGAAAACAGGACACCATGAGCATATTACTGGTGCAGTATTATTATTAGGTTGGTAAGGACACTATAATACCATAAGGTTCATACAGTTCCTGGGAAATGGCAGGCAATTATGTTTAGTCAGGAAATGGCAAGTATATACGTATTACGTATATACTATTGTATGTTGTTTGTTTTTCTTATGGGTGTCTGTCTAACAAATATTTTCATGTTTTATCAAACATAGAACTGTGGAACAGTGTGTCATGTACCATGATGCTGAATGTTTGTTTCTACCAGGAGAGGAAAAGGAGACAATTGTCACATTTTTCTGTGGTCACCACACATTCTGCCGGTATGCAAAAACTATACTTTTTTCAGCATTTTGTAAAATGGCTTAACAGAACTAGTGTCTTAAGTAGTGACAAGTCTAATACTGTATGTAACATTTACAGAATTTTATTGTTGGAGAATCCCCAAGCAACATTTTATATAAAAAAATCAACATTATATATTGAGGAATTTAGATTAATTTGTATTTTACATAATCCAGTTACTGAAATTAAACTCGATGATTACTACAAAGCGATTAATTTGGTTTTTAGAGACCAATGTGTAATTTAGATAAAGATACTTTATTTCAGCACAATACAATGTGTAAATGTGAATTATATTTAAGTGTGCATGCTGAAAGCCCCTTAAATATGCAGAGCATTTCGGGCAAACTTAAGACTAAATTTGTAGGTGTCTGCCTCTGTAAACCTGGTCCTCTTTCATGAGACCTGTTTAAGGTGTGATTAATTAAAGATTTTACTACTATTTCACCCATGATATATCTGTGACTGGTTTCAAGGGTTCTTCTATGCTTACAGCCCAGCCTGAGGCCTGACTTCCCTATTGACTACTTCATCACTGAAGCTGTTATTTTTTCTATCACAATTTAAAAAAAATATTATCAGAATTAGCATTCTCTGCTTGATAGTCCTTATTATATGTCTGGCCAAGATTCAATTTCACTTATTTTGAATTACAGTGGACCCCCGACTTTCGAACATTCTTCATTCCAGAATGCTGTTCAAGTGCTGTTACCAAACGAATTTATTCCCATAAATAATGATGTAAATTAGATTAGTCCATTTCAGACCCCCCAAAAATACACTTATAAAAGCACTTACAATAATAAACTTACATAAAAGAGCGAGTTTGGAGTGTTCGAATAGCGAGGGTCCACTGTATTATTATTATTATGTAAGTAAATTACCTGCATGAGATTTGCAGGGTATTACCTGAATTATTACAGGCAAGTAATTTGGGTGAGATAAGTGGGACTTAAGTCACAGTAGGTCACTGAACTGTAACTCCCTGGATGCCCACTTCTTCACTATTCTCACAAAAAGCTAGACCTGACATTAAATTAATAATTATGTACAATATAATACCAATAAGGGCAAATTATAAAATAATGTGAGCTGTATATGATTAGGCTTGCTGGGTACACAAAATAAATTGGTATTAACACTTACCATTTAATTACTGGAAGACACTTAATGCTGATGGAACACACCCTAACCTTACCCTAGCAGCTAGAATTTACGATGACCAATGCAAAAACTACTGTACATTATGGGTAAGCGTCACTTAGCTGAGGTGTGCTCCTGGGAGAATTGGTGTCCTCTATTTTTCCGTCTTGGTTGCCGAATTGTAAGGGTTTTCCACGGGTTCCTATTACAAATTCAGGCCGAAAAAACCCAATTGACCTTCGAGAACGCCTGATTACATTGCACAATTCAGTCCAGTGTTCACACATTAAATTCAATATGGCATCTTCCCTGTCCGCGTCACTCTCCGGCTGTTCCACACCCCCCTTCATTTAAAATTTCTCAAAGGGTCTAAATAGCATCACATTTTAATACGCAATTATTATATTAT
Organism: Cherax destructor; assembly: GCA_009830355.1. Taxonomy (NCBI): domain Eukaryota; kingdom Metazoa; phylum Arthropoda; class Malacostraca; order Decapoda; family Parastacidae; genus Cherax; species Cherax destructor. Next base: position 211,350 of record WNWK01001725.1, read on the forward strand.
TTAGGAAAGTTATGTAAAAAAAAATTCCACATCACCTATACTATCAGCATTTTCCTCAAAAATTGGCTTCTACTGTAATTCTGAAAATTAATGTGATATGATGCAGGCATTTATATAGAGAATATTAATATAGATGAATGCAAACAATCTGTTTAAATTTTTGCACCACTAGAAAATGAGTGAATGGCAGCATTAATGCAGTAGTAATAGCTTATGTTTGACTGAAATGCTATTTATAACTATGGGCCTTTCTTTGTAAGAAATATATTTTATTAGCATACTGTATTGTAACTAATGTAACTTCATGGGAAATAACTAAGATTATAAAAACTTCTTTTTGGGCAGAGCATTTTTGTTGAAAATGGTTTTACAGACACATTAAGCAGTCTTGTGTAAACTTGCTTACTAGTTTACTGACTATAATTTTTAATATACAGTGAACCCTCAGTTTTCGTTCACCTCCAAACTCGAACAATTATGTAAGTGCATTTTTGTAAGAGCTTTTGTAAGTGTATTTTTGGGGGTCTGAAACGACTAATCTAATTTACATTTGACCCTATGGGAACAAATTCGTTAGGTAACGGCACTCGAACAGCATTCTGGAAAGAATTTTCGACGAAAACCGAGGGTCCACTGTATAGAGTAAGTTCTCAAATTTTCCTACAGGATACTAGGGCATCCTGATGCCTTACAAGTTGCTACTAGTTTATTAACTATAGCTTTAAATATATAGAGTTATTTCTCAAATTTTCCTACAGGATACTAGGGCATCCTGATGCTTTACAAGTTGCCAAGAAAGTTGTATCAGAAGAGTACAGTGTTGTTGGGTTGGTCAATCAAATGGATATTTCTCTCCTCCTTATGGAGGCACTTGTTCCACGCTACTTGACAGGGGCTCTCAAAGTATATGATAAAATACGTGAGTACCAATGATAAACTAAATTGATAAAAAAAAATTAATGATCACTATATTCTTAGCTGTGATTCAGTACAGAACTGAAAATTGTTTAACTACCTATATGGTAAACTGGTAATTACAGTAGAGGTATACGTACTTGTAATTACATTGGAAGTAAATTGGGAATTTTAGTAGCAATAAATATGCAATTACAGTATAGGTAAATAAGTAATTACAGTAGAGTGGTGGTTAAAAAGATAATTACAGTATGTAAAGGCAAATATGTAATTAATGAAGACATGTAGGAATGGTCAAGGTACCAATGCACAGTATGCAGTACTACCTAGTGTGTTGTGGAGGCAATGAAGTATTTCCACTACCACAATAAGATTTTACAAACTTTTAACCAATGCATTTGAATACTTTAAAACTTCATTTCAGGACACCAAGAGCATATAATTGTTAATCAAAATCAAAAGAAGCCTGAAGTTCCCATTTCAACTCGACAAGAGCTACTGAGAAGAATGGCCGATGATGTAGATTTCTACAAATTCCTCCAGCAACGACTTTATGAACAGAAGCAAACTTTCCTCTCTAGGCAGAGTATATAGTCTTACAGTCATCTAGTCAATTTAGTCAAATGCTAACATAAATTAGTCATTAATTTCATCCCCGTTTGAGAAATTCAGGAGGTTTTCAACTTGAGTACAGTGGACCCCCGAGTTTCGGTCACCTCGGAAATCGAACAATTATGTAAGTTTAATATTGTAAGTGCTTTTGTATGTGTATTTTTGTGGGTCTGAAAGGACTAATCTAATTTACATTTTTCCTTAAGGGAACAAATTCGTTCGGTAATGGCACTTGAACAGCCTCTGGAATGAATTATGACCGAAACTCGTGGGTCCACTGTAGTTGTGTTCCTGGTGATTCAGTTTGCAAACAAATCATTTGTAACCTTAAATCTTTTTTTTTTTTGTTAACATGCTGGCCGTCTCCCACTGAGGCAGGGTCTCCCGAAAAAATAAATGCTTTCATCATTATTCACACTATCACTGTCTTGCCAGAGGTGTGCACATTTAACAGTTCAGATGTCAAAAATCTGTTGTCTTATAGAAAAAAGATAGTACAAATGATACTTATGAGTAACATGTTCTTACCTGCAGACTGATGCTCCTAAAACAATTATTTTCTCAATATAATATCTTTTGACCCTTGATGAAAAGTGTGAATCATTGTAATGCCAACGTTTGTAAGTTGGGGACCTCCTGATGTCCTAAAATTCTTTATTGGTTATAAATTTGGGCAGAGAAAAATAAAAGTGAAGTCGACGTTCACAAGAATACAGTATCTAGTACATATTTATGGGGGAATAGGAATCCTTGTAAGCCATGTGTTTTATGGAATGCAAGTTGAATGCCAAGAGAAAAGGGCTGGTTACCCATTTTCTTGAACTTGGGGGAAGGGGTGTTTGAGGTATAGTGTTTACCGACCTACATTGTTGATAATTACTTATGGTATAGCTATGACTTGCAAGATCATAATAAAAGGATTGTTATCAACTCACTGAACTGGTGGGATTCAAACCATGGCAAGCTAGTCTTCAAACTAGCATACCAGTGCACTAAGTACTGTACCATGATATTGTAATAAGATTCATCCATCTAGGTATATTTCTGTACACCATAGGAATGTTAGCAGGGGTCCCACCATGACCACAACGTAATGATATCTATTACAGTTCAGAGGGTTATTTAAATTGGGATGCCTGTGTGCTTCTGGAAAGACCGCTAGAGAATGAATGAAGGTACAGTGGACCACCGGTTAACGGCCATAATTCATTCCAGAATGCTGTTCAAGTGCCGTTACCGAACGAATTTATTAACATAAGGAATAATGTAAATTAGATTAGTCCTTTTGGACCCCAAAACATACACTTACAAAAGCACTTACAAAAATACACTTATATAATTGTTAGTGTTTGGAGCAGGCCGTTAACCGGGGGTCCACTGTATATGATTTTTTTTTTTTTTTAGGTAGCCCTACCTTGGTGAAAAATAGATACGTATATTAAAAATCCACAAACTTTATTAGTTTTGTTACCACAACAGCTGACTTCCACCAACATAGGGTGACCAATAAAATGAAGCATTCACCATCATTCATTCAATAGCTGTCTTGACAGAAGTGCACAGACATTACAAGTTAAACAATACTCCAGGACTCGAGTCCAGCTAGCCAATTTCCCTGAATCCCTTTATGATTGTTACCTTGCTCACACTTCAGTAGCTTGTCAAATCTCTAAAATCATGTGTCCCTACTTTTCCTGAACTAACACATTTACATCCTTCCTAGATACATACACCCTCTCTGTCATCCAATTCTCCTCATTCATCTCTAAATACCTACACCACCTCAACAACCCCTCCTCTGACCTCTGAATAATAACTTTTGTAACCCCACATCGTCTTCTAATTTCTATTTTCTGAATTTGCTGCATAATATTCACTCTACACATTGCTCTGTCATGACATCTCTACTGGCTCTAGACACCTACATGCTCTAGCATTTAAATCCCTTGACTCATCATTTTAAAGGAATTGGTATGACTATACTGTGGTACATTCCTCAGACTTTCTCTCCATGGATGCCTCAACACTCCACCTACCTTTTACTTTTCATCTTTTATAGACTCATCTGTTGACATATGTATTCCTAAATTTCTAAATACAAAGCATTCACTTCCTTCATATTCCTTTCAGTTAGTCGTTATTTGACTAATGTTTATCAAAAATATAAACTTATCATACATGTACCAAATGGTCATGTGCAAAAAATAAATACTCACAGAAAAAAAAAGAATATAAAATAAATCCAAAATTCAGTCATAATCTCTTTACAATACAAAATAAGGAAAAAATAACACATTTCTTTACTTATTTTTACCCTAAAATTTTGAGCATATCAAATAGGCACTAAAAAGCCATATACCAAAAATATGGTGCATACAAGCAGTAAAAAAATTTTTTTTAGAAAATTTTTAATTCAAAGTTGAATCATAATCCTCCTCACTTTTACCCCTTCCTCCATTCCCGACCAACTAACCAGTGGAAATAAGTCACTTTGACTATTTTTGTGTTATCCTAGGTAATTTACACATACATATGTTACTAGTTATGATAATTGTACTTATGCGTACCTGTACCTAAATAAATTTACTAATGCATATCTCCCAACTACTCTTTCCTCCCTCCCTCCACCCAGAGTCCAGACCTGTCATTAGATCAACCCAACTTTATTTGCCAGGGTGTCTATTCTCAATTTTGCCAAAGACATTTAGATTGTAAAATTAATCCTGGGATTTCGTTCAAAAATATGGTCGTTAGATTTGCTACCCCTATATTTACTGTCTTTATGGTTATTCTTTCAAGTGATATTGAGAGAGAGAGAGATACTGTTAAAAATAAATCGGTGTTGGGCTTGGGTGATCACTTAGGAACAAGTTTACATTGCACATAGTGAAATACTGGTAGAAATAGGTTGCCACATATAAGCGAATTTGCACAAAGCAAAGCTGCATAAACTGAAGGGAAACTTGTGTTATGTCTCTTTTTAAGTCCAATCACTAACAGTATTATATACATCTAATGTACTTTTTTCATCACAGAATTATCAAAATTTAATTAAAAGTTGTGAATATCTTTAAATAATATCAGTTTTTGAATCTTTAAACTTGGTGATGTTGAACAGCTTTGGGTAAATATTAAATTTTAATTACCTTAAAACAGAGAAATTGTTATAAAAAATAACTTATACTCTTTTGGCTGTAGCTAAGATTGATCAGTTTGATGTAATTTATATTACAGTATTACATTTATATATTTCATATTGAAATAAAGTTATTTTAATACAAATTTCTTTCAATGCCTTTTTTTGGTTTCTTATATGTATGTAAATCAGTGCTAATCCTGAAGGAGGACAGCATAATATAATCAAGGTAGTATGTCTTATAGGTCAGTGGTAGAGCATTTAGCTCGCAACTCACCTACATGTGGTTGCATGGGTTGAGTTGAGAGGCCCTCCTTCTCTCAATGTGCTGCTTGCCTTGTGAGCCTTATCATACCTGCTCTTAAAGCTATGTATGGTGACTGCCTCTACCTCAAGACTAAAGAAATACTTCCTGGCATTCCTGTGGCTCATCATCATCTTCAACTTACAGCTATGCCCCAAAATATCTGTTGCCTGTTTCCTCCCTCCCTCCCTCTCATCTAGATGAGTGATAAAGCTTGTGTCTTCCAGATTTGATCTATTCAGTGATTTTTTTTTTTTTTTGAGATGGGGAAAAAAAGTAGCAATGATTAATGAATCATTAAAATCAAGTAAAATAAATAACATGGTTTTTGGTTTAAAAGTTTTTTTTTAAACTATGGTTTTTGCCAACCTTACCTCTGAATATTTTGTATGTTATCATATCTCCCCTGCTAGATTAAATTCCTCCAGTCTCCTCGTAGCACATATCCCTTGGTTCTGGAACAAGCATTATTGCATACCTCTACACTGTCATAAGTTTCTTAACATTCTTTCTCATGTGTGGGTTCCATACCTATGCCATATACTCCAAGATGGCCCTGGAATGATTCTTTTTAGATTTCAGAAGGAAACTCTTAGAATTGCCAGGCAAACATTAACTGCAGAAGTTATTTGATGCAAGCCTTTGGTGATATGCTAGGTGCTATGCTCACCCCTAGGTCTTCCTCTTAGAGCGAGGTCTGTAGCATCCATCCCAAGTCTATACTCCATGTCCTGTTGTCTGGCCCTTTCCCCAGTCATCATAACCTTGCATTTGCTCAGGCTGAATCTAACCACTTATCAGATCAATCTTACAGCTTGTTCAGGTTCATTAGCAGACTTTCCTCATCCTTGTGTATTTGTATATCCCCTCTATTAGTTTTACATTATCAGTGAACAAGGATACATCTGATTCGTTGATCGTTCAAATCCCAGGCATGGTGAAACATGCAGGCAAGTCTCCTTGCCTAATTACCTCAATGGAAATAAATTATGCTAGGCTTTCTTTAGCTACCCTGGGTTATTAATCTGACAGTGTTACCATAATAATAAGTGTCTTCATTTCCAAAGGAGTTTCACTAACAAAGTCCAAGTATTTGAGTGATCCAGTAACATTCAGAAATCTGGATTACAAATGTATGTAAACAGCGAAAGCTCAATTTAATGGAGTAATGGGGAGAGAGGGATAGAGGGTGTCCATTAAATCTAAATGATGAGATTGTTTTTCGTGATCATAATAATACAGACAATTCTGGGTTTAACAGACTGTCTACTGTTTCTAGACATAGCTGAGCCACAGATTCTGTTCATTAACCTGAAATCTGTTGAAGCGGGGTCCCTTAAATCAAGGTTATTTTACTGACTTGATCCCTATTATACCTACTCAAAACTGTATATTATATTTTCTTTTTGGGTCACCCTGCCTCAGTGGGAAATGGCCGACGTGTTAAAAAAATAATAATTATACTATTCATGTGATGGGATTCAGGGAAACCGGATAGCCAGACTTGAGTCCTGGAAATGGGAAGTACAATGCCTGCACTTTAAAGAAGGGGTTTGGGATATTGGCAGTTTGTAGGGACTTCTAAACTGTCGTATCTGAGCGCCTCTGCAAAGACAGTGATTATGTATGAGTGATGGTGAAAGTGTTGAATGATGATGAAAGTATTTTTCTTTCTTTCTGGGTCACCCTGCCTTGGTGGGAACTGGCCGATGTGTTAAAAAAAAAAAATCATGGGAAGTGCTACACCTGTAGGAGTCATGCAGTGCAATGTGTATTGTATAGAATTTGCCTCCATCACTTTCACATTCAATTTATTCTTCCTCTTTATTGCACTGAGAGGAAAAAAGTATTTCTTAGCATCCCTGTAATTTGTGTGTTCTTAGCTCTAATCTGTCCCCTTGTTCCTGGTCATCACATTTCAAATAGCCTTTATCAACATTATCAAATGCTCGTAGTATCCTTCATTTTGTACTCACATCTGCTGTATAACCCTTGTGGTTTAGCGCTTCTTTTGATTATAATAATAATGTACTCACATCTCCCATAGTCGTCATTCTCTTCCAGCCATCAGGTTCAGTTCCATTAAGTGCTAAACCTGTTGGGGTCATATGGTGCCAACATCTATGAGAAACCCTGCTCAGGATGGGAATGGTTGTCCAAAAAATGAATTAGCACCAGGAAGTCTTAGCTTTCAACCAGGCTGCAAAAGTAGAATTAGAATTCTGATATGTATCCAGCTGAACCTCGCTGTATATACTTAAATTTATCTTAATTATTTGTAGATTATTAAAAGCTTCATAGATCCAGTGGATAGCACCATAATGAAAATCAAAATTTATATTATACATTAACAGGATTAACAAACTACACTTTTAAAATCAATACTTTATTTTCTTGAGCATAAATTATATGGAGTTGGTATAATGGAATGTTCTTAGATTAAAATATGGTCTTTTTGGTGTAAGAAAGCTAGTAAATGATCTTGACAGTATTAAAGCTGCTATGTCAGAGAAAACTGACATGAGTATTCAGAAAAATAGAAAATTATATTACAAATATGGGTATATACTGTATTTATATATATACATCATTAACAAAATAATAAATAGATTCACTGAAGTTAACCATAAATCAAGCATTTATTGTTCTAATAAACATCACTAGTTCATACTACATTAAACTGGATGCACAGAGGTTCGAATACAAACACTGTACTGTATTTAACATGTATAAATTTGCATCATGTATTTCTTGCATTAATAGCTACAGATTCTATAAAAAAATACTAGTGATGTTTTAAGAACTTAGGTCAAACTACTGTAGGTCTGTAGTATAGGCTACTCTTGACAAATATTTTTGTTAGGTGTCGTCCGGGCAAAATAAATGAAAAAAATACTTAAAGTAAATTAATCTCATTTCTACCCTAACGTATGCTTGACATACAATCGTAATTATATTTACAAAAAAGCGCCAAACCCACCTGGGTCATATAGCACTAGACTGATGTAACAAAAATGGTATGCACAGGTTACCAAAACACTTTCAGCCTATTCAATCGTTCAGCAGCCTGAGAACACATGATAGTGAATATCTAGCCAAGTATTGTGTGCTATTCTGGTATAATGTAGTGGATATATGTAGCCTGTTAACACTTTTTTTTTCACTTTACACCAGGCAATCAAAAGCGATAATCATGTTACAGTATATAGCCTATGCTGCATGTTTATTGGCTGGTGTTAGATTTCAATCCTGTCAACTGCACAAAGGTCATTAAGGCGGCATTTTACCTGTGTACAACCAATCAAGAATATAATAATCACTAAAAAAAAATAAAAAGGATTGAAGTAAACTTTCTAGGGTATGTACACTGAAAGATATACTGCCAACTTCTCAGTGTAACTAACCTGTGCAACAAATTTGTAGCTTTGCATGATGTAAGGCAAGAAATTGTCATTTTTTTCAGGCCAGAATATTGTATCCTCACTAAATGCCACTAAATAAAAAATTATTTAAAGGAAATTAACCTCCTTGTTACCCTTGGTATTAATTATTAGACTTATTGTTTGGCAATAAGTACAATCTAAAATTATTATTTTTTTTAATTTATTAAAACAGCTTATTACTTGGTTTGTAACTGCTATACACTGAACATGTATAGTATTTATAAATTATTTTTAATATAAATTTTAAATTGATATTTTTAAATGTTTTAATGAAAATAGTTTAAATATTGCATGGCTCATCACATTTATTTTAAATGACTTAGTGAAAAGTTGCAACTACGTTAGCAGGAAAGAATATACAGGCGGGCCCTGCTTTACAGCGCTTTGCTTTACAGCATTTTGTTATTTATTTATTCATTTATTCAGACCTCCTACAATAAATATATTCACCAATCACTGTAAGCTCAGGATGAAAATATTTTAAGGTAGCTATATTGTTAACTTAATATATGATAATGTAAACATATTATCGGGCTTTTATATGCATTTGTACATGGGAAAAAAAAAAAAAGAGGAGGAGGAGAGCTATGTTTCACTTTACAGCAGTTGCTCAGAACCTAATCTGCTGTATAAACGGGGCCCTCTTGTACAGTATACAACCCTGAATATGATAAGAAATGAACATCACTCATTCTGAGAAACTACCACAACTTATGGTTTACATACTTTTTTTCATAAACTGTGTAAATTTGTCAGAGGATTTTTCTAGCTTGTACTACTAGTATAATAATTGCTGGATCCAAATGGTGTAATGGCACTAGTAAAGAAAAGAGACACATTGGGGTTCTACCTCAGCTGTCCACTTCAAACCAATTATCATACAACAAAAGGAAGCTATCAGAACCATCACAAACTCACTATGCCCTTATGTAAATTTCTTAACCTACTAAATATGAGTGCCATACTTACTAACTATTGCTTACTTCACATTTTGAAAATACTACTGTAATGCTGATGCTGATCTAAGACACTTTCTGGAAAACTGCAACAGGATACATAGGCATCACAAATGCCTCTATATTCCTGGTACTGTATGTCTTTGCCTGGATGTCTACAGAAGCTTAATGCAAATAGAAGGGCCAAAAATAAGGAATGGCTCACCAGATGAATTTAAAAATTGTAATTTTCTTAATGAATTCAATAAAAAAATTAGACATTTTTGTGTTTTTGTGTGCTTAATGTATTTTTCTTAACAATTTCTAATGAATGCAGCTCATCAAATTGTCATTATACCTTTACATTCAAGTTATAAATTACACCACATCCAATGTTTTTAATCATCTCTTCAACCATTATTACATCATTATTGCATTTGTTTTTAAATTCTCCTGAAATTTCATTTTACCATTAAATCTAACTGCTCAATTTTCAATAAAATTTGTATAACAGTATTATGAAACTTTACATACAATGTCCAATATATATATTTTTTTTATACTGGTAGTATTAATTTTAACTGTAGTCCTTATCTTATCCATTTAAATAAAATGACCAAAAAATGTGAAACAGCTTACTACTGTAGTTGAAATTAACATACTTAAAGAATTCAAACAAAAACTGAAAAAATTTGGTTTGCATAATTATTTCAATCACATTTATGCCATAGATCTCCCTGAACCTTAGAGAACTCAGCAGTTATGTAATCATTTTAGTATTACCAGTAAGTAGTTTTCCTTCTAGTCTACGGTGCCCAAAATGCTGTGCAAACTATGAGTTTTCCGAATGTTATACTGTATTAATGTACAGTACATGCATAATGTTTTGAAAATAATATTCTGAATTTCAGTTTTTGAATCTGAATCATATCAAGCCATATGATATGATAAATCTCTACACAGAGTTAAATGTTCCAATAAAAGTTTGTTCTGTAACTTACGTCTTTATCTTCACATAATAATTGTTTGATGTACATATTCATTGCTCTTTAACTGACCTCTAAAGAGACCTATTATATCACTTATTAATTCCCTGAGTGTCTGTGTCAACATCCATACACACAGTAATTCTGACAATAATTATTATTCTTTATTTTAAATTTACAAATAACAGGACTGAGTTATTATCATTATACTAAGCACTGATTCCCATACTCATATTAAGCTAAATATCAACATATATAGTGAGGATGATTTGTTGTCTTCTTTTTTTATTATTTATTAAATACACCAGCCATCTCCCGTCAAGGTAGGGTGACCCAAAAAAGAAGAAAAACTTTCTCCATCATTCACCCCATCACCATCTTGCTAGAGGTGCACTAACATTACAGATCAGATGCCCCTCCTTTAGAGTGAAGGCTCACACTCCAACAGCACATCAAGTCATAAAAAAACACTTGCCTTCACTCACTCCTATCTAACATGCTCATACAAGCCTACTGCATGTCTAAGCCCTTAGGACTCAAGACCTTTACTCCCTCCCTCCAACCTTTCCTAAGAAGATCCTTACCACTCCTTCCCTCCACCCCGGATTTATATGCCCTATTAATCATCTTATTTTTCTCCATCCTCTCTAAATGTTCAAACCAACTTCAACAACCCCTCCTCAGCCCTCTGAATAATACTTTTGGTAACTCCACACCACCTAATTGCCAAAGTTCGAATTCTCTAAATAATATTCACACCACACATTGCCCTCAAACACATCTCTACTACCTCCAGCCTTCTCCTTCCTATAACATTCAAAACTCATACTTCACACCCATGCAACAGTGTTGGTACCACTATACTCTGGTTCATTTCCCTTTTTGCCTCCATGGATAAAGTTGTCTCCACAGATGCCTCAATGCACCACCCACCTTTTTTCCTTCATCAATTCTATGGTTCACCTCATCTCTCATATATTTATAATATGTATAATCTATATATTTATAATACTGTATAAGATTTTACTATTTACTTTAAGGCATACGTATATGTAAACATTTTAAAAAATAAACTTCACGAACACACATGAAGTATCAACTCATATAATTTTAGATAAGCAGGCATAAATGAGGCTGTCAATTTAGTGGTCAAGCAGATATAAAGAGGCTTTAATGCTGTATTTAAACATTTTCAAAATGTAGATTGTTGTGATTAATTTTGAAAGAATTTAATTGACATGAATCATAACTTAGGTTTCATGCTTCCTGCCCTACTTTTGTGTTTATTTTATTTTTTAAATTTTGATTTTGTTAATCATCCAAGTATTTTATGGTGTATCATGCCTTTTTTTTTAGTCAGAGGTAAAACAAACTACATTCCAGATTTTTCTTTGATAAATTTCCAAAAATTTTTATGCATTGATACATACGTATGTGCACGAGAATTAACACAATATGCACATTATTAATTTCACATCAAAATTAACCTAGCAAAGTAACCAAAGCTTGCTAAAATTTGTAAAGAATGACACTTTCACTAAGTTTCACTTAATTAACCTTAAATTTTATATATTTGTTCTTTTGTGTGTGTCTTTAATTCTGCATCTGATTCAGCTGTCAGAAAGGCTGAGATACAATATTTAACAATCATTACACAAATAGCCCACACTTTGGAAAGGAAACTTTTAACAACATTTCGTTCAATGACTGAGAACCAATGTAGCACATCAGGTTAATCAAGAAATAAAGTTTTCTCTCCAAAGTTAGGGTTATGAATTATTCCACTTATTGTATTGTATGTAATTTTAATTCTTCTTTAACAATCATTAATTCATTCCAAGTATAGCTGATTTGCTTTTACCATTCAATGACTTTAATATACGTATTGAATAAATTACCTACAGTATTCTATTCTGGTAATATTTTTCAATTTTAAATTGATATATAGCATATTTAGTACTTTAGAACTTGCTAAATATAGAAATGTAAACAAAAGTTTCACCAAATATATTTAAACTCAGAATTGTTCGTTTACCTATATTTCCATGTGTGATCAGAATGTACCATCTTCTTCAAAATCTATAGTTGGTGGTGCTAGTTTCAAGGCAAAGTTTTGTGACAGCCAAATATCCTGATTTCCCGGTACTGAGCCCAAACTTCTCCACTGTGTTGGTGTTGACGAGGCTTCCCCAACACATCCTCCCCGTGGAGTAGATAATTCTTCCAGGAATTGTAATCTTGATCCTCCTGAGCCTAATGCTCTTACACGGCGAATGCCTTCCATCTGTGTCTCATCCAGTCCTGCCTATAAAAAACAGAGAGTAATCAATATTATTTTGTACAAGAATTCTTACTGCACTATGAATGAAGTTTTATAAAGAGAGCAGAATGATACACAGGAATGGGGGGCAAAGAGGAAACAGAATACAGAATGGAAGAGCCAGGTAGGAGGAACATCCATATTTAATGAAAGAATGGTGCACATCAGGTAAATGACTGAGAACCACTTAAGTACATCAGTTCAGTAAAGAAATAACCAACTACTGTATTTCATCAATGCATAATAAATAAAGATGCCACTTCTTTCTCAATGTACATGAATGTTAAGCAGTGTGTTAAAACTAGGTAATAATAACATACAGTGGTACCCCGACTTACGATGTTATCATCTTACGTTATTTTCGATAACCGATATTTATAACGTAAGAAATTTGATTGTGACTTACGATGTTTGCTTCGTCTACCGACATTCGTACCGGACGTGTCCGCTTGGCGCCCAGCTGAGCGCGCACTCCAGGGAGCGTCAGTGCTATTGTTTACAAGCGAGAGCGACCACCCACCCACACCCACGCATTCATACCAGTATATTGTCATTATTCCACTGTTTTTAGTGCTTGCAACTGCTAAATAAGCTACCATGGGTCCAAGGAAAGATCCTAGTGCTAAGCCTGTGGTAAAGAATGTGCAGGGAGTGAAGCATTTATGCAGGGAGTGTAGCATTTATGCAGGGAGTGTAGCATTTATGCAGGGAGTGTAGCATTTATGCAGGGAGTGTAGCAGGGATGCAGGGAGTGTAGCAAAGATGCAGAGAGTGTAGCAGGGATGCAGGGAGTGTAGCAGGGATGCAGGGAGTGTAGCAAGGATGCAGGGAGTGTAGCAAGGATGCAGGGAGTGTAGCAAGGATGCAGGGAGTGTAGTAGGCATGCAGGGAGTGTAGCATTCATGCAGGGAGTGTAGCAAAGATGCAGGGAGTGTAGTAGGCATGCAGGGAGTGTAGCATTCATGCAGGGAGTGTAGCATTCATGCAGGGAGTGTAGCATTCATGCAGGGAGTGTAGCATTCATGCAGGGAGTGTAGCATTCAAAGAAAAAGGCCAGTAACCCCAGAAAAGAACTTGGTACCTGCAGTGTTAATGGAAGGGGATTCCCCTTCCAAACACTAGCATACTACTCCATCCTCTCCCCTCCTCCCGTCCTCCACACATCAACAACTCTTCAATAAATGTAAGTGACATGTTATTGTTCAATATTTGCATGTGTATTTAGGTATTCTTTATTAAATTTTGTATTATTTAATGTCAAAAAGTTCTAAAAAATATTTTATTTAACTACTTTTGGAAGTCTTGGACGGATTAAATTTATTTCCATTATTTCTTATGGGGAAAATTGATTCGTTTAACGATTGTTTCGCCTTAAAATATGCCCTCTCTGACGGATTAATATCGTAAGTCGGGGTACCACTGTATGTTGCAGTTTTTGAACTCTAGTATTGTAGTATTGGCACACCTCTGGCAAGACAATGATGGAGTGAATGATGATGAAAGCATTTCTTCTTTTTCAGGTCACCATGCCTTGGTGGGAAACTGCTGATGTGTTAAAAAAAATAAGATGAGACTTCTTACCAAAGGTTCAGATTTTGCATCATTAGACTGCATCTCCTCTGCTGATGTTTCTTCCTGACTGCTTCCTACACACAGGACACAGGAAGTTGACTCTCCACCACACTGTGCGTGATAACTATGGCCGCAACTGGAAAGGAACACAAAAGTGTTTTTGGTCTCGGGTCTTTTACATTCACTTATTCTCGCCATTACTGGACAGAGAATATCTCTAAGTAGCAGGAATGTTAAACAGAGGGTTAATCCATAAAGTTTACTGTGACTTATTAAGCAACATACTCACAAGGTTAGACAGCTTAAGCACCTATGTGCACTGTAACAAGGTTAGGCAACATATGCACGTGTGTAACACAATATAACATTGTTAATCAATGTAAGTACCTGTGTGCCACTGCTTTGCTTGATGGGTGGTAAATACTACGACAGATTGCACAGGTGGTTGTGTAGACTACAAGGGGAGAGCAAGCATGGTTGTGTTGCAGAGTGAGGTATCTCAGCTGGTCCCCTGCTATCATGCGCACCACGGTCGCATACAGAGTCTCCTCATAAACATATCTCTCAACCATTCCTGTCAAGAGAAAAATATTAGTTGCCACAATTCACCAAGTTTGATAATCTTTTAGTTGTATGAGCATAAATAAATTACAGGAAATGCTTTTAAACACTCCTTTGTTTCCTTGATGACATGGTTGATGCCTTGGTGCCTGAAGTGAGGTTTAAAGATCAAGGCCAAAGTTACATATGTTCAAGTGGTTTGCAAGGTTCAACTTGCATTATTACCACTTCCCCATGGAGATAAGAGGAAATAAACAACAAGAACAAGAACTATTCATAGTAACCGTAGGTTATTATGAATAACTAAAGTGTAATGAACACTTGTCACTGCTCAATAATAACCCACAGTTACTATATTTAGGTAATTCTCCAGACTTCAGATTATTGTCTGCAGAAGCCTTTTAGCATACTGGGCCTCTTTTAGCAAACTTAAAATGACCAAAGAAAACAAGTCTTTCCTACAATGTTCATTCTACAAATACCTCCCCCAAAAATTTTACCCACATAGATAGGTACCGTTGTTTTTTATTTACAAACTCGTTTAACAGCCCAGGAAAATAAGAAGTAATAATCTTAGTAACTCATTAGTAAAGAATCTGTCTCACAGCCTGAAGAATCTAATTTCAATTCTTACAAGAGAGAGTCTCCTTACACCTGTTGCTCATGCTTTCTAAGTAGTAAGTGAGTACTGTACATAGAAATTCATCGACTGATGTAAGTTGCATCCAGAGAAAGGGCCTCAGTTTAAATATTCAGAACTACTTGGCATGCTGTGTTTTACTTAGTTATTAATACTCTCTGGGGTTAAATAAGCCAAGGATGTCTTAAACTAACTAAATAATACAATGAAACTTTGAAAATGTATAATGTACATTACTTGCCTTTTAGAAGATGTTTGATCTGGGCAAAATTTCCACCACAGTACCCAGGGTCATGCATTACACGCTCTAAGATTGCTGGCAGAGATATGTGGGTCATCATGCTATTGACTACATGACCAACCATTCCACGCATCTCTGAAGAAAATGGTTAAGGTTTCAAATTAATACCTGGTACTTGTGATTTAAAAGAGTAGCAGCATCTATGAGTATTAAGGGGAACAACATTAGGATGGAAGAGCATATGCAGAATGTCAAAAAGTAAATGGTAAAATCCATATGTGTAGTACAGTCATTAACCATTTTCCCAAGCTTCCTGGTAACAAAAGCTGTCTGTTAACTAGGGAGATCCATTAGTGACATTAATAACTAATAAGAGTAAAAATAAAGTGTAAGCATAAAATAGCATACCATGAGCTAATTGGTGGTGGTTGACAAGTGGAGGCTGAGTAGACAGCAGGACATCCAACAAGGGAAACCACAACTCGCGACGCCCTGACTCTGCCAGCTGACTGGACCCCAGCTGACACACACGCACTAGCTTCACAACCTGTCATGAGTACCTCATTTTACCAAACATTCTACAATTTGCAATTAATGAATCCTTTGCATTCTATAATTGTTAATCATTACACATGATTATCATGAAAGAAAATTAATCTAAGCAAGCAAACATTAGGCAGATTATACAACTAAGAACAATTAATCCTTTTCTACCTAAGGTGGACATGTAAAAGGCACATGTATTGTTGGCCAATTCTGTATTCAAATATGCTTTCAATATATATATATTAAGTAATCAAAGTGAATAATGAGAAATTTTCCTACTCAATAGAACACTCTATATCCCTTCATTTTTCTAATTAAGTTAAAACAATGCTATAAAGAATAAAGAAGGCACAATACCATGAGTGGAACAATACACAAATAATCCAAGTTGGACTGAAATGTCTTCATAATTTTCAGTCTCCTATGTGTGGGTTATGTGTGTAGAATGACACTATTACTATTAACAGCAACAGCCTGGTTGACCAGGCAGTTATCAGGAAAATAAGACCTCAGGCAGGGCCGAGGAAGTAGAACCTTTGAAACAAGTCACAGGTATAATGCAGTAAATAAAAATAATACAAAAATTAGACACATATGCAACATCTGGGTATCTTTAATGTAGACATTTCGCCAACCAGTGGCTTTATCAATACAAATTCTAGGACATAATTTGAAGACAGTAGAACTATATACAAAAGATGAGGTAATCGGTCCCTCAGCCTTGGAGTTGGTGTGAAGAGCACCGTAGTCGTGAAGAACCTGGAGCACAGGCAAGAAGGCTGGCACTTATATTCTGACGTCAGCAGACGAAGGCATTGTGACTGGTAGGCTGGATTCTCCAGTGGAAGTAGGTCATCCCCAAGGGACAGGTTAGTAGAAGTGAAGAAGTTTGTGGAGATGTCCTCTGAACCAAGATTCCATGATGTTGCAGTGTCTGACAAGTTGTACATGAATGGTTTACAATACCGACAAGATGAAAATTAGACAAATTATGTCCTAGAATTTGTATTGATAAAGCCACTGGTTGGCAAAACGTCTACATTAAAGATACCCAGATGTTGCATATGTGTCTAATTTTCATCTTGTTGGTATTGTATACCATTCATGTGAAAATAATATGTAGTAAAAGCGGATGACTTACCTGAGCCTGAACATGACCCAATGACACCAAGAAATTGGTGGCACCATCTTCGTTGTCCTTTACACTAGACAAAAGCTGAAAGGAAACAATAGAAAAACAGATAAATACAATTAAGAATTAAGGCTAATGAAAACTAATGCCTTGCAAAAAATTACTGCCAAAAAGAATGCCATTTCTGATACTTAAATAATGCATCTAAAATTAATTTATTCCTCATAAAATAGATCAAAGCAAATTCAAAATTGAGAGATAATGCTTAAACAGTGGAAAATATAGGTTGGTAGAAAGCAACCATCCAGGGAGATACCAGTCTTGTCATATGAGAGGGAGATACTATTACAGGTACAACTCCAATTTTCTGGCACCCTTGTTTCCTAGGCTTTGCTGGTACATATAAAAAAAATAATCTCAATCAACCACTAAACACTACAAGTGTTACAGAGACCAAAAATAGCACAAAATGTTACACTAATACCATATCTGGGCAAGAAAATGGAATGGAAGTTACAAATTTGCTACAATCCACAAACTTCTACCAGAATGCATACCTTGTAGATGCTGAAGGACTACAGTATGTAAGAATACGAAAACAATGTTTTCACCTAAGCTGGCAACCTGAATGTATATGAAGTCTTAGTAATCCAGCTATACAGCAACCTGGTTGGCTTTTTCCACAAGAATCAACATACAGTGTTACAGCATCAGCACATTACAAGCACTGGTGTCCTCAAACCTGGTAAAGGATTCAAGCTAAACAATATACTTGCCTTCTGTATTTGTTTTTGCTTTTGACCCTGAATTTCACAGCCACATGTTTTACCAGATCAGTTTTAACCAATATGTATGAAACAGGAAATCTTAGATGAAGAACAGGCAAACTGAACAAAACAAGATATGCAGATAAAAAAAAATTGTTTGTCATGCTTCCAAAAACCCAATACACATAAATATATTAATAACTGCATGCACTTACATCATCAACTTTGGACTTGAGAATGACTAGAAGAACATCAAAAGCACCTTTAATATCTCCTGCTCTTTCAAGAAGGTAGGCTGTTGACTCTTGTTGATTATGCCTTTTGCAGATCTGCAAAAGAAAGTTTATAACCATGAACAGCCATTATCAGATTATAAAAGACACAAATGCAAGTACAGTGGACCCACGAGTTTCGTAAACCACGGAAATCGTACATTTATGTAAGTATAATATTGTAAGTGCTTGTGGAAAAGTATTTTTGGGGGTCTGAAATAGACTAACCTACGTGACATTTTTCCTTAAGGGAGTAAATTCGTTCGGTAATGGCACTTGAGCAGACTTCAGGAGTGAAGTTTTTACGAAACTCGGGGGTCCACTGTACACAAAACAATAGTCATTTTATATTATTTCCCTAACATATACTGAATTTATATTTTATAATTTATATTTTAGGGGAAGGAAGGCGGGGTAGGGGTCGTCCTAGAAAAGGTTGGAGGGAAGGGGTAAAGGAGGTTTTGTGGGCGAGGGGCTTGGACTTCCAGCAAGCATGTGTGAGCGTGTTAGATAGGAGTGAATGGAGACAAATGGTTTTTGGGACATGACGATCTGTTGGAGTGTGAGCAGGGTAACATTTTGTGAAGGGATTCAGGGAAACCAGTTAATTGATTTAGTTGGACTTGAGTCCTGGAAATGGGAAGTACAATGCCTGCACTTTAAAGGAGGGGTCTGAGATAGTGACAGCTGGGAGGGACTTTTCTCAGCTGTCGTATCTGAGCTCCTCTGCAAAGACAGTGATTATGTATGAGTGTGGTAAAAGTGTTGAATGATGATGAAAGTATTTTCTTTTTGGGGATTTTCTTTGTTTTTGGGTCACCCTGCCTCGGTGGGAGACGGCCGACTTGTTGAAAAAAAAAAAAAATAGGAATTTTTATGAGGAGTGTGAGACTTAGGTTAGGGTATGTAGGAGAGAAGGGGAGTATTTTTCAGTAAAAGTAGGCCACAGAAGGCATATGTGATGTCACCATAGTTGGCTATAAATTTAAAGATGAGGATGTAAAAAGAAGTGAATGCTTGAATGTTATGTAGAGATGCATAAAGAGCCAAAAAATCATGCTTAGTGGAAGAGATGAAAGATTGTCAGCCATACCACATACTCCAGTACAGCAGGTACCCCACCCTTAACCAACCTTCTCCTTTCTCCCTCCCTCAAACAATTTCATATTTTTTTTCAGCTGTTACTATACAAAATACATTTGCCTTTGGTATAGGGTTGTTTAGTATAAGTGAGGTGGGTTCCTATTTGTTTAGTAAAATTTGGTCAGGAAATGTGGAAATTTAGATATGTATTTAAAAAATTTCTTGGTTGCCTTTGGATTTAATATACAGTGGTACCTCGACTTACGAGCAGCTCCCAACTCGAATTATGTAAGTGTATTTCTGTAAGTGCTTTTGTAAGTGTAATTTTGGGGGTCTGAAACAGATTAATCAAATTTACATTATTCCTTATGGGAACAAATTTGTTTGGTATCGGCACTCAAACAGCCTTCTGAAACGAATTAAGTTCGTAACTCAAGGTACCACTGTATTAGTATACTGTATGGTATGAAAATACTCACAGTGAAGTGTTCTATCAAACCAGCAAATAATTTAAAAACTATCCTAATCCTCAAAGCATCTAACTTGACAAACCAATACAGTTCGGATTGACCATCTACTATACAACAATCAGCATGTGGTACCTCTAAAGTTTTTTCCAGTCTGTAGCCTTCAGCACCTTTAAGATATGGGTAAACTTGGTTGGGATTTACTTTGCACATGAGGTCAATGTACTTTTCATGAAGTATCGAGGTTAGAGGACTGTCACTGAGGTCTGCACCACGCCCTCCTGGAGATGCATGGGTGGATCTGGAGAATGATCAACTCAATTTTGTATTCTGATTCCAAAGAGTAAGTAATTCTCAAAAAGAAATTTGCACTTGTAGCATGACTAGAAACTACAATAGTTGACTAGCATATGGTGGAAACAAGAAAGGTAAAGAGATACAATATGCCAAGCAACTCTTTATTTTGAAGACCTTTCACTCATGACCCAATGAAGCTCAACACTGAGTGAAATGTTGCCAGAATAAAGACTTGCTCTGTATTCTGTCACTCTTTACCATAAAAACTATGTTAGAAACATGCATATATCATCATACAACACACTTCTGTATTAGATTTGAAAGAGGGACAATCATACAAAAAGGGAAAATAAAACAATGCTATAAAACATAAAAAGATTTAAAAACAAAGTTAGATACCTTTCCTACTATATATATGAAAAACATTAAATCAATATTCAACAAGCAAACAGTCATAGCCAAAAACTTGAAGAAAATACCAAACTACATGTATAGAAAGTGTTCTTACCTATATGTAAAGAGTGCATGAAGAGCATTATATAGATGCTGATCATCATCCTTTAGGTGTAGTGTGATATCATTCAAGAGAGGTGTCAACTGAGACATAGTTAGTAGAAGGCTGGCTACACGGCTGCTGTCAATATCCAGCAATGTCTGTAAGGAATTATTGTACAATCAATATATTTGATCATATTGTGGAAACAAAGCCCTAACATACATGAATATGGGACACAATGAGCTTAACTCTGTTCCTGTAGCTACACATAAAAAACACTGAATGTATTACAGCCAGTAAAGCAACCTATCCTCTGTTCATTAATCATGTCCCCAGGCCTGTCCTATATTACACTTATCCTCTATTTTGAATTCATCACACAAAAAATTAAATTTTACCCTATTTCTAAGTTAAAATATAACCAGGAATGATTGGTCATGGTTAAAGGCATCCCAATAATTGAAGCAGACCTAGTAAAAATCCATAAAATAAACCAGGAAAAAGGTGAAGGGCCTAACCTGTTCTCAGGAAACCATCAAAAGTCAAATATTTCCACTAATTTGAGCCCAATTTCAAGATACTTCCAGTCCTGAAACCAACCAATGTCATCTTTATTTTAGTAGTATGTCTTCCATTATATCAACTGGTACCAAGAAGCAGCCAATAGTCATAAAAAACTATCCTAGAAAACACTTCAAAGTTGCTATCTTAAAGTAGTATACACACGGTCAGAGGTCTGCTTCTCCTGTCATGCACACTCATCATGCACAGTGTTTTTATACAGTGCACACTCACTGCACAGACCCATTCTCTCATGTCTAGGCCAAAATTTACTGCTCACAGCATATCTGAGGGCACTGTGCTTAAAACATAGAACTAGAGTAGCTCTATATAAGTGACAGTGAAAGAGTTAAAACTTACAAAATCTAAAATACATGCAAACTTTCCTTTGAGAAAAATCCACCCTTGCTGAAAGTTTGAAGCCTATCAAAAGAAGTATTCTCTAGTTATTTCTTGGAATCAAATAAATCCAAGTTTATTAGCTATGTTAATTAACTGGCAAATTTGCATCTACACAACCTAAACTTATAGGGTATCATTCTGTTCATAAGATGAATCAGCCAATAGAGATTGTTCAGGGAAGGCATACTTAAGATATTTCACAGGAAAAAACTCAAACTATTTTAGAAATAAAATTGGTAAATTGACACTTAAACACTCCAATAACAATTCTAATCATCTTCTAAGTAGTATACATCATTGTCAAAAGTGTGAAGCCAATCAAAAGCAGCTTTCTCAAGGTATCACACAGAAAAAAATCAGGAATGGTCAACAGCATATAAAACTGACTAGGACACACCAACACATGCCAACAGTTGCATGAACTTATCCCCTCATACAATACACTAGCAGTAAAAATTTGAAGGCCATCAGATTATGTGATCTATAGTTATAAATGAAAACCATGGAGGAAAAAATATTTGTCAACCACTGAAAGGTACCCCTTTCAGGACACCTAAATAGAACAGGATACAGAACAGTACTACCCAACTTTTTGATGATGAATCGCATAAGCCTTTGAAACAGGTTCCGCAATTTATTTTTATTTTTACGACATCAGCCCTTTTCTACTAAAATAAAGTGACCTAAAGAAAGAAACACATTCACAAACACTCATTCAATAGCTGTCTTGGCAGAAGAACACAGACATCACAAGTCAAATGAGTCTCCAGAGGGTAATATCTTTAACAGCCTGGTTGATCAGACCCTGATCCACCATGAGGCGTGGTCTCAGACCGGGCCACGGGGGCATTGACCCCCGAAACCCTTTCCAGGTATACTCCAGGTATCCCATGGAGTGCAGGTATCTAAAATACAGCATTACATTTTAATAAACCACAAAATGGGTGGGGTTTGAAACCAAGGCTAGTGGGTCACAAAACTCCAGGCCGTGGTTTGTTTGCAATCGTGTTATGATTTTGTGAGTATATTTTAATAAATGATAGGTAGTAGGCTGGTAGACAGCAACCGCCCAGGGAGGTAATACCGTCCTGCCAAGTGAGTGTAAAACGGAAGCCTGTATTTGTTTTACATGATGGTAGGATCGCTGGTGTCTTTTTTCTGTCTCATAAACATGCAAGATTTCAGGTACGTCTTGCTACTTCTACTTGCACTTAAGTCACACTACACTTGCATGTACATACAAGCATATACACCTACCATCCTACTTACGACCTGCGCGACATAGTACGACTACTCGACTTACGACAGTTCGTCTGGCAGCAGGGCTGCCAGATGCATACCGCAGTACAATATTTGACCGCTACTCGCGGCAATGCGCCATGCAGGCTTGGAAAAATAAACACATAAGCAGTATAGTGTGATCCTTTATTGACAACGTTTTGCCCACACAAGTAGAGGTAGTAGTAGTAGTTATACATGTGGTGGAAAAGTCAGCTGGAACATAAGAATGGAAGAACATTGCAGAAGGCCTACTGGCCCATACAAGGCAAGTCCTTATCGAAAACCACCCCTACCCAAAGCTATCCAAGAATTCACTCCCGTACCCACGACACCAATCAAACCCAACCCCTCCAACTCATATATTTGTCCAATCTCTTTTTAAAGCTACCCAAGTTCCTAGCCTTGATCACCCTACTCGGAAGATTGTTCCACGCATCCACAACTCTGTTCGAAAAACAGTACTTACCTATATCCTATCTAAATCTAAATTTATCCAACTTAAATCCATTATTTCTGGTTCTTACCTTTTTCAAAAGGTTACAAAAGCTATGGCTTGGGTAGCATAAAAAATAGGAAATGCCCAGTTTGGGCCAACAGGCCTGCTGCAGTGTTCCTCCTTTCTTATGTTCTTAAGAACATAAGAATGAAGGAGCACTGCAGCAGGCCTACTGGCCCATACAAGGCAGGTCCTTATCAAAACCACCCCTGTATTTGTCCTACCTTTTCCCAAAGCTGCCCAAGAATTTGCTCCCACACCCCAAACACCCATCAAACCCAGCCCCTCCCACTCATATATTCGGCAATTTTCTAAGGTATGACTTACGTCCATTTTGACTTATGACCGGTTGGTCGGAACCAAGCTCAGTTGTAAGTAGGATGGTAGGTGTATACACACCCATCTGGGTTTTCTTCTATTTTCTTGTTCTTGTTCATTTCCTCTTATCTCCATGGGAAAGTGGAACAGAATTCTTCCTCCATAAGCCATGCATGTTGTAAGAGGCAACTAAAATGCTGGGAGCAAGGGGCTAGTAACCCCTTCTCCTGTGTACATTAAAGTTAAAAAGAGAAACTTTTCTTTTTTCTTTTTGGGCCACCCTGTCTTGGTGGGATACGGCCGGTTTGTTGAAAGAAGAAGAAAGAAAGATTTTAATAAATACACACAGCAGCAGCATGTATCTATCACTTACTTTTATATGTCGGAGAAATTGTTGCTGTATCTTCTGAGCATGGAGATCAGTAAACTGAGGAGATGACAAGACTGAACGTATGTAGGTGAAAACTTGATGTCTCCGTAGCTTGTCTTCCAAATAACACTCAACAATCTTCTCATGCTCTCCTCTTTCCTCGTAAACATATTCACATACCCGATAGCTGAAGTGTGAGAGATTAAGTCATTCAGAGTCACACAAAGATGAAAATTATCTTTTTACAGTATGCACATCTTCACCTGTACTGAACTATATTCACAGAACTTTCTTAAAAACACTGGCCGTTTCCCAACAAGATAGGAGAGTTCCTGATGGAAACATAATGAATAAAAAGGCACAATACCATGAGTGGAACAATTCACAAATAACACTGAATATAGAAGAAAGAAACTTATGACAATGTTTCAGTCCA
Source organism: Cherax destructor (assembly GCA_009830355.1). Taxonomy (NCBI): domain Eukaryota; kingdom Metazoa; phylum Arthropoda; class Malacostraca; order Decapoda; family Parastacidae; genus Cherax; species Cherax destructor. Next base: position 235,939 of record WNWK01001725.1, read on the forward strand.
ACTTGAACCATTAACTAGCTACACTGTGACTAGTTAATGGTTCAAGTCAGCCCAAAACATCATTGTAAGTTCAACTTGAACCATTAACTAGTCACATTGTGACTAGTTAATGGTTCAAGTTGGACCAAAACATATTTTTAAGTCCAACTTGAACCATTAACTAGTCACACTGTGACTAGTTAATGGTCCTGGTCAGACCAAAACATCGTTGAAAGTTTCTTTCTCCTATGAGTGGGTAATCTCTGCATGGAAACAATCTTTTCAGTCACCAAACATTAATGGCTAAAAAAATAAGCCATGCAGTGTACAGTTTATAAACTGACTCAAGCCAATGGAAGGTATTCAGTGCCACAAGTCACTGGTACAGCACTTTGATATTTTTACATAAGATATTGAAGGCCACTGCTGTGTCACTCGGGGGCCACAGGGTGTGCATTCTTGCTCGAAATCATTTTATAAAATAAACTTTAAAAAAATGTGATACATACTTTTAAGAAATACACAGAAAGTAAGATTAAATTGCTAATCCTTACAATTTTGCTTTTCGTGCTTTTTCCAGAAGATGATCGGTATCATAGTGCACAAGGCCGCCTTCTTGCAATAACTCCAGTAAAGCTGTCTGCCGCTCCTCATGGTGGCTCTCAGTGCCAGGAACTGTCAGATGGCATAGTACCTGGCCATTAAGATATACAATAATTTTCTATGATAAATAAGTTTAAGCAAAAGAAATATGAGTGTGTGTTGGCAGTACATTCTCAATTTAAATGACAATAATAATTATTTTTTAACACGTAGGCCATTTCTCACCAAGGCAGGGTGACCCAAAAAGAAAAATCCAAAAAGAAAGAAAAAACTTTCATCATCGTTCAGCACTTTCACCATCATTCACACATAATCACTGTCTTTGCAGAGGCGCTCAGATACAACAGTTTAGGTGTCACTTCAAACAGCCAATATCCCAAACCCCCTCCTTTAAAATGAAGGCATTGTATTTCCCACCTCCAGGACTCAAGTTCAGCTAACCAGTTTTCCTGAATTCCTTCACAAAATATTACCCTGCTCACACTCCAACAGCTCGTCACATCCCAAAAACCATTCATCTCCATTCGCTCCTATCTGATTTTGAAGTTTGGCAACAATCAATAGCTCAGTTTTGCCTACCATGACCTTTCTCCATAATGATACATATTTCTGTTACTTAATACTACAGTGGACCCCCGGTGTTCGTGATTTATTCGTTCCAGAATGCTGTTCAACTGCCGTTACCAAACAAATTTGTTCCCATAAGGAATAATGTAAATTAGACTAGTCCTTTTAGACCCCCAAATATACACTTACAAAAGCATTTACAAAAATACACTTACATAATTGTTTGAGTTTGGAGCATAACGAACACCGGAGGTCCACTGTATATCTACTCACTCAAATTATAGTGCTTAGTGCCTTCCATTTTTTGTATTCTACTCTCCCTTTTAACAGGTTGTTTAAAAGAAATTTAAGCAATCACCCCATATCTGAGCTCAAAAAAATTACTCCTTACTTTATTGCTTGTCATTAAATGAAATATTGATGTGAAATGCCATACATAAAAAGGCTCTTGTGCTTTTAACCATCTACAGAATTTTTTATTACAAACCATAACAGAAAAATTTTGATACAACAACAGAGTTCTTTTTCTAATTACAGTTATTAATTTCTGTAGTGTTTCAAATGCAAGGTATACTAACACATATCACTCACAAACTTACTCTTCCTTTCTACAAGTTGTAGTTGAATGATGGGTTACATTACTACTTATGTGAAGTGCTAAACTCATGTGGCCCATTCAGTGCATGGAGTGGCAGAGGCTTGATCCTCCATCTGCTAAGTGCAACCTAATATTTAATCACTGAGGCTGCTGGTGGTTGTCTGAAGGGTTACAGTGTTAGACAAGTTGTTATACTGTACCTGCACCTTTGTGTATTTCTTCCTTTTAATTTCCTTAATCATAAAAAACATTATTTGAGAATGACTATTTTGTCTTATATAAATATTTACTTTAAAATTATATTTATTGAGTCTGCTTTAAAATATAAATATTTTTTTTACCTGATCAAAAAGTTGTCTATTGATTGCAATGGCACCCTGCTGTCGAGACATCTGACGAGCTATGAAAGTAAAGAGAGATCCCAACTGTGCTGGTCCAAAGCCCTCTCCTTCCACCATCACCTGAAGATATTTACATCAGAGAATAACTTAACACCTCTATGGAAATTTGTCCTTTGAAATACATGTAAATAATTACTATGTAACAAGACAATAAAAACTATTATTACAATGCAATCTATCCACATTATGAAATCTCTATGATACAATAAATCTTCATATATATTATTGTGGTAAGTGCTATGATAAAGGATGCACTATATTCCTAGAAAGTGTTAAACCTGTTTAGGGTTATTTAATAATGAATGGTGGGGGTGAGGCAGACTGGACTGGAAAGAAGGTACAGTGGACCCCCAGTTTACGATATTTTTTCGTTCAAGAATGCTGTTCAAGTGCAATTACCGAACGAATTTATTCCCCTAAGGAATAATGTGAATTAGATTAGTCCTTTTAGACCCCCAAAACTACACTTACAAAAGCACGCACAAAAATAAACTTACATAAAAGGGCGAGTTTTGAGACCATCGTAAACCGGGGGTCCACTGTACCATAATGACAGTAAGCACAAAGGCAAAAGAAGGGGTTATTATCAGTGTAGCAACATTAATAAAGATAAAACTGTGATGGCAGCAAACTTCTGGCAAGACAGCAATTGAGTGAATGACAGTGAATGTGTTTTCCTTTCTTTAGGATTACTCTACTTTGGTGGAGATGGCTGATGTGTTGAAGAAAAGAAATGCATTGAAGGTGAAACTGTCCAAGAGAAAGGCAAACAGAGTAAGCATATCAGGGCATTGAATGAGGTTAAAAAATAGTCAGGGAACTCTCTGATCAACAGGACAATTAGTCAAAAAGATGGACTATCATCCTGAGCTGAATTCTTTCATTCTAACAGTGGGCGTTTCCCCATGAGATGACTATGTCCTCGATTGATGTGACCAATGTACAGGTGCATGAGGATTGCCAGGAGCTTTATTGCGGCTTGATTAGCAACAGCTTGATGTCTAATAGCACAGCCCAATAAAGATAACAACAACTTCACATACTGAAATATTATGGCAATGGCAACTGCTTGCAGGAGAATGAAAATGCCTGAGCTACACAATGAGCAGAAGAGTCCACAGGTTTATTACCTTCAACTCCTGTATGATCAGGGGCCCAGAAAAAAAAAATTACATCTGCTGAAATTGCAACAAAACCAATATTGAATGCAGGACAAGGAGAGCTGAGGAATGAAAGATCTGAATCACTTTTAATGCAATGAGAGACTGAGAATACAATGAATAAGGAGGAACAATGTAGATGCATCAGTGAGAAAAAGCTCATAACTCTAGTGTGAAAATACTAGCTGATTGCAACAGTCATCCTTGGATTATACAAACATTAAAAAAGACCTGGGCAGTCTCCTAGACAGACCTGAGCCAAGGAGATTTCCAAGGTGAGAGGGAGAAGTAAGAGGAAGGAAGAACAGAAAGATAAGGTAGCACAAAGAACCTGACAACAAAAAAGACATAATAAAGAAGGGTGACAAATAAAACTGTTAAGATCTACTAACATAAGTAAAATTTTTATAAACTGTAAGCTTACAGGGCCACAGAAATGAAGAAAGTAACAAAGGCAATGGGCATCCTGATGATAATAAGAAATGGAGGCCTAGTCATAGGCCTCTGTACCAAGTTCCTCACTTCTTGTGAGGAATTTGGTAGTGGTATATGGAGGAAGGCGAGATAAATGCAGAGGAAAAGAATAATGAAAATATGTGATAGCTGTGTAGTATAGCATTTAAGGTGGTGGAACCACCAATTAAAACATGGGTGGTTGTGGTCAAAGGTGTATTTAAGTATGACTTATTATTTGTAGGAAAATGGCTGTGCAGTTTGTACTATGAAATAATTTTGTGAAAGAGAATATGAGAGGAAAACAGGCATAGTATAGCCCTTGTTTGATGTATAAACTTACTATGAGCAGTTAAAAATGTGTTAAGTTTTAGAATTGTAAAGGAATTTACTCATCTTAATTTACCCTGAGTTAAGAAAGCACATAAATAGGCTATGGAGCTATTTGGTACTTAATCCCCAACATTTATACAGATATCTTTCTTTGCACACACCTTCAACACTATTATTATTATTACAGAATATGCACAACTTAAGAAACTGTAATAACACGATTGCAAACAAACCACGGAATATATAGAATTATACCTAGTTGGATGAATCTTATTAGAGCCAGCTGCTTGAGGGGCTTACACACTGGCCTGGAATTTTAGGACTTGCTTGCCATGGGTTCAAACCCCAAACATTTCGTGGTTAGAATAATCATGGGAAAGCAATAAATCTGTAGGGATCATACAGTGCCTGGGAAATGGGAGGTAATCAGGTATGATCCAAAGAAGGGCAGCTGCCATCTTTTAGAGCCTTGTTATTATTTAGAGTCATACTGCATTAATACAGTATTAATATTAATTCCATTTATCACTTTATCAAACTAATTACATTCACAGCAACTATGCACAAATTCACCTACATTTTATTAACACACTGGCCATCTACCACTAAGATAGGATGATCACAAAATAATAAAAAGGAAACATTCACCATCCTTCATTTAATTGCTGCCTTGCCAGAAGCAAGCTGGCATCACAGCTCATATGGCCCTCCAATCTGAAACATCCTCACCCCTTTATTACAGTGCTGGCACTGTACTTCCCACCTCCATGAAACAAATCCAGCTAATTCATTTCCCTGAATCCCTTCATAACCGTTAACTTGCACACACTCCAACAGCACATCAAGTCCACTCACTCTGACCCAATGTGCTCACACAAGCCTGTTGGATGTTCAAGCGTCCAGCACTCAAAACCTCCTTTACCTCTCTAAATGCCAATCCTTCCCAAGATAATCCATAACTCTCCTTACGCAAATAACCCGCACACAGAAGAGACGCTTATGATGACGTTTCAGTCCATCTTGGACCATTTACAAAGTCACACTAACACAAAAGATAGAGGGAGCTAGTATATATAGGTGAGCAGATAGAGTTGGGACCAAAGTAGTAGTGGTAGAGGTAACCCTCTTAGTGTTATCCTATCCTGCTCCATCCTCTCTAAATGCCAAAAACAACTTTACCACTCCTCCTCAGCTCTCTGAATTATACTTTTGGTAACTAAATACCAATCCTCTACAATGTCTTTAATGCACTAAAATATTAATATTGACTTCCTTATTGTTCCTTATGCCATTTACCAAATCATGGCCGGTTTATTGAAAAAAAAAATTTACATATTCAATGAACAGTAATTCCTTCACCACCATACATAGTGAATTAGGCACATCTCTGTTGGTGGGAGAGGGTCACTGAGAGAATGAAAAAGTGTATGTATTCCAATAATTATACTCATTAGTTTACAGTATTATGTATACTGTATTATAATTGTGCAGGAAAGAGTAAGCTGATGAGAAATAGTAGAAGTATAGGAATTAAAAGACTTGTGGTGAGGATAAAAGGAAGGAAAATAAAAAAAAGTGAGTGTATTCAGTTTTACATACTTGGGAATGGATGTATCAGCAGATGGGTCTATGAAGGATGAGGTAAATCACAGAATAGACGAGGGGAAAGAAAGTGGCAGGAGTGTTGAGGAATCTGTGAAAAGAAAGAAGTTTGTCAATGGATGCAAAATAGGAATTGTATATGAGTAATACAAAGTGGTGTTGACAAGTTTGTCTGTGTGTGAAGCATGGAATTTGAATGATGCAGTGATGAGGAAGTAGTAACAATGTAGAGTCTAAGATATAATATGATGCAAATATTATTCAGGAATAAGGAATGAAATCAGAAAATAAGAACATAAGAAAGGAGGAACACTGCAGAAGGCCAACTAACCTATATTAAGCAAGTCCTTCTCAAACCCAAACCCACTAACAAAAATACATGAAAACCCAGTGAATGACAAAATGATAATTCTATGAGTAATAAATGTTTGAGACCAATGTTTGCAAAAGTCTTTAAGGATTATTTTAAGCAACAAACAAGAAGCTCTGATTAAAATGTCAGAAACAATGACTGATGAATGGTGGGAAATCACACGGGCAGAAAAACCACAAGTAAAATGAAATCTGTATATACAGCCTCAGTCACACACCCTCTTCAACATATGAAGAGGGCAACCTTCATTAGACCATATAAACTATGTATCATGTGGAAATAAACCTGAATTTGAATCTCTCTAAAACAAAGACAATGTAGGAGACTATGTTGATGGGTGCACTAAATCTCTTATGTAGGATATAATATAAGAACATAAGAACATAAGAAAATAAGGAAAATGGCAACAGCAAGTAAGAGAGAGGTAAAAGTGTATAAACTAAGGGAGGAGGAAGTTAGGGTGAGATATAAGCAACTATTGGCAGAAAGGTGGGCTAGTGCAAGTAGGAGTAGTGGGGGGGTTGAAGAAAGTTGGGATAGTTTTAAAAATGCAGTATTAGAATGTGGGGCAGAAGTTTGTGGTTATAGGAGGGTGGGTGCAGGAGGAAAGAGGAGTGAGTGGTGGAATGAAGAAGTAAAGGGTGTGATAAAAGAGAAAAAGGTAGCTTATGAGAGGTTTTTACAAAACAGAAGTGTTAGTAGAAGAGCAGAGTATATGGAGAGTAAAAGAAAGGTGAAGAGAGTGGTGAGAGAGTGCAAAAGAAGAGCGGATGAAAGAACGGGAGAGGCTCTGTCAAGAAATTTTGCTGAAAACAAGAAAAAAATTTTGGAGTGAGATAAACAAGGTAAGAAAGCCTAAGGAACGAATGGATTTGTCAGTTAAAAACAGAGTAGGGGAGTTAGTAGATGGGGAGCTGGAGGTATTGGGTAGATGGCGGGAATATTTTGAGGAACTTTTAAATGTCGATGAAAAGAGGGAGGCGATAATTTCATGTACTGGCCAGGGAGGTACAACATCGTTTAGGAGTGAAGAAGAGCAGGATGTGAGTGTGGGGGAGGTGCGTGAGGCATTACGTAGAATGAAAGGGGTAAAGCAGCTGGAATTGACGGAATCATGACAGAAATGTTAAAAGCAGGGGGGGATATAGTGCTGGAGTGGTTGGTATTTTTGTTTAATAAATGTATGAAAGAGGGGAAGGTACCTAGGGATTGGCAGCGAGCATGTATAGTTCCTTTATATAAAGGGAAGGGGGATAAAAGAGAGTGTAAAAATTATAGGGGAATAAGTTTACTGAGTATACCAGGTAAAGTGTATGGCAGGGTTATTATTGAAAGAATTAGAGGTAAGACAGAGAGTAGGATTGCAGATGAGCAAGGAGGCTTTAGAGTGGGTAGGGGATGTGTAGATCAAGTGTTTACAGTGAAGCATATATGTGAACAGTATTTAGATAAAGGTAGAGAAGTTTTTATTGCATTTATGGATTTAGAAAAGGCATATGATAGAGTGGATAGGGGAGCAATGTGGCAAATGTTGCAAGTGTATGGAATAGGTAGTAAGTTACTGAAGGCTGTAAAGAGTTTTTATGAGGATAGTGAGGCTCAGGTTAGGGTGTGTAGGAGAGAGGGAGATTACTTCCGGTAAAAGTAGGTCTTAGACAGGGTTGTGTAATGTCACCATGGTTGTTTAATATATTTATAGATGGGGTTGTAAAAGAAGTAAATGCTAGGGTGTTGGGGAGAGGGGTGGGATTAAATTATGGAGAATTAAATGCAAAATGGGAGTTGACACAGTTACTTTTGCTGATGATACTGTGCTTATGGGAGATTCTAAAGAAAAGTTGCAAAGGTTAGTGGACGAGTTTGGGAGAGTGTGTAAAGGTAGAAAGTTAAAAGTGAACATAGATAAGAGTAAGGTGATGAGGGTATCAAACGATTTAAATAAAGAAAAATTGGATATCACATTGAGAGAGGGATTATGGAAGAAGTAAATGTTTTCAGATATTTGGGAGTTGATGTGTCAGCAGATGGGTTTATGAAGGATGAGGTTAACCATAGAATTGATGAAGGAAAAAAGGTGAGTGGTGCATTGAGGTATCTGTGGAGACAAAAACGTTATCCATGGAGGCAAAGAAGGGAATGTACGAAAGTATTGTGGTACCAACACTCTTATATGGGTGTGAAGCATGGGTTGCAAATGCTGCAGCGAGGAGGAGGCTGGAGGCAGTGGAGATGTCCTGTCTAAGGGCAATGTGTGGTGTAAATATTATGCAGAAAATTCGGAATGTGGAAATTAGGAGAAGGTGTGGAGTTACTAAAAGTATTTGTCAGAGGGCTGAAGAGGGGTTGTTGAGGTGGTTTGGTCATTTAGAGAGAATGGATCAAAGTAGAATGACTTGGAGAGCGTATAAATCTGTAGGGGAAGGAAGGCGGGGTAGGGGTCGTCCTAGAAAAGGTTGGAGGAAGGGGTAAAGGAGGTTTTGTGGGCGAGGGCTTGGACTTCCAGCAAGCATGTGTGAGCGTGTTAGATAGGAGTGAATGGAGACGAATGGTTTTGGGACATGACGATCTGTTGGAGTGTGAGCAGGGTAACATTGTGTGAAGGGATTCAGGGAAACCAGTTAATTGATTTAGTTGGACTTGAGTCCTGGAAATGGGAAGTACAATGCCTGCACTTTAAAGGAGGGGTCTGAGATAGTGACAGCTGGGAGGGACTTTTCTCAGCTGTAGTATCTGAGCTCCTCTGCAAAGACAGTGATTATGTATGAGTGTGGTGAAAGTGTTGAATGATGATGAAAGTTTTTTCTTTTTGGGGATTTTCTTTCTTTTTGGGTCACCCTGCCTCGGTGGGAGACGGCCGACTTGTTGAAAAAAAAAAAAAAAAAAAAGAACATAAGAAAGAAGGAACACTGCAACAGGCCTACTGGCCCATACTAGGCACGTCCATGTCAAAACCAACCCACCAACAAAAATATTTGCCCATCCCATCCCCAGTGGCACCCAAGCAACCTTCACAACCCTCAAGCCTTCACAACCCTCCAAGTCCCGCTCAAATCCAACCCCTCTCTCATAAGATTACAGAAGGAAGTAACACTGCAGCAGGCCAACCTGCCCACACTAGGCAGGTCCCCCTCAAACCCTAAACCAATCCCACAAACAAAAACACCTTTCCAACCCACCTTCTACTCCATCCATGGAACAAGCTCCGATAATCACGGCACTACCAAAGAGCGAACTGAAGGAGCTGAAGCACCCGGTCCATCACCAGGGCACTGAAGGAGCCGAAGCACCTGGTCCATCACCAGGGCACTGAAGGAGCCGAAGCACCCGGTCCATCACCAGGGCACTGAAGGAGCCGAAGCACCTGGTCCATCACCAGGGCACTGAAGGAGCCGAAGCACCCGGTCCATCACCAGGGCACTGAAGGAGCCGAAGCACCTGGTCCATCACCAGGGCACTGAAGGAGCCGAAACACCCGGTCCATCACCAGGGCACTGAAGGAGCCGAAGCACTTGTGAAGGAGCCGAAGCACCTGAAGGAGCCGAAGCTCCTTCTGTGCCTCCTCAAGGCTTATGATGTATTGTTGTCTTTCTAGATTTCTAATTAATTATATTTCTTATTTTAACTTGGTTGTCAGTATATATTTATGCTGTTTTTGTAATAAAAACATGATAATAATTCATTAACTATTTTTTTTCAACACAATGGCCGTCTCCCACCAAGGCAGAATGACCCAAAAAGAAACACTTTCACCATCATTTACATTAATTTTTGTATATTTTAAATATCTGTTGCCCCTCCTTGCTCATCTGCAATCCTACTCTGTCTTACCTCTAATTCTTTCAATAATAACCCTGCCATACACTTTACCTGGTATACTCAGTAAACTTATTCCCTATAATTTTTACACTCTTTTATCCCCCTTCCCTTTATATAAAGGAACTATACATGCTCTCTGCCAATCCCTAGATACCTTCCCCTCTTTCATACATTTATTAAACAAAAATACCAACCACTCCAGCACTATATCTCCCCCCTGTTTTTAACATTTCTGTCATGATCCCGGGATCATATTATATATGAGAGATAAAAGAATAAAAACACACACCTGAAGCAAAATGTCAACAACTCGCTGTCTCTGTTGCATTCCAAGCTCAGAGGTGAATTCTGCTTCCTCAAATGCTAAAGCCAGTACATTAAGGAATTCTCTTGTGTCAAATCTAAGTAAAGTTCTCAGGAATGGATATGAATTTTCAGTAGGTTTAGCATTTTTTGAATGCAGAGATGTAATGCACTTAAAAATTTCATGTTTCACTTGCTGTAATTCTTGAGGATCAATATCACCATGTGGATATGCTCGTCCAGCCAAACAACAAGACACATATACTAGTATTTTATTTCCCAGCATCACTTGGCTGTGTGTCAATGCATTTCCACTATCTAAAGCATTACATAGCACTGTTGTAAGCTCCTCAAGGGGAGTAACAAAATCCCTCATGCCATGGGTATAAATATAAAATATTGCATCATATAACCCATGGGTCCAGCAGAGAGTCATGGCTTGATGAAGGTCGAGGGAAGTTACATGGAGGTGGACGATGCATGCCTCTGCTGCCTCAAGTCTCCCACACACCTCTTGGTGGGTGAGCAGACACTGTGTTATACTGGGTGACATATCACATAATTGGTCACTCAATATGTAAGGCTCAAGTGCTTCCAAGTAAATACCTGTAGAACAAAAATAATACATTAACATAATATAAGCAAATAGCAATCAACAGACATCCACATCTCAACAACTTAGACCAATTCCATTTTTTTTTTTTTTTTTTTTTCAACAAGTCGGCCGTCTCCCACCGAGGCAGGGTGACCCAAAAGAAAGAAAATCCCCAAAAGAAAAAACTTTCATCATCATTCAACACTTTCACCACACTCATACATAATCACTGTCTTTGCAGAGGAGCTCAGATACTACAGCTGAGAAAAGTCCCTCCCAGCTGTCACTATCTCAGACCCCTCCTTTAAAGTGCAGGCATTGTACTTCCCATTTCCAGGACTCAAGTCCAACTAAATCAATTAACTGGTTTCCCTGAATCCCTTCACACAATGTTACCCTGCTCACACTCCAACAGATCGTCATGTCCCAAAAACCATTCGTCTCCATTCACTCCTATCTAACACGCTCACACATGCTTGCTGGAAGTCCAAGCCCCTCGCCCACAAAACCTCCTTTACCCCTTCCCTCCAACCTTTTCTAGGACGACCCCTACCCCGCCTTCCTTCCCCTACAGATTTATACGCTCTCCAAGTCATTCTACTTTGATCCATTCTCTCTAAATTGTCGTCTGCAAATGGAATTGGAATAACCAATTCCATTTGCAGACGACAAAAGTTTTGTCATTCTCCACTCAAATCCAAATTCTCCCAATAAAACAGTCAATGAGGAGCTCATAAAGATATCTACCTGGATGACTACCAATAAACTCTTTCTTAACATTGATAAGACCTTCTACATGATGTCTGGGAACAAGAGCTGCAAATATCCACTAAATGTTATGATTAATAGTTTTCCCATTGAAAGACATGACCTCAACAGCAACTTGAAATCCAACACCTGCATTCAGTACATAAAAAAGGTATCCACATCAGTTGGCATCCTCTCCAAGATACATTGCTATAGTGCCCATTGTCCACAACTCCTTAATTATGAAATTAATATTTCATCATAGTTTGGTTTCCTTCTGAATTAGTGAATTTGGTCCACTGATGCATAAAACACTACAGGTATTGTAACCTGTTGCACTACAGTACAGTAATTTTATAGTACTCTATGCAATTTACAGTAATTTTACTTGCCTTTTTTGTGAAGAGATGAGGTATAACTGCTGTGATCGATAATAGTGATGCAAAATAAATTTTATTCTAAGTCAGAAGAGATGTTAAGCCCTACAAGTGAAAATGTAGAGATGTAGAGGGCTGAGAAGACATAAATGGCTGGGAAGACTTAGATTTTACATACCCATGCCAATGACACACCAGACTGAACCTTCTTTATTAAATCAAGTTTCTTCTTAACACTGAGAGCTTCCTTTGGTACCACCACTTGCTTTAGAAGCCATTAATAATTGCACTTTACTTAATATGTTAATACAGTCACACAAAATGCTTTAAATCCAGGGAAAAAGTAGAGACTGAATGAAGAGTATATGCATGAGTGAGCACAAACAATAAACTGGTGATGATGGCCAAAGCTCAGGAACAATGGCAATGGGCAGGTCCTGGACATAGCCGCTTCGGCCCATACCAAACATTGAAGTCAGCAGACTTGGCTTGATACTTCAGAAGACAACCAGACACTATCAATAGGGACAAAATGTGGAATTGCAAACTTTTGTCCATTTTGTCCAATAATTAGAGCATTTGTCCAGCCAATTTTTGTCCAATAATTAGAGCATTTGTCCAGCCAATTTTTGTCCAAAATTGCCAAAATCTGCTAATGAGAGGTTTACTGTAGTATTATAATTTTGTATAAAATTCAGAATATGTAATGTATTGCTCTAATTTGGTTAATACAGTGGAACCCCGAGTTTCGGCCATAATTCGTTCCAAAAGGTTGTTCGAGTGCTGTTACCGAACGAATTTGTTCCCATAAGGAATAATGTAAATTAGATTAGTCCGTTTCAGACCCCCAAAAATACACTTACAAAAACACTTACAATAATACACTTACATAATTGTTCAAGTTGGGAGCTGTATGAAACTCGGGGTACAACTGTATTGACATAAGAAATAATGGCGAGAATATGAAGAGGTTTGGACATAAGAAAGACACTGAGCCAGAAAAATACTGGATATAGTAATTTAATTTAGTCACATCAGTAAAAATGTTGGATAATCAAAATCCACGAATAAGGAAGCAGTAAATTTGTATAGGGATAACTGTCTGATGAAATAGATGATAGTGTATTTACAACTACAGGAAATTAAAAAAAAAGGAGCATGAGTAATTACTGTGATTAAACAGTACAAGTACACCTTTGTTGTCTGGAGTGACATCGGAGCAAGACAGCGATAGTGTGAATGATGGTGAACGTTTCTTTCTTTGGGTCACCCTGCCTCAGTGGGAGACAGCAAGAGTTTAAAAAAAAAATAGCACACCTTGAGTATAGCTCTACACCTTTGAATGCAAATAGGTAGTGACAAAAAGGTAATTATCAATGCATGCCCTACCTAGCAAATTTTTCAATTTCACTACAAAATTACAATACCATTGGTCCCAATTCACTTACAACTAGCTTTATCTAAACTCATAACCTAGAGGGAAAATTCCTAGGAATCCACCTTGACAGTAGTCTTAAATTCCAAACACACATACAACAAATTTCCAAGAAAATCTCAAGGACAGTAGGTATATTATCTAAGATACGCTATTATGTGCCTCAACCAGCTCTCATTGCACTATATCATTCTCTTATCTACCCTTATCTCACCTATGGAATCTGTGCATGGGGCTCAACAACATTAAATCACCTTAGACCACTCATAACCCAGCAAAAGGCTGCAGTCAGGATGATAACAAATTCCCACTCTAGACAGCATACTCCACCTATATTCAGAACCTTAAAACTACTCACCATAAAAAATATTCATACCTATTCATGTGCCTTCTACATACATAAAACTCTACATGCTAATATCAACCCTGCGCTCAGAATTCTCCTCAACAACTTTAATAGGTCCCACGAACATGACACAAGACACAGATCACTATTTGACATACCCGAGTCCATACTAACCAATGTAAAAATTCTATGCACATAAAGGGCCCCAGAATCTGGAATTCATTACCAGTTAATATCAAGTTAACCTTGTCGGAAAATCAATTCAAGACTCTTCTCAAAAATCACCTACTCACCCTATACTAAATACTCATACTGTAACAAACTTCCAAACCCAATATTATTTTACTTAAGAAGATCTCAATTTGATATGTTCATCCTCCTTAACACTTGTTGCAATTTCATATCATCATATTGTCATTTAAAATCTTATAGTATCATCATTTTCTTAATTTGAAACTCTAAAAACTATTTCTAGTATTGTTATTATACTAGTATAGCATCAACATACTGTAATTTGAAATAAATTATACAACTAGATTAAACTCAACCAATTTCTCTTGTATTATCTTTTAATAGTATGTATAACCATATAATAATTTAAATAATACAGAACTAGAATAAACTCAATCAATTTCTTTAGCATTAAGTACTTAGTGAATAAGTCTCTAGAATAAACTGCCCCTAATGCCATGGCATGCCAGTGGCTCTCCTTGCATTACAGTTTTATAATTGTTTTATAATTGTAACTACCAATAACATTGTACACTTGTAACATGCATTGAAATAAAAATTATTATTATTATTATTATTATTATTATATTTCCTCTCTCCAAAACATCAATCATACTCTTCTTCTTCTTTCAACACGTCGGCCGTTTCCCACCGAAGCGGGGTGGCCCAAAATGAAAAACGAAAGTTTCCCCTTTTACATTTAGTAATATATACAGGAGAAGGGGTTACTAGCCCATTGCTCCTGGCATTTTAGTCGCTTCTTACGACACGCATGGCTTACCGAGGAAGAATTCTGTTCCACTTCCCCATGGAGATAAGAGGAAATAAGAACAAGAACTAGTAAGAAAATAGAAGAAAACCCAGAGGGGTGTGTGTATATATGCTTGTACATGAACGTGTAGTGTGACCTAAGTGTAAGTAGAAGTAGCAAGATGTACCTGAAATCTTGCATGTTTATGAGACAGAAAAAAGACACCAGCAATCCTACCATCATGTAAAACAATTACAGGCTTTTGTTTTACACTTACTTGGCAGGACGGTAGTACCTCCCTGGGTGGTTGCTGTCTACCAACCTACTACCTACAATCAATCATACTTCTTTCTTTCTTTCAACACGTCAGCCGTTTCCCACCGAGGCAGGGTGGCCCAAAAGGAAAAACGAAAGTTTCTCCTTTTACATTTAGTAATTTATTCAGGAGAAGGGGTTAACTAGCCCCTTGCTCTAGGCATTTAGGCGCCTCTTACGACACGCATGGCTTACGGAGGAAGAATTCTGTTCCACTTCCCCATGGAGATAAGAGGAAATAAGAACAAGAACTAGTAAGAAAATAGAAGAAAACCCAGAGGGGTGTGTATATATATGCTTGTACATGAATGTGTAGTGCGACCTAAGTGTAAGTAGAAGTAGCAAGATGTACCTGAAATCTTGCATGTTTATGAGACAGAAAAAAGACACCAGCAATCCTACCATCATGTAAAACAATTACAGGCTTTCGTTTTACACTCACTTGGCAGGACGGTAGTACCTCCCTGGGCGGTTGCTGTCTACCAACCTACTACCTACAATCAATCATACTCTTTTCTTCTTTCAACACGTCGGCCGTTTCCCACCGAAGCGGGGTGGCCCAAAATGAAAAACGAAAGTTTTCCCTTTTACATTTAGTAATATATACAGGAGAAGGGGTTACTAGCCCCTTTCTCCCGGCATTTTAGTCGCCTCTTACGACACGCATGGCTTACGGAGGAAGAATTCTGTTCCACTTCCCCATGGAGATAAGAGGAAATAAGAACAAGAACTAGTAAGAAAATAGAAGAAAACCCAGAGGGATGTGTATATATATGCTTGTACATGAATGTGTAGTGTGACCTAAGTATAAGTAGAAGTAGCAAGATGTACCTGAAATCTTGCATGTTTATGAGACAGAAAAAAGACACCAGCAATCCTACCATCATGTAAAACAATTACAGGCTTTCGTTTTACACTCACTTGGCAGGACGGTAGTACCTCCTGGGCGGTTGCTGTCTACCAACCTACTACCTACAATCAATCATACTCTTTTCTTCTTTCAACACGTCGGCCGTTTCCCACCGAGCGGGTGGCCCAAAATGAAAACGAAAGTTTTCCCTTTTACATTTAGTAATATATACAGGAGAAGGGGTTACTAGCCCCTTGCTCCCGGCATTTTAGTCGCCTCTTACGACACGCATGGCTTACGGAGGAAGAATTCTGTTCCACTTCCCCATGGAGATAAGAGGAAATAAGAACAAGAACTAGTAAGAAAATAGAAGAAAACCCAGAGGGGTGTGTATATATATATGCTTGTACATGAATGTGTAGTGTGACCTAAGTGTAAGTAGAAGTAGCAAGATGTACCTGAAATCTTGCATGTTTATGAGACAGAAAAAAGACACCAGCAATCCTACCATCATGTAAAACAATTACAGGCTTTCGTTTTACACTCACTTGGCAGGACGGTAGTACCTCCCTGGGCGGTTGCTGTCTACCAACCTACTACCTACAATCAATCATACTCATCATACCTAAAAAAAACACAATATAAATACGTAAATACAACATGCCCAACCTTTTGAAATTGCATCTTCACTAAAGGTCTCCCAAATTCGTCCAAAGAGAACATCCTTCAAATTTGCCCCCACTGCCACCTGTACACAAAGCGGAACCAGCTGGGTGTAATGCTGGTTAAGTGCTGACAAGTTGCTTCGATCTGGTAGCTCGCTAATGGCAGAGTCTAGATATTGGATCAATAACTCAGAAATCTTCTCTTGTACTAGCTGTAAATTAATTATAACATTACACACATAAACATTCATAAGATAAAAATAATTTAACTAAAGTAGAATATTTGAAAGATTGCAGGATTCTGATTTAATCTCTTCTAACAAAAATTAAAGACCTGATTAAAACCAAGTTAAAAGAAAAATACCTGCTGCCTCTTTTCCTTCTTATGTTTGAGTCCTACAATTGCTTGGGCTTTGTCCTGATAGATATCAAGGGCAAGCTGGATTGCCTCCCGCATATGACCTCCTCTCACCAGGTAGTCCAACCGATCTACCCAGGATCGCACTGTCACCACCTGCAAAATGTTGCTAATTAGGTATCCATAAAGGGGTGCCTTGAAGGATTTTTTTTTTAACACATCAGCCGTTTCCCATCAAGGAAGGGTGACCCGAAAAAGAAGAAACACTCATTATCACTCACTCCATCGTGCTGACACTACAGTTCAAAAACTGCAACATATCTCCACCTCTCCTTCAGAGTGCAGGCACTGTCTGAATTTTTTTCTTCCTCCAAAGTTTTCCTTTATAACTTGAGAGTACATACCTCATGTTTTCAATGTCAAAATTTCTATGATGGTGTATTGTACTGAAGTCCTAGTAAAAGCTTCATGCAACTATTGGATTATGCAAGTGCCCTCTGCTCAGTTTTAAATAATTTAGACCATTCTCAATTTTTGGTTCATTATGATAACTTGAAGAATCCTTTTCTCACTGGCTTCACCCTTGGAACACTAGTCTAGTGTATCCTACTTAGGAAGAGACTGGGACTGTTATTGTGATGTGAAGGTGCCAATTTTATGTTTAAAATGGATTGATATTTTCCTATGAAATAACTTGTTTGACTTTATGAATGACTTCAATCTTAAATGGCTGATGAATCTTATGACAAGAATAATACCATTTGGATTTAGACTGTGCAGTGCAAATTTGCCAATTTGATGACATAGTTAATAAACTTGGTATTGTCGGGTCCAACAGAGAATGCATCTCCTGACTGGCTTTTAACGTTTGGTGGTGGTGGTGTTTTTCTCAAAGGAAGCTTCACACTGACTGTGGATTGTGCAAGTTTTAATTTGCCAGTTTTATTAAACAGATTGGTTTCTGTGTAATTACTGATGAATGTCTCTTCTGATCTTCTTCAAATCTTCAATGCTGGTCTACTTGACTTAGACAAAGGATTAGGTTGATTTTTGCTGTGTAGGTGCCAATTTGTTAATTATATTGAAGAAACTGGAAAAAAAATTAAAATACTGGGTTTAATGCAATAATTTGTGAATGCTACATCCAATTGGACTCAAGTTTCAAATATCAATAACTTAAGAATGTAACTTTGACCGGCCTCAAACTGAAAGTGCTGCCATACTTTGGGATATTGGTATGTCTATGGTAACTAAAGAATGCCATTTCTGATTGACTTTAAACTTTCAAAGCCAATGTATCTTACTTAGTGGAAGACTTTAATTAGTTTTGAGCTGTATATATGCTGATTTGTCATTTTTATCGAAGAAATTGGGATACTAGTTTCCACAACTTGTGAATGCCTTTTCTGATAGGTTTCAAATCTTCAATGCTGATATTTAACTGTATCAGAAACTTATGCTACATTCTGTACTATTCCTTATGTGTGCAATGAGGTAGAAGGGGTTGAGCTTATGGAATATGGGGTTACTTTTCTTGGATTGCACAGCGACTGAAACACATTCAGTTGATTAATTCATCATTATTTCCTCATTTCCCAATTTCATGGGGTGGAGAGCCACTCACCCAGATAATATAGAAAAGTATTGGGGAAGTGGAATAAGAATCTTTCCTCCGTAAGCCATGCGTGTTGTAACAGTCAACTAAAATGCCGGGAACAATGGGCTAGTAACCCCTTTTCCTGTATAGCTTACTAAAAAGAAGAAGAAGAAAACCGTCAAAGTGGGATGTTTGAATGTGCGTGGATGTTGTGCGAATGATAAGAAAGAGATGATTGTAGATGTTA
>WNWK01001726.1:0-25000 GCA_009830355.1 Cherax destructor
CTACTGTGATGGAGGCAGCTGCTGTGATGGAGGCAGCTGCTGTGATGGAGGCAGCTGCTGTGATGGAGGCAGCTGCTGTGATGGAGGCAGCTACTGTGATGGAGGCAGCTGCTGTGATGGAGGCAGCTGCTGTGATGGAGGCAGCTGCTGTGATGGAGGCAGCTGCTGTGATGGAGGCAGCTGCTGTGATGGAGGCAGCTACTGTGATGGAGGCAGCTCTGTGATGGAGGCAGCTGCTGTGATGGAGGCAGCTGCTGTGATGGAGGCAGCTGCTGATGATGGAGGCAGCTGCTGTGATGGAGGCAGCTGCTGTGATGGAGGCAGCTACTGTGATGAGGCAGCTGCTGTGATGGAGGCAGCTGCTGTGATGGAGGCAGCTGCTTGAGGAGGCAGCTGCTGTGATGGAGGCAGCTGCTGTGATGGAGGCAGCTGCTGTGATGGGAGGCAGCTACTGTGATGGAGGCAGCTGCTGTGATGGAGGCAGCTGCTGTGATGGAGGCAGCTACTGTGATGGAGGCAGCTGCTGTGATGGAGGCAGCTGCTGTGATGGAGGCAGCTGCTGTGATGGAGGCAGCTGCTGTGATGGAGGCAGCTACTGTGATGGAGGCAGCTGCTGTGATGGAGGCAGCTACTGTGATGGAGGCAGCTGCTGTGATGGAGGCAGCTGCTGTGATGGAGGCAGCTACTGTGATGGAGGCAGCTGCTGTGATGGAGGCAGCTGCTGTGATGGAGGCAGCTGCTGTGATGGAGGTCAGCTGCACTGTGATGGAGGCAGCTGCTGTGATGGAGGCAGCTACTGTGATGGAGGCAGCTCTGTGATGGAGGCAGCTGCTGTGATGGAGGCAGCTACTGTGATGGAGGCAGCTGCTGTGATGGAGGCAGCTGGACTGTGTGATGGAGGCAGCTGCTGTGATGGAGGCAGATCGTACTGTGATGGAGGCAGCTCTGTGATGGAGGCAGCTGCTGTGATGGAGGCAGCTACTGTGATGGAGGCAGTTGCTCTGATGGAGGCAGCTACTGTGATGGAGGCAGCTACTGTGATGGAGGCAGCTACTGTGATGGAGGCAGCTACTGTGATGGAGGCAGCTACTGTGATGGAGGCAGCTACTGTGATGGAGGCAGCTACTGTGATGGAGGCAGCTGCCGAGACTAATTATTTATGCTCAGTGGCGTCGCCATTCTTAGCGTTACTGAGATGAGGAGTTCAATTGCATATTCTTAGTGTTGACGGTGCAGCAGCTGGTGCTGGGGGTGTTGACGGTGCAGCAGCTGGTGCTGGGGGTGTTGACGGTGCAGCAGCTGGTGCTGGGGGTGTTGATGGTGCAGCAGCTGGTGCTGGAGGTGTTGACGGTGCAGCAGCTGGTACTGGAGGTGTTGACGGTGCAGCAGCTGGTGCTGGGGGTGTTGACGGTGCAGCAGCTGGTGCTGGAGGTGTTGACGGTGCAGCAGCTGGTGCTGGGGGTGTTGACGGTGCAGCAGCTGGTGCTGGGGGTGTTGACGGTGCAGCAGCTGGTGCTGGAGGTGTTGACGGTGCAACAGCTGGTGCTGGGGGTGTTGATGGTGCAGCAGCTGGTGCTGGGGGTGTTGATGGTGCAGCAGCTGGTGCTGGGGGTGTTGATGGTGCAGCAGCTGGTGCTGGGGGTGTTGACGGTGCAGCAGCTTGTGCTGGGGGTGTTGATGGTGCAGCAGCTGGTGCTGGGGGTGTTGACTGGTGCAGCAGCTGGTGCTGGGGGTGTTGATGGTGCAGCAGCTGGTGCTGGAGGTGTTGACTGGTGCAGCAGCTGGTGCTGGGGTGTTGACGTGCAGCAGCTGGTGCTGGGGTGTTGATGGTGCAGCAGCTGGTGCTGGAGGTGTTGACGGTGCAGCAGCTGGTGCTGGGGGTGTTGACGGTGCAGCAGCTGGTGCTGGGGGTGTTGATGGTGCAGCAGCTGGTGCTGGGGGTGTTGATGGTGCAGCAGCTGGTGCTGGGGTGTTGACGGTGCAGCAGCTGGTGCTGGGGGTGTTGATGGTGCAGCAGCTGGTCCTGGGGGTGTTGACGGTGCAGCAGCTGGTGCTGGGGGTGTTGATGGTGCAGCAGCTGGTGCTGGAGGTGTTAATGGTACATCAGCTGGTGCTGGGGGTGTTGGCGGTGCAGCAGCTGGTGCTGGGGGTGTTGATGGTGCAGCAGCTGGTGCTGGGGGCGTTGACGGTGCAGCAGCTGATGCTGGGGGTGTTGACGGTGCAGCAGCTGGTGCTGGGGGTGTTGATGGTACAGCAGCTGGTGCTGGGGGTGTTGACGGTGCAGCAGCTGGTGTTGGGGCACCAGCTAACCTCGAGTGAGAACCTGAACAATTTTTGCAACTTCAAAGTTAGTAAACAAATTAGACACATATGCAATACTTGGGTATCTTTATTGAGGAAACGTTTCGCCACACAGTGGCTTCATCAGTCCTATACAAAGAAGAATGGCGAAGATCAGAAGGAATTTGAGGTAATCAGTCCCTCAGCCTGGAGTCGATGTAATCAGTCCATCAATTTTGAAAAGATTGAGGGACTGATTACCTCAAACTCCTTTTGATCTTCACCATTCTTGTTTATATTGGACTGATGAAGCCACTGCGTGGTGAAACGTTTCCTAAGATACCCAAGTGTTGCACATGTATCTAATTTATCTACTGTTTGCTTCACCGTTTTAGTATATCCACCAATCCACGTGAAGACTGAGATATCCTCAAGTAACTTTGTGTAGCGAGGCTGAGACTCGTCCTGAGTCATGTTCTTCAGTGTCATGTTCCTCAGTGTCATGTTCCTCAGTGTCATGTTCCTCAGTGTCATGTTCTTCAGCGCCTCCTGTCGTTGTTTCTCTCGTGTCTTCCAACACCACTTTTCCTGCTACAACAAATTCTTTTCTTCGTTTTATTTCCTCTCTTTGCCTTTGTTTCCTCCCTGGAGTCTTTCTTCCCTCCCTCTCTCTGTCCCTCACGCTCATTTCCTTCACTGCTCTGTTATTCCGCCCCTCGCATTATCTTTCATTCCTGCTAATCCACTTCCTCTCCATTTCTCAACCTGTCTTGTTTCTTTTCGTACGAGACTTCGAGGAATTACTCCGTCGCGTTATTTCTCCCGTCGTGGGTTGATGAGGCGAGTGTGACAGCCTCCGCTCTCCCGCTCCTGCAGGCGCTGCGGAAGCTTCATTATCATATTTATCTGTTGCAGGAGGTGTGCAAGACGGAGGCAGACACGGCGAGAGGTGAGATACTGGTGAGCGGTGAGGACACTGCAGGAGGCTGCTGCTGGAGGTCCTTCCATTAATCCCGGTGAGTTAACTTCGTGATAGTGGTAAACATATCGGAAAGTTTACCTGGTGTACATTTCAGATTCGTAGGTGTTTGAGTTGCGAATAGGACACTTGCTGACTTACCAGGACATACGTTGAAGGACACGTTTCGCCACGAGGGATTTCTTGTCCTTTTTTGATGAATACTCTTGAGTGTACTCAAGAGTTCTTATCCACAGCTGGTCGGAATTACCACACCAGTTACTATCCTCGTTGACGAAAGGTCAAGCCTCGATTAGCGAACGGGGGATCGAGTCTGAATGAGCCATGTGGGTTTAGCGATTCACCAAACACAATGTTGCCGCCGCGGTACCGTTGACTTTAAGCCTTTACAAATAAGTTTGTCGCGTCGGCAACAAGTCTAACTTTCACGAGAAGCATAAAAGAATTCCTCCGCGCCTGTTGCGTCTCGTCACCGAGTTTTTAATATAGTTTTTGATGATTGGAACTGATGAATATGGCCACCAAAGTAATATCTTTGGACGCACAAATCAGTGAGAATGATTGGGTGTCAATCTGACCACCATAGTATGGACCAGTAGTTCTTCCAGAGTGCTACACTCTCCTTAGCCTCGTAATCCAGCACAAATGTTTACAAACATTGCTCATGAATTGAGAATTAAGTCACAGTGGCAGACAGGAATAAGAGCTGACGACCTTGCTAGAGCTGACGACCTTGGTAGTGCTGACGATAAAGCTGACGACCTTGTTAGTGATGACGACCTCGCTAATGCTGACGAACTTGCTAGAGCTGACGACCTTGCTAGAGCTGACGACGTTTTGCAATTGGAACTGCCCCTCTGGCGAAACGTCTCAACAAAATTCCTCTTCGCCACTGCATGTTGCCTCTGGACTCGGCGACTTTGCGCACTTTGGCTAAACTGATCAAGCCACGAACTTTCCTAGAAGGAGACCGCTCTGTTTAATTGATTTACTCTCCCCATGTGGTTGAACGGCACTTATGATGCTATGTGGCTGGTTGTTTATGATGTTATGTGGGGCTCTGCGTGGCACTGCCTGGACCTGCTGGTGTGCTGGCACTCTTCATCAAGTGCCGGGGGATCTGAGCCTGGCACCCACCTTCTTCCACACAGCCTCATAAAAGAGGGTGAGCAGTGTGGTAATCCAGTAGAACGAATTTTGCAGTGGCGACACCAGGACGTCACATCCACAGCAACAACAGTGACACCAAGGAGTCAGTCCCACAGCAGTGATACCAAGATGTCAGTCCCACAGTAGTCACACCAAGATGTGAGTCCCACAGCAATGACACCAATTAGTCAGTCCCACAGTAGTGATACTAAATGTCAGTCCCATTATGTGACACCAAGATGTGAGTCCCACAGCAATGATACCAAGGAGTCAGTCCCACAGCAAGAGCAACGACATCAAAGACTCAGTCTCACAGCTCATACACTTTGCCTCTGGGATTAGTTTTGTTGCAATTTTCTACACTTTTTCAAGTTTCCTGACACGCTTGACCAGGTGTGGGTTTCATGCTGGTGCTGTATACTCAAAGATGGCCCTGACATATGTTGTATATGGTGGAGTGAATGACTTTGTCAAGATTCTTAGAAGCTAATCTTAGATTAGCCAAGAAAATATGCTGTAGAGGTTACCCGATTGATGTACTCCTCAGGTGATATGCTCGGTACTACGCTTACCACGAAATCCTTCTCCTTGAGGGAGGTTTGCAGCCTTTGTCCTTAGAGTCTGTACTCTGTTTCTGGTCTTCCTAGCCCTTTCCAAAGTGTCGTAACCAAGATTAAGAATTAAATACCCGGATGTGCAACATCTGGGTATCTTTATTTGTTGACGTTTCGCCACCCAGTGGCTTTATCAATACAAATTCAAGAACATAATGAGAAGACAGTAAAACTATATACAAAAGACGAGGTAATCAGTCCCTCAGTCTTGGAGACGGTGAAGAGCACCGTAGTCTTGAAGACTCTGAAGCACGGGCAGGATGACTGGCGCTTATTTATACTGGCGTCAGTAATCACTTGACTGACTAAGCTTGAAGCTTAACCAGGTCTGGCAGTAGTCTCTTCGTGTCCTCTTTCTTATTAGTCTCACGTCATCAGACTTCGTCTCTACCAGCAGAAACAATATCGATTTCAATACCGATCCTTATGGAACCCCGTTTGTCACACTTGCCCGTTCTGACAACTCTTTTAGATAATTACTCTATTTCCTTCCTGGTAGGTTTTCCTTGATTTTTAGTGTAGGGCCTTTCCTCTTATTCCTGCCTCCTCCTCTAGCTTTTATTAAAGTCTGTCGTACAGTACTGTTTCAAACTTTTCTCAGTCCACCCAACTCTCTTCTCTCTCTCTCTCTCTCTCTCTCTCTCTCTCTCTCTCTCTCTCTTCACTTCTGTTTTCTATTCATTAACTCTTGCAAGTCTGTGAGATTGAATTTAATAAAATAACAACAGTGGAGCACTGCAGTAGGCCTACTGGCCCATGCTAGGCAAGTCTAACTCTCACACTTGTCCAACCTATATTTCAAGCTGCCCAAAGTTCTGGCTTCACTTACCCAACTTGAGAGTTTGTTCCACTCGTCTAAAACTCAATTAACAAACCAATACTTTTCTATATCTTTTCTAAATCTAATGTTTTCTACCTTAAAGTTACTGTTGTGAGTCTTGTTTTGGTTAGATATTTTTAGCATTCTAATTTTATCCCCTTTGTATATTCTTATTATCTGGGGTTACTCTTCAGTCATCTCTCTCTCCTTAGTCAACGTCTTTCCAGTCTACCTGGAGGGTGTTTCTGGAGTCAACGTCCCCGCGTCCCGGTGGCTCAGAGCCTGATCAACCAGGCTGTTACTGTTGGTCGCACGTAGTCCAACGTACGAAGAGTGAAGGTCAGTGTCTTCAGAATATCCTCCTTCGTATATTTTCCAGGGGATTTATATTCCATTCTGTAATATGTCGACAAGAATCGAACAGACATAATCTAAGTGATACTTTACCAAGGACATATATAGTTGAAGTATAGGGTAAGACACATGTGAAACAGTTGGACATCTTCATTGCTGGAACGTTTCTCCTACACAGTGGGCTTCTTCAGTCGGATACAAAGGGAGCAGCAGAAATGAAATGAAGATGATGTAATCAGTCCATCAACCTTGGGGAAATAGTATTTGAGGTGGTCAGTCCCTCAGTCTGGAGAAGAGTTCAGTTCCATGGTCTGGAACAAGGTGGTCAGTCCCTCAGCCTGTAGAAGAGTTCAGCTCCATGGTCTGGAACAAGGTGGTCAGTCCCTCAGCCTGGAGAAGAGTTCAGTTCCATGGTCTGGAACAAGGTGGTCAGTCCCTCAGCCTGGAGAAGAGTTCAGCTCCATGGTCTGGAACAAGGTGGTCAGTCCCTCAGCCTGGAGAAGAGTTCAGTTCCATGGTCTGGAACAAGGTGGTCAGTCCCTCAGCCTGGAGAAGAGTTCAGTTCCATGGTCTGGAACAAGGTGGTCAGTCCCTCAGCCTGGAGAAGAGTTCAGTTCCATGGTCTGGAACAAGTTGATCAGTCCCTCAGCCTGGAGAAGAGTTCAGCTCCATGGTCTGGAACAAGGTGGTCAGTCCCTCAGCCTGGAGAAGAGTTCAGTTCCATGGTTTGGAACAAGGTGGTCAGTCCCTCAGCCTGGAGAAGAGTTCAGTTCCATGGTTTGGAACAAGGTGGTCAGTCCCTCATCCTGGAGAAGAGTTCAGTTCCATGGTCTGGAACAAGGTGGTCAGTCCCTCAGCCTGGAGAAGAGTTCAGTTCCATGGTCTGGAACAAGGTGGTCAGTCCCTCAGCCTGGAGAAGAGTTCAGTTCCATGGTTTGGAACAAGGTGGTCAGTCCCTCAGCCTGGAGAAGAGTTCAGTTCCATGGTCTGGAACAAGGTGGTCAGTCCCTCAGCCTGGAGAAGAGTTCAGTTCCATGGTTTGGAACAAGGTGGTCAGTCCCTCAGCCTGGAGAAGAGTTCAGTTCCATGGTCTGGAACAAGGTGGTCAGTCCCTCAGCCTGAGAAGAGTTCAGTTCCATGGTTTGGAACAAGGTGGTCAGTCCCTCAGCCTGGAGAAGAGTTCAGTTCCATGGTTTGGAACAAGGTGGTCAGTCCCTCAGCCTGGAGAAGAGTTCAGTTCCATGGTTTGGAACAAGGTGGTCAGTCCCTCATCCTGGAGAAGAGTTCAGCTCCATGGTCTGGAACAAGGTGGTCAGTCCCTCAGCCTGGAGAAGAGTTCAGCACCATGGTTTGGAACAAGGTGGTCAGTCCCTCAGCCTGGAGAAGAGTTCAGTTCCATGGTTTGGAACAAGGTGGTCAGTCCCTCATCCTGGAGAAGAGTTCAGTTCCATGGTCTGGAACAAGGTGGTCAGTCCCTCATCCTGGAGAAGAGTTCAGCTCCATGGTCTGGAACAAGGTGGTCAGTCCCTCAGCCTGGAGAAGAGTTCAGTTCCATGGTCTGGAACAAGGTGGTCAGTCCCTCAGCCTGGAGAAGAGTTCAGTTCCATGGTTTGGAACAAGGTGGTCAGTCCCTCAGTCTGGAGAAGAGTTCAGCTCCATGGTCTGGAACAATATGAAGCTGAAGCGTCAGAACGAAGTCTTAAGTAATACACACACAACCCGCACATATAAAAGAGAGGAGCTTACGACGACGTTTCGGCCCGACTTGGACCATTTACAAAGTCACACTAACACACAGAGACAGAGGAAGGGTATTTATAGGCAGGCAGACAGGGGAGGGTACAAGAGAGTGGGGAAATGTAGGAGTAGTGGTAGTAGTGGTAGTAGTAAAGGTAGTAGTAAAGGTAGTAGAGTAGACAGTCATATGGGAAGGAGCACTGCTATGAGGCTAGCGGCCCGCAAGGGGGGTACGAGAGGGAAGAAAAGCGAAAAAATGAAGGAAAATACAAGGCAAAAGAAAGAACAGAAAGAAAGGAAAACCCAAGGAGAAAAAAGGAGAAGGGGGAAGATAAGACAGGGAAGGAATCAGGTTAAGTCACGGGTGTTCTGAAGTTTAGAGCATTTAACAATGTAATGAGAGAGGAAAGCATCAACAGAGACAAAGCCAGGGCTAAGATACATACAGGGAAAGTTGTGTATAAGGGAGGATTCAACCAGGCGGCGACTATGAAAGTTAGACGTAGGGTAGACAGACATGCTCTCTTTGCTTCTCTTCCACAAGATCTCTGTAACCTTCTCACTACCGTCGCTTTTGACACTGCTCGCCTGAATTCACAAATGCATTCCTCTAAACTACAGAACAAACTTCAACGTCTCATCTCAGATAGTCCTTGGTCTAAATTCTCCCTTACCGACTGTGTTACTAATCTGTCTTCTGTCACACTCTCCCAACATTGCTTGAACTGCTTGGTTTTGGTCTTTCCTTTGCCACTTCACCTGCCCCTCGCGCTGGTATTGATATGATTAGCTCTTTTGACTCTTTTCGTCAGTCTCGCTCTCGTAATAATAATCTTCCTGATTTATCCACTTTTCGTGGCGCTCTCCTTCCTGCTCTTGATAGCCTGTTTTCTAAAAACCATCACCTTCCTCGCTGTTATCAACTTGCCCTTTCTGCCCTTAAATCCAACGCTAACATTGTCATACTCTCTTCTGATTAAGGTATTTCGGTTGTTATCCTTGATCATGAGGATTACCTCCATTAAGCCGATGTCTTGCTCTCTGACTCACGTACCTACACTCCTCTCGTTTC
Source organism: Cherax destructor (assembly GCA_009830355.1). Taxonomy (NCBI): domain Eukaryota; kingdom Metazoa; phylum Arthropoda; class Malacostraca; order Decapoda; family Parastacidae; genus Cherax; species Cherax destructor. The sequence continues at coordinate 9,006 of WNWK01001726.1, forward strand.
CAACCCTCTTGATCGTATCAAGAGAACTTTCAACAAGAAACTTAAGACTCTCTCCGACCTCTGCCCTTCTGACTTTAACCTTGTTCATCGTTTTCGTGTCATCTGTCCCTCTCTGCCCTATTTCTATGGCCTTCCCAAAACTCACAAACCTGATATTCCTCTACGTCCCATCATATCTTCTAGAGGTTCTGTCTCTTATTCTCTTGCGTCCTGGCTAGCCAAAACCCTCACTCCTTTTCTTGGTACTTTTTCTCCTGCCCACCTTCGTCACTCTCAAGACTTCATCGAACGTGTTCGCTCTCTCCCGACCTGTAAGATGCTTAGTCTTGATGTCGAGTCCCTCTTCACTAATGTCCCTCTGGATGATGTCCTTAATTTTCTCGGAGAGAAGGCCAATGAAGGGTTACTTCATCTCCCTATACCTACTGATGTCTTTCTTGATCTTATCCGACTTTGCGTGGACTCTAACTCCTTTTCCTTTCAAGGTAAATATTATTCTCAAACCTTTGGTGTCGCTATGGGCTCTCCTCTATCTCCTGTTCTTGCTAATCTTTATATGGAATACTTCGAGACTGTTCTTCTTCCCACTATTGATGTACGTCCTTCACTCTGGCTCCGCTATGTAGATGACATCTTTGCTCTTTGGCCTCATGACTTAAGTCTCTTCCAACCTTTTCTTGATGCTCTTAATAATCTTGCCCCTTCCATTAAGTTTAAAGCTGATTGGGAATCTAATTCTTTGCTTCCTTTCCTTGATGTTCATGTCCACCGTTCAGTTACAGGTTTTGCCTTCTCCGTGTACCGCAAGCCTATGCACAGTGGCATGTACATTCATTACTTCTCTTATCATGCCTCCTCTGTCAAGAAGAGTGTTCTTATCTCCCTCTTTCTCCGTGCTCTCCGCATCTGTGATCCTCAGTTTCTTGAAGCAGAAATTTCCACTCTTCATAATTCTTTTTCCCGCCTGGGCTACCCTTCCCATTTCATAGACTCTGCTTTCTCTCGTGCTAAACGGACTTTCTTCTCTCCTAAACCCTCTACTCCTGAGAACTCTCCAGTCCTCTGCCTTCCCTACATCTCTGGTCTCTCTAATCTCAGCAACTCTCTCCGTTCCTTAGACATCAAACTTACCTTTCGCCAAACTAACACTCTTCGCACTAATCTAGTTCATACCTCCCTACCTCCACAGATTCTCCTGGTGTCTACTCTATTTCTTGCTCCTCCTGTCCTCTTCAGTACTTCGGAGAAACTGGCCGATCTCTTTCTGACAGACTCAGGAGCACAAAAATAGTGTTAGGCTTGCCGACACTAATAATGCTCTTTTCTGTCATGTCAGAGATCACAGTCATCCCATTGATTGGTCTTCTGCTAAAACTGTCTACCCTACGTCTAACTTTCATAGTCGCCGCCTGGTTGAATCCTCCCTTATACACAACTTTCCCTGTATGAATCTTAGCCCTGGCTTTGTCTCTGTTGATGCTTTCCTCTCTCATTACATTGTTAAATGCTCTAAACTTCAGAACACCCGTGACTTAACCTGATTCCTTCCCTGTCTTATCTTCCCCTTCTTCTTTTTTTCTCCTTGGGTTTTCCTTTCTTTCTGTTCTTTCTTTTGCCTTGTATTTTCCTTCATTTTTTCGCTTTTCTTCCCTCTCGTACTCTTGCGGGCCGCTAGCCTCATAGCAGTGCTCCTTCCCATATGACTGTCTACTCTACTACCTTTACTACTACCTTTACTACTACCACTACTACCACTACTCCTACATTTCCCCACTCTCTTGTACCCTCCCCTGTCTGCCTGCCTATAAATACCCTTCCTCTGTCTCTGTGTGTTAGTGTGACTTTGTAAATGGTCCAAGTCGGGCCGAAACGTCGTCGTAAGCTCCTCTCTTTTATATGTGCGGGTTGTGTGTGTATTGTTCCAGTCACGGTATTGTGCCTTTTTTTGTTATTTATGAAGTCTTAAGATTCCGTTCCCATGCTTCAATTTCCTTCTTCAACATTTTCACTTGCGCCACTCTCCCTGGCTGACACTTGCCCTGGCTAACACATGCCCTGGCTGACACTTGCCCTGGCTAACACATGCCCTGGCTGACACTTGCCCTGGCTAACACATGCCCTGGCTGACACTTGCCCTGGCTAACACATGCCCTGGCTGACACTTGTCCTGGCTAACACATGCCCTGGCTGACACTTGCCCTGGCTAACACATGCCCTGGCTGACACTTGCCCTGGCTAACACATGCCCTGGCTGACACTTGCCCTGGCTGACACATGCCCTGGCTGACACTTGCCCTGGCTAACACATGCCCTGGCTGACACTTGCCCTGGCTAACACATGCCCTGGCTGACACTTGCCCTGGCTAACACATGCCCTGGCTGACACTTGCCCTGGCTAACACATGCCCTGGCTGACACTTGCCCTGGCTAACACATGCCCTGGCTGACACGTGCCCTGGCTAACACATGCCCTGGCTGACACTTGCCCTGGCTAACATATGCCCTGGCTGACACTTGCCCTGGCTGACACTTGCCCTGGCTAACACATGCCCTGGCTGACACTTGCCCTGGCTAACACATGCCCTGGCTGACACTTGCTCTAGCTAACACATGCCCTGGCTGACACTTGCCCTGGCTGACACATGCCCTGGCTGACACTTGCCCTGGCTGACACATGCCCTGGCTGACACTTGCTCTAGCTAACACATGCCCTGGCTGACACTTGCTCTGGCTAACACATGCCCTTGCTGACACTTGTCCCGGCTGACACATGCCCTGGCTGACACTTCCTCTAGTTAACACATGCCCTGGCTGACACTCGTCCCGGCTGACACATGCCCTGGCTGACACTTCCTCTGGCTAACACATGCCCTGGCTGACACTTGCCCTGGCTGACACTTGCCCTGGCTGACACATGCCCTGGCTGACACTTGCTCTAGCTAACACATGCCCTGGCTGACACTTGCCCTGGCTGACACATGCCCTGGCTGACACTTGCTCTGGCTAACACATGCCCTTGCTGACACTCGTCCCGGCTGACACATGCCCTGGCTGACACTTGCTCTAGCTAACACATGATCATGCTGACACTCGTCCCGGCTGACACATGCCCTGGCTGACACTTGCTCTGGCTAACCCATGCCCTGGCTGACACTCGTCCCGGCTGACACATCTCCTGGCTGACACTTGGTCTGGTTAACACATGCCCTGGCTGACACTTGTCTTGGCTGACACATGCCCTGGCTGACACCCCACACAGACAGTCTCCATCATCACAATAGAAATATTAAAAAGAAGTGTTCGCAGCTTCTTATAATAACATTATTGTGAGATGAACAAATACACAAGTATTGAAGAACATATAGTGGCAGTGCGAGTGTTATAATGTTCCAGACTGAGTGAAGGACCTGTGGCATTCCTCAAAAGGCACTATTCTTCAATCAAGGTATCGGTACCAGGTTACATCCCTGACACAAACCAGGGTACATATGGGTCAGCTACATAGACCCAGGTACGTCTAATAATCCATGATACTTGTTAGGTCGGCTGCGCAGCTGATACCTGAATCATGTGTTATTTGACGGTACCATATTAACCCGTTATAAGCGGACCTTTGAGCCCACAAAAGTAAGATCATTCGTCAGTATTCAGTTATTGAATGAAATACTGACACAACACCCCTTTGGGGTAATCACGTATTAATCTTATTTTTTCACACAGCTCTTAGGAAGTGAGTACTGACAACTCCTCAAGACACGTCCTTGGAGGCGGCTGTGAGGGCGAGAGTTGTCATTCAAGGTAAGTGCCATCTACAGTTCACATTATCTTTTGACTTAGCTTGCCCCATTACCCAACACTTGCCCTGGCTGACACCTGCACTGGCTGACACCTGCCCTGGCTGACACCTGCCCTGGCTGACACTTGCTCCGGCATGGCAGATGACGTCTCTCACAGCAGAAAGAACATAATACGCCCCTTGCTTCTACCTTCAACTCATCCTTATACATTGTAGGATTGACATATCTTCAACAATAAGCAATTTATCCAATACAAAAAGGTGGGCTGCTAAAATTTAGACGGAGGCCTGGTCATAGACCGAGCTGCGGGGGTGTTGACCCCCGGAATACCCTCCAGGTAGACTCCAGGTAGACTCCAGGTAGACTCATCGTAGACTCTGGAGAAGTGTGTCATGTGGTCACTATCACATGACTGTGGTGCCCCACCTCTGATCACTACTATTTCACTATACTGCAGTTTTCTGATAGGTCATACTGTACACCTAACAGCAAGTAGGTACCTGGGTGTTAGACGACTGGTGTGGGTGGCATCCCGGGCAACAAGATTAACCTCACTTGCCAGATATGCTCTACATAACAAGGGGCTTTCTGTATAGCATGTCAGTCATGTCAGCCACGTCTGTAATAGTCGCATCATGTACTGGTACAAATAAAGATGATTATTATTTTATTTATTAATGTTATTATTATTATTATTATTATTATTATTATTATTATTATTATTATTATTATTATTATTATTATTATTATTATTATTATTATTATTATTATTATTATTATTGTTGTTATTATTATTATTATTGTTAGTAACTCTTGCGAACTATTCTTCCCCTTCGTTATTAATCACACATTATATTCTTCGTTTTTAAACCGGAGAGTAAATTACTTACGACAATAAATGTTTCTTGAGCGACACGGGTTTTATATCAGTCCATCAGAGTCCCGGAGCTCTACTCCACTCTGTTAGGTTTTATATCAGTCCATCAGAGTCCCGGAGCTCTACTCCACTCTGTTAGGTTTTATATCAGTCCATCAGAGTCCCGGAGCTCTACTCCACTCTGTTAGGTTTTATATCAGTCCATCAGAGTCCCGGAGCTCTACTCCACTCTGTTAGGTTTTATATCAGTCCATCAGAGTCCCGGAGCTCTACTCCACTCTGTTAGGTTTTTATATCAGTCCATCAGAGTCCCGGAGCTCTACTCCACTCTGTTAGGTTTTATATCAGTCCATCAGAGTCCCGGAGCTCTACTCCACTCTGTTAGGTTTCTGTCCTCTTATAATATCTTAATATTCACTGGATTACTTTACAGAACTGCAGTGAGTCACTGTACACGCTCACTGACACCACCTGTCAGGATGCAACACGCTCACTGACACCACCTGTCAGGATGCAACACGCTCACTGACACCACCTGTCAGGATGCAACACGCTCACTGACACCACCTGTCAGGATGCAACACGCTCACTGACACCACCTGTCAGGATGCAACACGCTCACTGACACCACCTGTCAGGATGCAACACACACACTGACACCACCTGTCAGGATGCAACACACACACTGACACCACCTGTCAGGAGGCAACACGCTCACTGACACCACCTGTCAGGATGCAACACGCTCACTGACACCACCTGTCAGGATGCAACACGCTCACTGACACCACCTGTCAGGATGCAACACGCTCACTGACACCACCTGTCAGGATGCAACACGCTCACTGACACCACCTGTCAGGATGCAACACACACACACACAAACACACACACATACAAGAGCTGTGACTCGACCCCTGCAACCACAACTAGGTGAGTACATACACACACACACAAACACACGCAAAGACACACACACACAAAAACACACAAACACACACACACAAAAAAACACAAACACACACACACCTTCCCACAGTGTTATTGGTTTATGTCTCATTTTTTTCATTCTATACAAAGATATTTACACTACAAAATCTACGTTAATATGAACGTAACATTTGCTGGTGACAAACATACAAGCCATGACATTAATGGGGGGAAATAAATTTAACATCTGAAATGGAAAATATTTAGAATTTACAGAGGATATCAAACGTCTCAAAAAAAAAAAACATTTCTCTAACTGAATGGAACTGGGTTTTAATTCTGGATTTATATACAAAATTCAATAAAGCTTAAATTTATTTCTGGGGGGAAATTTTATGGAAATACTTTTGATTCTGTAGGAAAAAATTGACTTTAATGGTATATTTAGTTGAATGGAATACTCAAGAGATCAGAATAAAGGTGTTATATTTCCCGCCTTCTGACTTTGAATTACATTATACGAATTACATTGTACGAAACAAATATATTACTCACTTTTTTATGTTTTAAGCATGTCAAAAAAATGAGAAATACTGTTAATAATATTGCTACGTAGTGAGGAAGATCTACTGTGGGTAGGACTATAATATTTCTACGTATGATAGTGTGGGTAGGACTATAATATTTCTATGTATGGTAGTGTGGGTAAGACTATATATAATATTTCTACTGTGGGTAGAATATTGGTCAACTTTCTGGCCATAGATAACAAAAAAATATTGAATTCACATCGCACAAAGATAATTTCTTAAGAATATGAAGTGAGTGGCTAGTTAATGGGGGTTAAAGCCTATTCACTACACACGAGGGTCATTAAGGCTGCAGGTCACCTGTTCACCACCAGTCAAAAAATACTTTAATACCTAAAATAGAGACCAAAGTAAACTCTGAGTACACATTACACATACACAACTGTGTGTAGAATGATCTTAAAGGGTTATTAATGGGGGATTTTCAAGCCTGTTGACTACACGAGGGTCATTAAGGCTACATGTAACCTAGATACCACAACTTAAAAATTATTTGATGTCGAAAATTGAGATTATAAACTCTGGGTGTAAATACACTGAGAGATAAACACACGCTTTTCAGTGTATATGTCGCTGGTTTGACCTTACACTGTAATATTTGATTCTGATGAAGACTCGATTTCATCTATGGAAACTATTTACGTTTTTTTTTTTTTTTTTAGGATTTAACACGAACACTAACCTAGAAGCTTAAACTAACCTGGTTAAAAATTTAAAATTTAGCAGGAACAGTGATCTTAAGTGGCTAAAATTTAAACAATATAGTTAATTAAGTTAAAAAAGATTATCATCAGAGATGCTGGAAGATGGAAGAAGATTAGCATGACTCAGAGATGCTGGAAGATGCAGGAAGATTAGCATGACTCAGAGATGCTAATCTTCTAGCTTTACTTAATGCTGCACATCTAATCCTAGCATTTGCATATTGCTAATTTACTTTAAAATGTAGAATTAGTAAATAGACTTATCTTGGACGTGAAACAATTCTTAATACCAAGGACACCGTACACAGGAGCATCCCAGAGCAGTGCAAATATACTCTGATCAACTGAACAGTGCTGCACATTAGGCCTATTGTACTACGCTTCCCACGTTCCAGTCACTTCCATGTTTCAGGTCAATGGGCCCATTTTCAGCATTAAATTATTTGTTTCGCTACGTTTCGCCCTTCAACAGCCTTATCAAAATTTCTCGGAGTGCAAAATGTGTCCATACCTAAATTTACTGTCTCTATATGTGTACCAGTCGTGCCTAAACTGACTGTTGTCAGTAACCCTGTGAGCCTGCAGCCATTGTTCTTGTGTTGTCAGTAACCCTGTGAGCCTGCAGCCATTGTTCTTGTGTTGTCAGTAAAACTGTGAGCCTGCAGCCATTGTTCTTGTGTTGTCAGTAACCCTGTGTGCCTGCAGCCATTGTTCTTGTGTTGTCAGTAACCCTGTGTGCCTGCAGCCATTGTTCTTGTGTTGTCAGTAACCCTGTGTGCCTGCAGCCATTGTTCTTGTGTTGTCAGTAACCTTGTGTGCCTGCAGCCATTGTTCTTGTGTTGTCAGTAACCCTGTGTGCCTGCAGCCATTGTTCTTGTGTTGTCAGTAACCCTGTGTGCCTGCAGCCATTGTTCTTGTGTTGTCAGTAACCCTGTGTGCCTGCAGCCATTGTTCTTGTGTTGTCAGTAACCCTGTGTGCCTGCAGCCACTGTTCTTGTGTTGTCAGTAACCCTGTGTGCCTGCAGCCATTGTTCTTGTGTTGTCAGTAACCCTGTGTGCCTGCAGCCATTGTACTTGTGTTGTCAGTAACCCTGTGTGATTGCAGCCATTGTTCTTGTGTTGTCAGTAACCCTGTGTGCCTGCAGCCATTGTTCTTGTGTTGTCAGTAACCCTGTGTGCCTGCAGCCATTGTTCTTGTGTTGTCAGTAACCCTGTGTGCCTGCAGCCACTGTTCTTGTGTTGTCAGTAACTCTGTGTGCTTGCAGTCATTGTTCTTGTGTTGTCAGTAACCCTGTGTGCTTGCAGCCATTGTTCTTGTGTTGTCAGTAACCTTGTGTGCCTGCAGCCATTGTTCTTGTGTTGTCAGTAACCCTGTGTGCCTGCAGCCATTGTTCTTGTGTTGTCAGTAACCCTGTGAGCCTACAGCCATTGTTCTTGTGTTGTCAGTAACCCTGTGTGCTTGCAGCCATTGTTATTGTGTTGTCAGTAACCCTGTGTGCTTGCAGCCATTGTTCTTGTGTTGTCAGTAACCATGTGTGCTTGCAGCCATTGTTCTTGTGTTGTCAGTAACCCTGTGTGCCTGCAGCCATTGTTCTTGTGTTGTCAGTAACCCTGTGAGCCTGCAGCCATTGTTCTTGTGTTGTCAGTAACCCTGTGAGCCTGCAGCCACTGTTCTTGTGTTGTCAGTAACCCTGTGTGCTTGCAGCCATTGTTATTGTGTTGTCAGTAACCCTGTGTGCTTGCAGACATTGTTCTTGTGTTGTCAGTAACCCTGTGTGCCTGCAGCCATTGTTCTTGTGTTGTCAGTAACCCTGTGTGCCTGCAGCCATTGTTCTTGTGTTGTCAGTAACCCTGTGTGCTTGCAGCCACTTTGTGTGTGTGTCTATCTGTCACCCAACACACTGTGTGTCTATCTGTCACCCAACACACTGTGTGTCTATCTGTCACCCAACACACTGTGTGTCTCTCTGTCACCCAACACACTGTGTGTCTATCTGTCACCCAACACTGTGTGTCTATCTGTCACCCAACACACTGTGTGTCTATCTGTCACCCAACACACTGTGTGTCTATCACCCAACACACTGTGTGTCTATCTGTCACCCAACACACTGTGTGTCTGTCACCCAACACACTATGTGCCTATCTGTCACCCAACACACTGTGTGTCTATCTGTCACCTAACACACTGTGTGTCTGTCACCCAACACACTGTGTGTCTGTCACCCAACACACTGTGTGTCTGTCACCCAACACACTGTGTGTCTGTCACCCAACACACTGTGTGTCTGTCACCCAACACACTGTGTGTCTGTCACCCAACACACTGTGTGTCTGTCACCCAACACACTGTGTGTCTGTCACCCAACACACAGTGTGCCTATCTGTCACCCAACACACTGTGTGCCTATCTGTCACCCAACACACTGTGTGCCTATCACTCCGCCTCGATCCATGCAAGAATTTTTTTTGCAATACCGTGCGTCATTGCTGCCTCTGGCATCAGATATGGTTGCACACACACACACACACACACACACACACACACACACACACACACACAGCAACAAGGGGTCACACCTGGAAGTTGAAAACTCAGACGAGTCACAGGGATGTTAGGAAGTATTTCTTCAGTCACAGAGTAGTCGGGAAGTGGAACACTCTGGAGAGTGATGTAGTAGCGGCAGGATCCATACATAGTTTTAAGAAGAGGTATGATAAATCTCATGGAGCAGGAGAGAGAGTGGACCTAATAGTGACCAGTGAAGAGGCGGGGCCAGGAGCTGTGACTCGACCCCGGCAACCACAAATCAGTGAGTAAATAGGTGATTACAGCTCGAGGTAACGTGTTACACTGTGTGGAGACAAGAATCACCACACACACTACACCCTGGGTGTTAATATCGTCCTATCACTACACCCTGGGTGTTGATATCGTCCCATCACTATCACCACACCCTGGGTGTTGATATCGTCCCATCACTATCACTACACCCTGGGTGTTGATATTGTCCCATCACTATCACCACACCCTGGGTGTTGATATCGTCCCATCACTATCACCACACCCTGGGTGTTGATGTCGTCCCATCACTATCATTACACCCTGGGTGTTGATATCGTCCTATCACTATCACTACACCCTGGGTGTTGATGTCGTCCCATCACTATCATTACACCCTGGGTGTTGATATCGTCCCATCTCTATCACCACACCCTGGGTGTTGATATCGTCCTATCACTATCACTACACCCTGGGTGTTGATATCGTCCTATCACTATCACTACACCCTGGGTGTTGATATCGTCCTATCACTATCACTACACCCTGGGTGTTGATATCGTCCTATCACTATCACCACACCCTGGGTGTTGATATCGTCCTATCACTATCACTACACCCTGGGTGTTGATATCGTCCTATCACTATCACTACACCCTGGGTGTTGATGTCGTCCCATCACTATCATTACACCCTGGGTGTTGATATCGTCCCATCACTATCACCACACCCTGGGTGTTGATATCGTCCTATCACTATCACTACACCCTGGGTGTTGATATCGTCCTATCACTATCACCACACCCTGGGTGTTGATATCGTTCTATCACTATCACTACACCTTGGTGTTGATATCGTCCCATCACTATCACTACACCCTGGGTGTTGATATCATTCTATCACTATCACTACACCCGGGTGTTGATATCGTCCCATCACTATCACTACACCTTGGGTGTTGATATCGTCCTATCACTACACCATGGGTGTTGATATCGTCCTATCACTATCACTACACCCTGGGTGTTGATATCGCCCCATCACTATCACTAAAACTTGGGTGTTGATATCGTCTATCACTATCACTACACCCTGGGTGTTGATATCAACTTATCACTAACACTACACCCTGGGTGTTGATATCAACTTATCACTAACACTACACCCTGGGTGTTGATATCATCCTATCACTATCACTACACCTTGGGTGTTGATATCGTCTATCACTATCACTACACCTTGGGTGTTGCTATCGTCCTATCACTATCACTACACCCTGGGTGTTGATATCGTCTATCACTATCACTACACCCTGGGTGTTGATATCGTCTATCACTATCACTACACCCTGGGTGTTGATATCGTCCTATCACTACACCTTGGGTGGTGATATCGTCCTATCACTATTACTACACCCTGGGTGTTGATATCGTCCTATCACTACACCCTGGGTGTTGATATCGTCTATCACTATCACTACACCCTGGGTGTTGATATCGTCTATCACTATCACTACACCCTGGGTGTTGATACCGTCCTATCACTATCACTATACCATAGGTGTTGATATCGTCCTATCACTATCACTACACCTTGGGTGTTGATATCGTCCTATCACTACACCTTGGGTGTTGATATCGTCTATCACTACACCTTGGGTGTTGATATCGTCCTATCACTACACCTTGGGTGTTGATATCGTCTATCACTATCACTACACCTTGGGTGTTGATATCGTCTATCACTATCACTACACCCTGGGTGTTGATATCGTCCTATCACTACACCTTAGGTGTTGATATCGTCGTATCACTACACCCTGGGTGTTGATATCGTCCTATCACTACACCTTGGGTGTTGATATCGTCCTATCACTACACCTTGGGTGTTGATATCGTCCTATCACTACACCTTGGGTGTTGATATCGTCCTATCACTACACCCTGGGTGTTGATATCGTCCTATCACTACACCCTGGGTGTTGATATCGTCCTATCACTACACCCTGGGTGTTGATATCGTCCTATCACTACACCCTGGGTGTTGATATCGTCCTATCACTACACCCTGGGTGTTGATATCGTCCTATCACTACACCCTGGGTGTTGATATCGTCCTATCACTACACCCTGGGTGTTGATATCGTCCTATCACTACACCCTGGGTGTTGATATCGTCCTATCACTACACCTTGGGTGTTGATATCGTCCCATCACTACCACTACACCTTGGGTGTTGATATCGTCCCATCACTACCACTACACCTTGGGTGGTGATATCGTCCCATCACTACCACTACACCTTGGGTGGTGATATCGTCCATCACTCCTACTTGGTGATATCGTCCATCATACCACTACACCTTGGGTGGTGATATCGTCCCATCACTATCACTACACCCTGGGTGTTGATATCGTCCTATCACTACACCTTGGGTGTTGATATCGTCCCATCACTACCACTACACCTTGGGTGTTGATATCGTCCCATCACTACCACTACACCTTGGGTGGTGATATCGTCCCATCACTACCACTACACCATGGGTGTTGATATAGTCCCATCACTATTAAAACCCCAGTGTATGAAGGCAGATATTCAGAAAGAATACTTGTATGTATATACTGTATACAGGTCTTGTATAAATTGTAGGTTATGCAAGATAGAAGTGGGTGTATATATTCATACGGTGTTCGTGTATGGTATACCAGCAGTGTGTGTACTATGTATGCAAATATTATAGAAATTTGATGTTTGAGCTGGTGAGGTATATATTATTTTGGAATGGTGAACGTAATGTTGATGAACGTAATGTTGATGAAAGTAATGTTGGAGAACGTAATGTTGGAGAACGTAACATTGGTGAACGTAATGTTGGTGAACGCAATCTTTTTAACGTGTGCAGAGTTTTATGTATGATTCTGGTACAAGATATTGTATGACACTGACACTGTGTATACACGGAATGAGATGACAATGTGTATACATGGGAATGATATGACTGTGTGTGTACGGGAGAATGATATGACTGTGTGTGTACGGGATAATGATATGACTGTGTGTGTACGGGAGAATGATATGACTGTGTGTGTACGGGAGAATGATATGACTGTGTGTGTACGGGAGAATGTGACACTGTGTATAGGTAAATGTAGCAATGTGTGTGTGTGTGTACAGTGCTATGCCATGATAGTTTGTGTATGAGGAAATGACATTACACTGACAGTGTAATGAAACCAACCAGTGAGTGTGTGAGGGCTGAGGTCCAGGAGCTAGTATCATAGTGTAGCAGATCTATTTTAAATATCAAGTGAAATGTAATAGTTGACTAACACGAGGGTACCTATTTTACTGCTAGGTAACATCACCACCCATCCTTCAGAGTACAGGCACTGTACTTCCCACCACCAGAACTGTAACATCACCACCCATCCTTCAGAGTACAGGCACTGTACTTCCCACCACCAGAACTGTAACATCACCACCCATCCTTCAGAGTACAGGCACTGTACTTTCCACCACCAGAACTGTAACATCACCACCCATCCTTCAGAGTACAGGCACTGTACTTCCCACCACCAGAACTGTAACATCACCACCCATCCTTCAGAGTACAGGCACTGTACTTTCCACCACCAGAACTGTAACATCACCACCCATCCTTCAGAGTACAGGCACTGTACTTCCCACCACCAGAACTGTAACATCACCACCCATTCTTCAGAGTACAGGCACTGTACTTCCCACCACCAGAACTGTAACATCACCACCCATCCTTCAGAGTACAGGCACTGTACTTCCCACCACCAGAACTGTAACATCACCATCCATTCTTCAGAGTACAGGTACTGTACTTCCCACCACCAGAACTGTAACATCACCACCCATCCTTCAGAGTACAGGCACTGTACTTTCCACCACCAGAACTGTAACATCACCACCCATTCTTCAGAGTACAGGCACTGTACTTCCCACCACCAGAACTGTAACATCACCACCCATCCTTCAGAGTACAGGCACTGTACTTCCCACCACCAGAACTGTAACATCACCACCCATCCTTCAGAGTACAGGCACTGTACTTCCCACCACCAGAACTGTAACACCACCATCCATCCTTCAGAGTACAGGCACTGTACTTCCCACCACCAGAACTGTAACATCACCACCCATCCTTCAGAGTACAGGCACTGTACTTCCCACCACCAGAACTGTAACACCACCATCCATCCTTCAGAGTACAGGCACTGTACTTCCCACCACCAGAACTGTAACATCACCACCCATCCTTCAGAGTACAGGCACTGTACTTCCCACCACCAGAACTGTAACACCACCATCCATCCTTCAGAGTACAAGCACTGTACTTCCCACCACCAGAACTGTAACACCACCATCCATCCTTCAGAGTACAAGCACTGTACTTCCCACCACCAGAAATGTAACACCACCATCCATCCTTCAGAGTACAGGCACTGTACTTCCCACCACCAGAACTGTAACATCACCACCCATCCTTCAGAGTACAGGCACTGTACTTCCCACCACCAGAACTGTAACATCACCACCCATCCTTCAGAGTACAGGCACTGTACTTCCCACCACCAGAACTGTAACATCACCACCCATCCTTCAGAGTACAGGCACTGTACTTCCCACCACCAGAACTGTAACATCACCACCCATCCTTCAGAGTACAGGCACTGTACTTCCCACCACCAGAACTGTAACATCACCACCCATCATTCAGAGTACAGGCACTGTACTTCCCACCACCAGAACTGTAACATCACCACCCATCCTTCAGAGTACAGGCACTGTACTTCCCACCACTACAACTAAACTAAAATTCATGTTATCCAGTGTAATGCAGAAAGCTTATAATAAAGAATAAGAACAAGAAGAACAAGGAGAACAAGAAGAACACGAAGAATAATAAATGAAAATACTGAGGCTGGACCAAGTTTTGGTCCACCAAGGACCATTATCATGTCCCTCGGTCCGTTCTGGACCATTATCAATTTCAAGGGTCCATTCTGGACCATTATCATGTCCATGGACCGTTATAAAGTCCCTCGTTATTTAATAACGGACCCTAACGTTGTCATGGTCTCCTCTCCAATTTCTGGCTTAAAAGTTAAAACTTTGCTTTCTTATAGCTGAAATTAGACTAGCGAGAGAGGTCAAGGCAGGTCAGGAGGTCAAGGCAGGTCAGGAAAAGGTCAAGGCAGGTCGGGAATAGGTCAAGACAGGTCAGGAGGTCAAGGCAGGTCAGGAGGTCAAGGCAGGTCAGGAGGTCAAAGCAGGTCAGGAGATCAAGGCAAGTCAGGAGATCAAGGCAGGTCAGGAAGAGGTCAAGGCAGGTCGGGAATAGGTCAAGGTAGATCAAGAATAGGTCAAGACAGGTCAAGACGGATCAAGAATAGCTCAAGACAGGTCAAGAATAGCTCAAGGCAAGCCAAGAAGAAGTCAAAGAAGGTCACAGACCCTCTCTCCCTACCTGTTCACAACATGATCCTGAGCAATGACTTCCTCTCGTTTACAAAATATAATTAAAAACCCGGCTACGTGGAGTGATATCGTTTAATTATCATATTCCACATGTTTGGGTAATGTAATTAATGAAACGTAATTAGCAGAGATTGATAAATTTGCATAATCACGAGAGAGGGTGAAATTGAATGTGTTCTTTACAAAGCCAGTCATGGGTGATTAACCGATTACTTTGATCTCACAGAACACTGATGCTGCATCCCGGTGATGCTAGCTACCTGGTCTGTGTCTGTCTACCTGGCCAGTGTCTGTCTGGCCAGTGTCTGTCTACCTGGCCAGTGTCTGTCTGGCCAGTGTCTGTCTACCTGGCCAGTGTCTGTCTGACCAGTGTCTGTCTACCTGGCCAGTGTCTGTCTACCTGGCCAGTGTCTGTCTACCTGGCCAGTGTCTGTCTACCTGGCCAGTGTCTGTCTACCTGGCCAGTGTCTGTCTACCTGGCCAGTGTCTGTCTACCTGGCCAGTGTCTGTCTACCTGGCCAGTGTCTGTATACCTGGCCAGTGTTTGTCTACCTGGCCAGTGTCTGTCTACCTGGCCAGTGTCTGTCTGGCCAGTGTCTGTCTACCTGGCCAGTGTCTGTCTGGCCAGTGTCTGTCTACCTGGCCAGTGTCTGTCTACCTGGCCAGTGTCTGTCTACCTGGCCAGTGTCTGTCTACCTGGCCAGTGTCTATCTACCTGGTCAGTGTTTGTCTACCTGGCCAGTATCTGTCTGGCCAGTGTCTGTCTACCTGGCCAGTGTCTGTCTGGCCAGTGTCTGTCTACCT
>WNWK01001726.1:30000-254451 GCA_009830355.1 Cherax destructor
ATTTTATAAAGTCTGATTGTTGAAGTCTGGAGGGACTGATCACCTTACACTAAGTGGTGACTGACTCTGCTGCCACTGCTTCCGGTGTTGTATTCGACTGAAAAAAGTCTGGGAGGCACGGGAAATGTTTCCTCAGTAAAAACACGCAAGTGTTACACATATATTGCCATGTATGTGTCAGAACAAGTGTGTGACCACACCATGTATGTGTCAGAACAAGTGTGTGACCACAACATGTATGTGTCAGAACAAGTGTGTGACCACAACATATATGTGTCAGAATAAGTGTGTGACCACACCATGTATGTGTTAGAACAAGTGTGTGACCACACCATGTATGTGTCAGAACAAGTGTGTGACCATACCATGTATGTGTCAGAACAAGTGTGTGACCACAATATGTATGTGTCAGAACAAGTGTGTGTGACCACACCATGTATGTGTCAGAACAAGAGTGTGACCACACCATGTACGTGTTAGAACAAGTTTGTGACCACACCATGTATGTGTCAGAACAAGTGTGACCACACCATGTACGTGTTAGAACAAGTTTGTGACCACACCATGTACGTGTTAGAACAATGGTGTGACAACACCTGACCAGCCAGGCTGTGGTTCGTACGTTGGACTGCGTGCGGCCAGCAGTAACAGCCTGGTTGATCAGGTCCTGATCCACCATGAGGCCTGGTCACAGACCGGGCCGAGGGGGCGTTGACCCCCGGAACTCTCTCCAGGTATCACCATGTATGCTTCTCTATACCCCTCTATCTTTCCCTCTTCCCTTTTTGCCTTCTTCTTGCTTGCTATGTGCTGCTGCCAGAGTGAGGGGAGACACACACAGGTGTTGCAACACACAGGTGTTGCAACGCACAGGTGTTGCAACGCACTCAACAAGGATCAATAGACTACTTTTGAAGACACCAAACGTGAAAATATATTTCTAGTCTTGAGATGATTATTAGGAGATGGATCTGCAAGAGGAGAAGAGACGAGAGGGGAGAGAAGAGGAGAAGAGACGAGAGGGGAGAGAAGAGGAGAAGAGACGAGAGGGGAGAGAAGAGGAGAAGAGACGAGAGGGGAGAGAAGAGGAGAAGAGACGAGAGGGGAGAGAAGAGGAGAAGAGACGAGAGGGGAGACAAGAGGAGAAGAGACGAGAGGGGAGAGAAGAGGAGAAGAGACGAGAGGGGAGAGAAGAGGAGAAGAGACGAGAGGGGAGACAAGAGGAGAAGAGACGAGAGGGGAGAGAAGAGGAGAAGAGAAGAAAGGGGAGAGGAGAGGAGAAGAGAGGGGAGAGATGTGCTCGGTATTATACTCACCCCAAGATCCTTTTCCTTGAGTGAGGTTTGCAGCTTTTGGCCCCCTAGACTGTACTTTGTCTGCGGTCTTCTTTGCCCTTTCAAAATTTTCATGACTTTGCACTTGGTGGGGTTAAATTCCAGGAACAAGTTGCTGGACCAGTCTTGCAGCCTGTCCAGATCCCTTTGTAGTCCTGCCTGGGCCTCATCAGCTTGAATTATTCGCATCAGCTTCACATCGTATGTAAACAACTTCTGAATCTATCCCTTCCGTCATGTCATTCACATATACCAGAAACAGCACTGGTCCTAAGACTGACCCCTGTGGAACCCCGCTCGTCACAGGCGCCCACTCTGACACCTCGCCACGTACCATGACTCGCTGCTGCCTTCCTGTCAGGTATTATCTGATCCATTACAGTGCCACAGTGCCTCTTAGTGTGTGTGTATGTGTGCGTGTGTGTGTGTCACAATGGTACTTACACAAGTTCACTTAAGTAAGTTATAGAAAGTGGCTCGAGCGACTTACTTAATACAAGTTACTTAAGTTACTCAGGTAGCCACGCCCGCTGCCAAGGACCAAGCACGAACGGACAATTACAGTCGCGGACGGACAAATACAGCCACGGAGGGACAAGGACAGCCACGGAAGGACAAGGACAGTTAAGGACGGACAAGTGCAATCACGGACGGAGAACAAGGACAGTTACAGACATAGACAGTCACGGACTGACAAGGAAAGTCATAGATAAACGTGGACAGTTACAGACGGAAAAGGACAGTCACGGACAAACAAGGACAAGCACGGAGGGTGGTAGTAGATAATGATTAGAAAAGACTAAATTTCCAACACTGAAACCTGTGCAAACCCTGTCATAACACTCACCTGGCCATACACTCACCTGTGCCAAAACCCTGTGACCCTCCCCATCACACACTACACCTGTGCACAACACACTAATGTGCCAAACCATGATAAATCCCTGTGCAAACCTACACCTGTGCCAACACTAACCTGTGCACCAACCTACACCTTGCACCAAACACTCACCTGTGCACCATAACACTCACACCTGTGCACCATAACACTCACACCTGTGCACCATAACACTCACACCTGTGCACCACAACACTCACACCTGTGCACCAACACATCACACCTGTGCACCACAACACTCACACCTGTACACCACAACACACACACCTGTGCACCAAACACTACACTGTGCACCAACACTCACACTGTGCACCACAACACTCACACCTGTGCAACCACACTGTACACATCACACCACTGTGCACCACAACACATCACCTGTGCACCACAACACACACCTGTACACCAAACACTCACACTTGTGCACCACAACACATACACCTGTGCACCACAACACACACCCCTGTACACCAGAACACTCACATCTGTGCACCACAACACTCACATCTGTGCACCACAACACTCACACCTGTACACCAGAACACTCACATCTGTGCACCACAACACTCACACCTGTACACCAGAACACTCACACCTGTGCACCAGAACACTCACACCTGTGCACCACAACACTCACACCTGTGCACAACAACACACACACCTGTGCACCAAACATCACACCTGTGCACCACAACACACACTGTGCCAGAACACACCTGTGCACCACAACACTCACACCTGTGCACCACAACACTCACACCTGTGCACCACAACACTCACACCTGTGCACCAGAACACTCACACTTGTGCACCACAACACACACACCTGTGCACCAGAACACTCACACCTGTGCACCAGAACACACACCTGTGCACGAAAAAGCATTTCGACTTTATAACAATCAATGTCTCACCTTCAAGTCATTATTACCCTTCCCGTACCGTGACGGTACGTGATGGTACGTGATGTGCGTACGTGATGGTGCGGTAGGTACATGATGGTACTTGAGGTAGATCCTGTGTGAGCACACACCCCATTGATGTACTCACCTAATTGTGGTTGCAGGGGTCGAGTCATAGCTCATGGCCCCGCCTCTTCATTGCTCGCTACTAGGTCACTCTTCCTGCTTCATGAGCTTTATCATACCTCTTCTTAAAGCTATGTATGGATCCTGCCTCCACTACATCACTTCCCAGACTATTCCACTTCCTGACAACTCTGTGACTGAAGAAATACTTCCTAACATCCTTGTGATTCATCTGAGTCTTCAACTTCAAATTTTGACCCCTTGTTGCTGTGTCCCATCTCTGGAACATCCTGTCTTTATCCACCTTGTCTATTCCACGCAATATTTTGTATGTCGTTATCATGTCTCCCCTAACTATCCTATCCTCCAGTGTTGTCAGGCCGATTTCCCTTAACCTTTCTTCATAGGACATTTCCCTTACCTCTGGAACTAACCTTGTCGCAAACCTTTGCACTTTCTCTAATTTCTTGACGTGCATGACCAGGTGTGGGTTCCAAATTGGTGCTGCATACTCTAGTATGGGCCTGACGCACACGGTGTACAGTGTCTTGAACGATTCCTTACTAAGGTATCGGATCGCTATTCTCAGGTTTGCCAGTCACCCATATGCTGCAGCAGTTATCTGGTTGATGTGTGCCACCTAGCCTATACTCTGTCTGCGGTCTTCTTTGCCCTTACCCGATCTTCATGACTTTGCATTTGGCGGGGTTAAATTCGAGAAACCAGTTGCTGGACCAGATGTCCAACCTGTCCAGGTCTCTTTGAAGTCCTGCCTGGTCCTCATCTGATTTAATTCTCCTCATTAACTTCACATCGTCTGCGAACAGGGACACTTCTGAGTCTATCCCTTCCGTCATGTCATTCACATATACCAAGAATAGCACTGGTCCTAGGACTGACTCCTGTGGCACCCCGCTCGTCACAGGCGCCCACTGTGATACCTCATCACGTACCATGACCCGTTGTTGCCTCCCTGTCAGGTATTCTCTGATCCATAGCAGTGCCCTTCTAGTTATACACGCCTGATCATCTAGCTTCTGCACTAATCTCTTGTGAGGAGCTGTGTCGAAGGCC
Organism: Cherax destructor; assembly: GCA_009830355.1. Taxonomy (NCBI): domain Eukaryota; kingdom Metazoa; phylum Arthropoda; class Malacostraca; order Decapoda; family Parastacidae; genus Cherax; species Cherax destructor. Next base: position 34,335 of record WNWK01001726.1, read on the forward strand.
TTCTTGCAGTCCAAGAAAATGCAGTTAACCCACCCTTCTCTCTCGTGTCTTACTTCTGTTACCTTGTCATAGAACTCCAGAAGGTTTGTGACACAGGATTTGCCTTCCATGAATCCGTGTTGGTTGTCGTTTATAATCTTGTGCCGTTCCAGGTGCCCCACCATTCTCCTCCTGATAATCTTCTCCATGACTTTGCACACTATACACGTAAGTGACACAGGTCTATAGTTTAGTGCCTCGTGTCTGTCTCCTTTCTTAAAAATGGGAACTACATTTGCTGTCTTCCATACCTTAGGTAGTTGCCCAGTTTCAAGGGATGTTGATTAATTAGACACATCTGCAACACTTGGGTATCTTTATTGAGGAAACGTTTCGCCACACAGTGGCTTCATCAGTCCATACAAAGAAGAATCGTGAAGAACAGGAGTTTCAGGTAATCAGTCCCTCAGCCTTTAGTCGGTGTTGCATATGTGTCTAATTTATCATCTTGTCGGTTCTCTGAACCATTCATCTACTTCAAGGGATGTGTTGAATATTGTTGTTAGTGGCACACACAGCATCTCTGCTCCCTCTCTAAGGACCCACGGGAAGATATTGTCCGGTTCCATCGCCTTTGAGGTATCAAGGTCACTGAGCAACTTCACCTCCTCAGTTGTGTGTATGTCAGCCAGCACTTGTTGGTATATTACTTGTTGGCGTCCCACTCTGTTCTGTCTTCCCAGAGTCCTTCCGGTCTCCACTGTAAATACCTCCTTAAATCTCGTGTTGAGCTCTTCACATACCTCTTGATCATTTCTTGTGAGTTCACCACCTTCTTTCCTCGGCCTGATCACCTGGTCTTTGACTGTTGTCTTTCTTCTAATGTGACTATACAGCAGTTTCGGGTCAGATTTGACTTTCGATGCTATGTCGTTTTCGTACTGTCACTGGGCCTCCCTCCTTATCTGTGCATACTAGTTTCTGGCTTACGCGACGGTCTGGAGTTCTGAGACTCTCTGACCGCGGGTTCGAACCCCACCCGTGGTATGTGGTTTATCTCCTTATTTTCCTGGGTCCTTTGTCTTCTGTACTTTTTCCATTCTGAGGTGCACTTAGTCTTTGCCTCACTATACCTTCGGGTAAACCAAGGGCTCGTTCTGGTCTTCCCATTACTTCTGTTTCCATTGGGAACAAACCTTTCCTCTTCCTCCTTGCATTTTGTTGTTACGTATTCCATCATTTCGTTTACTGACTTTCCTACCATTTCTCTGTTCCACTGAACCTCCTGCAGGAAGGTCCTCATACCCGTGTAGTCCCCCCTTTTATAGTTCATCTTTTCCCATTCAACTGTTGCCTTCTCCACTAGTAACTCTACTATGTACTCAAAGCTCAGAACCACGTGGTCAGTGGCTCCCAGGGGCCTCTCATGTGTGTGTGTGTGTGTGTGTGTGTGTTAGTTAGTTACATTGTCTAGGACATGTGATTTGACACTAGCCTGTTGTAGTATGTGTGTGTGTAATGCTCTTGAAATGTTTCGACCTCAGGCCTGTGTGTGTGTGTGTGTGTGTGTGTGTGATGTGATGTTGTGTGGTGTGTGTGTGTGTGTGTGTGTGTGTGTGTGTGTGTGTGTGTGTGTGTGTGTGTGTGTGTGTGTGTGATCTCTCAAACTCAACGGGAAGAGAACAATGGAAAGTGATCTCGTGCTTTCATTAAACAATTTCCTGGTTTTCTCGAGTTGAAAGAAAACGGCAGTAGGAGGAAGAGGAGGGGGTGAAGGAGGTCAAGGAGGAGGAGGAAGAGGAGGAGGAGGAGAAACAGGAGGAGGAGGAGAAACAGGAGGAGGAGGAAGAGTTGGAAGAGGAGGATGACTAGGAGGAAGAGAAGAAGGGAAGCAAGGGTTGATGAGAAAATAATCAAAGTTTGATTTAATTCTGAGAGAGAGAGAGAGAGAGAGAGAGAGAGAGAGAGAGAGAGAGAGAGAGAGAGAGAGAGAGAGAGAGAGAGAGAGAGAGAGAGAGAGAGAGAAGCCACCTCAGCTCTGAGAGACCATCTCTCTCAGTAATAAACACTGGACTCATCATTACCCATCACTAACAGTCTTGCCTGCTGCCCATCACAACCTTAATTAACTTGATGAGCCGCCAAGTTCCCATCATTCCTCGACCAACAACTTAACTTCACACATTAATGTAAACAATCAAGTTTTTTCTTATTCAACAAACAACTCAATGGAGCTATAAATTTAACTATACATTTAGCTATACATGTGTGTGTGTGTACTCACCTAGTTGTACTCACCTAGTTGTGGTTGCAGGGGTCGAGTCAAAGCTCCTGGCCCCGCCTCTTCACTGGCCGCTACTGGGTCACTCTCCCTGCGCCATGAGCTTTATCATACCTCTGCTTAAAGCTATGTATAGAGCCTGCCTCCACTACATCGCTTCCTAAACTATTCCACCTTTGCACTTTCTCGAGCTTCTTCACATGCTTGGCTAGGTGTGGGTTCCAAACTGGTGCTGCATACTCCAATATGGGCCTAACGTACACAGTGTACAGGGTCCTGAACGATTCTTTATTAAGATGTCGGAATGCTGTTCTTAGGTTTGCTAGGCGCCCATATGCTGCAGCAGTTATTTGGTTGATGTGCGCCTCAGTGTGTGTGTGTGTGTGTGTATGAGTGTGTGTGTGTGTGTGTGTGTGTGTATGAGTGTGTGTGCGTGTGTATGAGTGTACTCACCTAGTTGTACTCACCTAGTTGTGGTTGCAGGGGTCGAGACATAGCTCCTGGCCCCGCCTCTTCACTGGCCGCTACTGGGTCACTCTCCCTGCGCCATGAGCTTTATCATACCTCTTCTTAAAGCTGTGTATGGAACCTGCCTCCACTACATCGCTTCCCAAACTATTCCACTTCCTGACAACTCTGTGACTGAAGAAATACTTCCTAACATCCCTGTGATTCATCTGAGTCTTCAACTTCCAACTGTGACCCCTTGTTGCTGTGTCCCATCTCTGGAACATTCTGTCTCTGTCCACCTTGTCTATTCCTCTCAGTATCTTATATGTCGTTATCATGTCCCCCCTATCTCTCCTGTCCTCCAGTGTCGTCAGGTCGATTTCCCTTAACCTCTCCTCGTAGGACATACCCCTTAGCTCCGGGACTAGTCTTGTTGCAAACCTTTGCACTTTCTCGAGCTTCTTCACGTGCTTAGCTAGGTGTGGGTTCCAAACTGGTGCTGCATACTCTAGTATGGGCCTAACGTACACAGTGTACAGGGTCCTGAACGATTCTTTGTTAAGATGTCGGAATGCTGTTCTTAGGTTTGCTAGGCACCCATAAGCTGCAGCAGTTATTTGGTTGATGTGCGCCTCAGGAGATGTACCTGGTGTTATACTCACCCCAAGGTCTTTTTCCTTGATTGAGGTTTGTAGTCTCTGGCCCCCTAGACTGTACTCTGTCTGCGGTCTTCTTTGCCCTTCCCTAATCTTCATGACTTTGCACTTGGTGGGGTTGAACTCCAGGAGCCAATTTCTGGACCAGGCTTGCAGACTGTCCAGATCCCTTTGTAGTTCTGCCTGGTGTGTGTGTGTGTGTGTGTGTACTCACCTAGTTGTGATTGCAGGGGTTGAGTCATAGCTCCTGGTCCCGTGTGTGTGTGTGTGTGTGTGTGTGTGTGTGTGTGTGTGTGTGTGTGTGTGTATGTGTTAATTTTATTTTGATAGAGGATACGTGAGGGCAGTTAAGTAGCGATTAGTGGACGGTGGATCAAGCCTCCAACACTTCTTGTGTTGAATAACACAAGCACACACACACACACACACACAATGTAGCAACCAGCGAAAAGGCGGGGCCAGGAGCTGTGACCCGACCCCAGCAACCACAAATAGGTGAGTGCACACACGGACGGTGGATCAAGCCTCCACCACTCCTTGTGTTGAATGACACCCACCCACACAAAGGAACGGTGGATCGATCCTACAAAATAACACCACACTGTTTCTTACAAGAGGGTCATAAAGACTACATGTCACCTGTAAACCACTACTCAAGTTTACTTTAATCCCTAAAACAGCTATTAGAGTAAACTCTCAGTGTGTGTATACACACAGAATAAACAGAAGACTTTTCTGCTATTTTTAACTATAATTGTTATTAATTTGTATAATTTTCAACCCGTTTGCAAGACCGACTGTTTGGTTGGTTAATGGGGTTTCAAGACTAATGAGTTCAAAGACTAAGTAAAGGTTTTCAAGACCACACTAATAGTCATTAAAGCTACTTCAAGACTACACTAAGAGTCATTAAGACTACTTCAAGACTACACTAAGAGTCATTAAGACTACTTCAAGACTACACTAAGAGTCATTAAGACTACTTCAAGACTACACTAAGAGTCATTAAGACTACTTCAAGACTACACTAAGAGTCATTAAGGCTACTTGCTAACCTCACCACCAGATAACAACACTTTAATACCTAAAATTATGGATTAAACTGAACTCTAAGTGTATATACACAAAGAAATACATTACTCTGTGTATGTATCTTGTGTTTTATTATTATTATTATTATTATTATTATTATTAGTAGTAGTAGTAGTAGTAGTAGTAGTAGTAGTAGTAGTAGTAGTGGTAGTAGTAGTAGTAGTAGTAGTAGTAGTAGTAGTAGTAGTAGTAGTAGTAGTAGTAGTAGTAGTAGTAGTAGTAGTAGTAGTAGTAGTAGTAGTAGTAGTAGTAGTAGTAGTAGTAGTAGTAGTAGTAGTAGTAGTAGTAGTAGTGGTAGTAGTAGTAGTAGTGGTGGTGGTGGTTATAGTGATAGTAGTAGTAGTGGTTGTGGTTGTGATGGTGGTGGCAGTAGTAGTAGTAGTGGTTGTGGTAGTACTAGTAATAGTAGTAGTAGTAGTGGTGGTAGTAGTAGTAGTAGTGGTGGTTGTAGTAGTAGTGGTAGTACTTGTGTTTTTCTTTCTTTCCATATTTTATAAATTAAATACTACTTTTAGAAAGAGAAACTGACGTAGAATAAGAGGAAGATGGTAGAGTTTCGGAGAGAGTCAAATGTATAACGAGGGAGTGATGTTGACACGAGTCACGGCTGTAACTCACACACCTGTCACACACCTGTCACACACCTGTCACACACCTGTCACACACCTGTCACACACCTGTCACACACCTGTCACACACCTGTCACACACCTGTCACACACCTGCAGAATTAGAACTGCCAAAAGCAGCAGTAAGTAATTTATAATTAGCAGGATTCGAAATCACGTCAGGGGAGTCTGGCAAGGTTCCCCAAGTGACGCTCTAGACCACTCGGCCACAGATGCCTCAAAAGCTAGGCAGCCTGGTTTACAAGCCATGTTTCTTCCCAGCCCGGACATATCACATGGTTTCAACTTATTTCATTCTCCTCCTGTATGTTCTGACCTCACAAGCGTCTTGTATGCACCACGCAGAAACAAGCGGAGGTATGTACAGAGAAAGATCGCAGTAACAGGATTCGAAACCACGTCACTGACGATAATGAAGGAAACAGACCACTAGTGTCATGCCTGGGTCACTAACAGCCACTGACATAGCTCCACTCCACTAAGAGGGCGGTAAAGAAACTGCAAATGAAAGTCTATTGTCAAAACCTTAGGAAATCTCAGCGACTGCACAGTCCATTGCAACATGGATTCAGAAGAGGTCGCTCCTGCCCTAGCAATTGCTGGACAACTACGACATGGTCTTACGAGCACCGGAAGGGAACAGCTGGAAAAGTGTACACTCAGAGAGAAATAGTAAACAGAGTGAAATTAATGGCTGACATAGTGAAAAGCTCTGTTCTTCAAGGAACATTACTCTCCCTGCTTTTCTTTTTCATTCTTATATCCGACACAGACAGGGACATAAATCATAGGACTGTATAATTCTTTGCTGACGATACCAGAACCTGAGAGTGGCGTCCATGGAGGACACAGCAAACCTTCAAGCTGATATAAACCAAATTTTCCAGAGGACCACTGACAACAATATGACCTTCAATGAGGGCAAATTTTCAGTTACTTTATGGTAAAATTGAGAAATTAAAAACTTAAACGGAGTTCAAGAGAAATTCAACTCATTCCAAAGAGCGGAAGTTGACTGTGAGGGACATAAAAGTGACAATATCAGAGGATACACAATACTCAGAGGATACACAATACTCAGAGGATACATAATACTCAGAGGATACACAATACTCAGAGGATACACAATACTCAGAGGATACACAATACTCAGAGGATACACAATACTCAGAGGATACACAATACTCAGAGGATACATAATACTCAGAGGATACATAATACTGAGAGGATACACAATACTCAGAGGATACACAATACTCAGAGGATACACAATACTCAGAGGATACACAATACTCAGAGGATACACAATACTCAGAGGATACACAATACTCAGAGGATACACAATACTCAGAGGATACACAATACTCAGAGGATACACAATACTCAGAGGATACACAATACTCAGAGGATACATAATACTGAGAGGATACACAATACTCAGAGGATACACAATACTCAGAGGATACACAATACTCAGAGGATACACAATACTCAGAGGATACACAATACTCAGAGGATACACAATACTAGAGGATACACAATACTCAGAGGATACACAATACTCAGAGGATACAAATACTACAGAGGATACACAGATACTCAGAGGATACAAATACTCAGAGGATACACAATACTCAGAGGATACAATACTCAGAGGATACACAATACTCAGAGGATACACAATACTCAGAGGATACAAATACTAGAGGATACACAATACTCAGAGGATACAAATACTAGAGGATACACAATACTCAGAGGATACACAATACTCAGAGGATACACAATACTCAGAGGATACAAATACTAGAGGATACACAATACTCAGAGGATACAAATACTCAGAGGATACACAATACTCAGAGGATACACAATACTCAGAGGATACACAATACTCAGAGGATACACAATACTCAGAGGATACACATACTCAGAGGATACACAATACTCAGAGGATAACAATACTCAGAGGATACACATAATACTAGAGGATACAAATACTCAGAGGATACACAATACTCAGAGGATACACAATACTCAGAGGATACACAATACTCAGAGGATACACAATACTCAGAGGATACATAATACTGAGAGGATACACAATACTCAGAGGATACACAATACTCAGAGGATACAAATACTCAGAGGATACACAATACTCAGAGGATACACAATACTCAGAGGATACACAATACTCAGAGGATACACATACTCAGAGGATACATAATCCGAGGATACACAATACCAGAGGATACACAATACTCAGAGGATACACAATACTCAGAGGATACACAATACTCAGAGGATACAATACTAGAGGATACAATACTCAGAGGATAACAATACTCAGAGGATACACATACTCAGAGGATACCAATACTCAGAGGATCACAATACTCAGAGATACACAATACCAGAGGATACATAATACTCAGAGGATACACAATACTCAGAGGATACACAATACTCAGAGGATACACAATACTCAGAGGATACACAATACTCAGAGGATACATAATACTCAGAGGATACATAATACTCAGAGGATACACAATACTCAGAGGATACACAATACTCAGAGGATCTCATATTCAAGGATCATAACAACACTGCCACAACAGCAAGAAAAAATAAAGGCTTGATAACCAGAACATTCAAAACAAGGGATGCCAAGACAGTGATGAATCTCTTCAAGTCACTTGTTCTCTATAAGTTGAAATATTCCTGTATTCTAACAGATTCCTTCAAGGCAGAAGAGATTGGAAGACGGTGGAAAATACCTTTAATGAATTTAGGGCACGATGAGTATACAGCGAGAGGACTTAATAAGTGTAGGAGGGTCTAGACTCTTCAATACGCACCCTTTATACGTATGGGGAATTACCAATAAACCCCAGGTTGTCTTCAGGACGGAACTTGATAAGTCCCTAAGACCAGTTCCTGATCAGGTGGGAGGTGGTGCATACGCTAGATTACTTGCGGTTGGCACCAATAACCTGGTCAATCAGGCCAACCTAAGACAACCCCTAGCCATCCCTACCTAAGACAACCCCTACCCCTACCTACCTAAGACAAACCCTAGCCATCCCTACCTAAGACAACCAATACCCATCCTACCTAAGACAACCCCTACCCCTCCCTACCTAAGACAACCCCTACCCATCCCTACCTAAGACAACCCCTACCCATCGTTACCTAAGACAACCCCTACCCATCCTACCTAAGACAACCCCTACACATCCCTACCTAAGACAACCAATACCCATCCCTACCTAAGACAACCCCTAGCCATCCCTACCTAAGACAAACCCTAGCCATCCCTACCTAAGACAACCCCTACCCCTCCCTACCTAAGACAAACCCTAGCCATCCCTACCTAAGACAACCAATACCCATCCCTACCTAAGACAACCCCTAGCCATCCCTACCTAACCCAGTGGCTATTTAAGATATTCTTAAAGTTATGTAATGTAAAATAACGTTATATAACTGATTACGTAAACTTATTTAAGAATTTGCATAACTTAAGATGGTTACAACTTCTTGTTGTACTCTCGCGTCTTTCAGGTGTTTATTGTAACTGTGAACTATGTTATAGTGACACTGTGAGCTGTGTTATAGTGACACTGTGAGCTGTGTTAGTGACACTGTGAGCTGTGTTATAGTGACACTGTGAGCTGTGTTATAGTGACACTGTGAGCTGTGTTATAGTGACACTGTGAGCTGTGTTATAGTGACACTGTGAGCTGTGTTATAGTGACACTGTAGCTGTGTTATAGTGACTGTGACTGTGTTTAGTACACTGTGAGCTGTGTTAGTGACACTTGAGCTGTGTTAGTGACACTGTGAGCTGTGTTAAGTGACACTGTGAGCTGTGTTATAGTGACACTGTGAGCTGTGTTATAGTGACACTGTGAGCTGTGTTATAGTGACACTGTGAGCTGTGTATAGTGACACTGTGAGCTGTGTTATAGTGACACTGTGAGCTGTGTTATATACACTTGAGCTGTGTTATAGTGACACTGTGAGCTGTGTTATATACACTGTGAGCTGTTAGTGACATGTGAGCTGTGTTATAGTGACACTGTAGCTGTGTTAGTGACACTGTGAGCTGTGTTAGTGACACTGTGAGCTGTGTTAGTGACACTGTGAGCTGTGTTAGTGACACTGTGAGCTGTGTTATAGTGACACTGTGAGCTGTTTATAGTGACACTGTGAGCTGTGTTATAGTGACACTGTGAGCTGTGTTATAGGACACTGTGAGCTGTGTTATAGTGACACTGTGAGCTGTGTTATAGTGACACTGTGAGCTGTGTTATATACACTGTGAGCTGTGTTATAGTGACACTGTGAGCTGTGTTATAGTGACACTGTGAGCTTGTTATAGTGACACTGTGAGCTGTGTTAGTAACACTGTGTGTAGGACTTGGTGTTAGTGACACTGTGAGCTGTGTTATAGTGACACTGTGAGCTGTGTTATAGTGACACTGTGAGCTGTGTTATGGTGACACTGTGAGCTGTGTTATAGTGACACTGTGAGCTGTGTTATAGTGACACTGTGAGCTGTGTTATAGTGACACTGTGAGCTGTGTTATAGTGACACTGTGAGCTGTGTTATAGTGACACTGTGAGCTGTGTTATAGTGACATGTGAGCTGTGTTATGACACTGTGAGCTGTGTTATGACACTGTGAGCTGTGTTATAGTGACACTGTGAGCTGTGTTATGACACTGTGAGCTGTGTTAGTGACACTGTGAGCTGTGTTAAGTGACACTGTGAGCTGTGTTAGTGACACTGTGAGCTGTGTTATAGTGACACTGTGAGCTGTGTTATAGTGACACTGTGAGCTGTGTTATAGTACACTGTGAGCTGTGTTATAGTGACACTGTGAGCTGTGTTAGTACACTGTGAGCTGTGTTATAGTGACACTGTGAGCTGTGTTATAGTGACACTGTAGCTGTGTTATAGTCATGAGCGGTTTATGTGAGTTATGACACTGTAGTGTGTTATCCTGTGAGCTGTGTTATGACATGTGAGTGTGTATGACAGAGCTGTGTTAAGTGACACTGTGAGCTGTTAGGACACTGTAGCTGTGTTATACATTGAGCTGTGTTAAGTACTGTGAGCTTGTTATATACATTGAGCTGTGTATGATGTGAGCTTGTTATAGTACACAGTTGTGTAAGAGCTTGTTATGACATGGCTGTGTAGTGATGTAGCTGTTAGTACTGTGAGTGTGTTTAGTACTGAGCTGTGTTATACACTGTGATGTGTAGTGACATGAGCTTGTTAGTGACACTGTGAGCTGTGTTATAGTGACACTGTGAGCTGTGTTAGTGACATGTGAGCTGTGTTATAGTGACACTGTGAGCTGTGTTATAGTACACTGTGAGCTGTGTTATAGTGACACTGTGAGCTGTGTTATAGTACACTGTGAGCTGTGTTATAGTGACACTGTGAGCTGTGTTAAGTGACACTGGCTGTGTTATAGTGACACTGTGAGCTGTGTTATAGTGACACTGTGAGCTGTGTTAGTAACACTGTGAGCTGTGTTAGTGACACTGTGAGCTGTGTTAGTGACACTGTGAGCTGTGTTATAGTGACACTGTGAGCTGTGTTATAGTGACACTGTGAGCTGTGTATAGTGACACTGTGAGCTGTGTTATAGTGACACTGTGAGCTGTGTTAGTGACACTGTGAGCTGTGTTATAGTACACTGTAGCTGTGTTATAGTGACACTGAGCTGTGTATAGTGACATTGAGCTGTGTTATGACACTGTGAGCTGTGTTATAGTGACACTGTGAGCTGGTTAGTACACTGTGAGCTGTTATAGTGACACTGTGAGCTGTGTTATAGTACACTGTGAGCTGTGTTATAGTGACACTGTGAGCTGTGTTATAGTGACACTGTAGCTTGTTATAGTGACATGTGAGCTGTGTTATAGTGCACTGTGAGCTGTGTTATAGTAACAGTGAGCTGTGTTATAGTGACATGTGAGCTGTGTTATAGTACACTGTAGCTGTGTTATGATGTGAGCTGTGTTATATGACATTGAGCTGTGTTAGTGACACTGTAGCTGTGTTAGTGACACTGTGAGCTGTGTTAGTACACTGTGAGTGTGTTAGTACACTGTGAGCTGTGTTATAGTGACACTGTAGCTGTTTATAGTGACACTGTGAGCTGTTAAGTGACACTGTGAGCTGTGTTAAGTGACTGTAGCTGGTTATAGTGACACGTGAGCTGTGTTATAACACGTGAGCTGTGTATAGGACACTGTGAGCTGTGTTATAGTGACACTGTGAGCTGTGTTATAGTGACACTGTGAGCTGTGTTATAGTGACACTGTGAGCTGTGTTAGTGACACTGTGAGCTGTGTTATAGTGACACTGTGAGCTGTGTTAGTGACACTGTGAGCTGTGTTATAGTGACACTGTGAGCTGTGTTATAGTGACACTGTGAGCTGTGTTATAGTGACACTGTGAGCTGTGTTATAGTGACACTGTGAGCTGTGTTAGTGACACTGTGAGCTGTGTTATAGTGACACTGTGAGCTGTGTTATAGTGACACTGTGAGCTGTGTTATAGTGACACTGTGAGCTGTGTTATAGTGACACTGTGAGCTGTGTTATAGTGACACTGTGAGCTGTGTTATAGTGACACTGTGAGCTGTGTTATAGTGACACTGTGAGCTGTGTTATAGTGACACTGTGAGCTGTGTTATAGTGACACTGTGAGCTGTGTTATAGTAACACTGTGAACTGTGTTATAGTAACACTGTGAGCTGTGTTATAATAACACTGTGAACTGTGTTATAGTGACACTGTGAGCTGTGTTATAGTGACACTGTGAGCTGTGTTATAGTGACACTGTGAGCTGTGTTATAGTGACACTGTGAGCTGTGTTATAGTAACACTGTGAGCTGTGTTATAATAACACTGTGAGCTGTGTTATAGTGACACTGTGAGCTGTGTTATAATAACACTGTGAGCTGTGTTATAGTGACACTGTGAGCTGTGTTATAGTGACACTGTAAGCTGTGTTATAGTGCACTGTGAGCTGTGTTATAGTGACACTGTGAGCTGTGTTAGTGACACTGTGAGCTGTGTTATAGTGACACTGTGAGCTGTGTTATAGTGACACTGTGAGCTGTGTTATAGTGACACTGTGAGCTGTGTTATAGTGACACTGTGAGCTGTGTTATAGTGACACTGTGAGCTGTGTTAGTGACACTGTGAGCTGTGTTATAGTGACACTGTGAGCTGTGTTATATAACACTGTGAGCTGTGTTATAGTGACACTGTGAGCTGTGTTATGTACACTGTGAGCTGTGTTATAGTGACACTGTGAGCTGTGTTAAATGACACTGGAGCTGGTTATGACACTGTGAGTGTGTTATAGTGACACTGTGAGCTGTGTTATAGTGACCTGTGAGCTGGTTATAGTGACACTGTAGCTGTGTTATAGTGACACTGTGAGCTGTGTTATAGTGACAATGTGAGCTGTGTTAGTGACACTGTGAGCTGTGTTATAGTGACACTGTGAGTGTGTTAGTGACACGTGAGCTGTGTTATAGTGACACTGTGAGTGGTTAGTGACAGTGACTTAGTGACACTGTGAGCTGTGTTATAGTGACATGTGATGTGTTTAGTGACACTGTGAGTGTGTTATAGTGACACTGTGAGTGTGTTATAGTGACACTGTGAGCTGTGTTATAGTGACACTAGTGAGTTGTGTTAGTGACACTGTGAGCTGTGTTAAGTGACACTGTGAGCTGTTATAGTGACACTGTGAGCTGTGTTAGTAACACTGTGAGCTGTGTTAAGTGACACTGTGGCTGTGTTATAGTGACACTGTGAGCTGTGTTATAGTGACACTGTGAGCTGTGTATAGTAACACTGTGAGCTGTGTTAGTGACACTGTGAGCTGTGTTATAGTGCACTGTGAGCTGTGTTATAGTGACACTGTGAGCTGTGTTATAGTGACATGTGAGCTGTGTTAGTACCCTGTGAGCTGTGTTAGTACACTGTGAGCTGTGTTATAGTGACACTGTGAGTGTGTTAGTGACACTGTGAGCTGTGTTATAGTGACACTGTGAGCTGTGTTATAGTGACACTGTGAGCTGTGTTATAGTGACACTGTGAGCTGTGTTATAGTGACACTGTGAGCTGTGTTATAGTAACACTGTGAGCTGTGTTATAATAACACTGTGAGCTGTGTTATAGTGACACTGTGAGCTGTGTTATATAACACTGTGAGCTGTGTTATAGTGACACTGTGAGCTGTGTTATAGTGACACTGTAGCTGTGTTATAGTGCACTGTGAGCTGTGTTATAGTGACACTGTGAGCTGTGTTAGTGACACTGTGAGCTGTGTTATAGTGACACTGTGAGCTGTGTTATAGTGACACTGTGAGCTGTGTTATAGTGACACTGTGAGCTGTGTTATAGTGACACTGTGAGCTGTGTTATAGTAACACTGTGAGCTGTGTTATAATACATGTGAGCTGTGTTATAGTGACACTGTGACTGTGTTAATACACTGTGAGCTGTGTAAGGCTGTGAGCTGTAGTTATGACACTGTAAGCTGTGTTATAGTGACACTGTGAGCTGTGTTATAGTGACACTGTGAGCTGTGTTAGTGACACTGTGAGCTGTGTTATAGTGACACTGTGAGCTGTGTTATAGACACTGTGACTGTTTATAGTGACACTGTGAGCTGTGTTATAGTGACACTGTGAGCTGTGTTATAGTGACAATGTGAGCTGTGTTAGTGACACTGTGAGCTGTGTTATAGTGACACTGTGAGTTGTGTTAGTGACACTGTGAGCTGTGTTATAGTGACACTGTGAGCTGTGTTATAGTGACACTGTGAGCTGTGTTATAGTGACAATGTGAGCTGTGTTAGTGACACTGTGAGTTGTGTTATAGTGACACTGTGAGTTGTGTTATAGTGACACTGTGAGCTGTGTTATAGTGACACTGTGAGTTGTGTTAGTGACACTGTGAGCTGTGTTACAGTGACACTGTGAGCTGTTATAGTGACACTGTGAGCTGTGTTAGTAACACTGTGAGCTGTGTTATAGTGACACTGTGAGCTGTGTTATAGTGACACTGTGAGCTGTGTTATAGTGACACTGTGAGCTGTGTTATAGTGACACTGTGAGCTGTGTTAGTGACACTGTGAGCTGTGTTATAGTGACACTGTGAGCTGTGTTATAGTGACACTGTGAGCTGTGTTATAGTGACACTGTGAGCTGTGTATAGTGACACTGTGAGCTGTGTTATAGTGACACTGTGAGCTGTGTTATAGTGACACTGTGAGCTGTGTTATAGTGACACTGTGAGCTGTGTTATAGTGACACTGTGAGCTGTGTTATAGTGACACTGTGAGCTGTGTTATAGTGACACTGTGAGCTGTGTTATAGTGACACTGTGAGCTGTGTTATAGTGACACTGTGAACTGTGTTATAGTAACACTGTGAGCTGTGTTATAGTGACACTGTGAACTGTGTTATAGTAACACTGTGAGCTGTGTTATAGTAACACAGTGAGCTGTGTTATAGTGACACTGTGAACTGTGTTATAGTAACACTGTGAGCTGTGTTATAGTGACACTGTGAACTGTGTTATAGTAACACTGTGAGCTGTGTTATAGTAACACAGTGAGCTGTGTTATAGTGACACTGTGAGCTGTGTTATAGTGACACTGTGATCTGTGTTATAGTAACACAGTGAGCTGTGTTATAGTGACACTGTGAGCTGTGTTATAGTAACACAGTGAGCTGTGTTATAGTGACACTGTGAGCTGTGTTAGTGACACTGTGAGCTGTGTTATAGTGACACTGTGAGCTGTGTTATAGTAACACAGTGAGCTGTGTTATAGTGACACTGTGAGCTGTGTTATAGTGACACTGTGAGCTGTGCTATAGTGACACTGTGAGCTGTGTTATAGTAACACAGTGAGCTGTGTTATAGTGACACTGTGAGCTGTGTTAGTGACACTGTGAGCTGTGTTAGTGACACTGTGAGCTGTGTTATAGTGACACTGTGAGCTGTGTTAGTGACACTGTGAGCTGTGTTATAGTGATACTGTGAGCTGTGTTATAGTAACACAGTGAGCTGTGTTATAGTGACACTGTGAGCTGTGTTATAGTAACACTGTGAGCTGTGTTATAGTAACACTGTGAGCTGTGTTATAGTGACACTGTGAGCTGTGTTATAGTAACACTGTGAGCTGTGTTATAGTAACACTGTGAGCTGTGTTATAATAACACTGTGAGCTGTGTTATAGTAACACTGTGAGCTGTGTTATAGTGACACTGTGAGCTGTGTTATAGTACACGTGAGCGTGTTATAGTAACACTGTGAGCTGTGTTATAGTAACACTGTGAGCTGTGTTATATAACACTGTGAGCTGTGTTATGAATATGTGACACTGTGAGCTGTGTTATAGTGACACTGTGAGCTGTGTTATAGTGACACTGTGAGCTGTGTTATAGTGACACTGTGAGCTGTGTTATAGTGACACTGTGAGCTGTGTTATAGTGACACTGTGAGCTGTGTTATAGTAACACTGTGAGCTGTGTTATAGTGACACTGTGAGCTGTGTTATAGTGACACTGTGAGCTGTGTTATAGTAACACTGTGAGCTGTGTTATAGTAACACTGTGAGCTGTGTTATAGTAACACTGTGAGCTGTGTTATAGTAACACTGTGAGCTGTGTTATAGTAACACTGTGAGCTGTGTTATAGTAACACAGTGAGCTGTGCTATACACACACTGAGAACTATGTTATAGTACACTCAGTGAACTATGTTATAGACACACAGTGACCTATGTTATAGACACAGAGTGAGCTATGTTATAGACACACAGTGAGCTATGTTATAGACACACAGTGAGCTATGTTATAGACACAAAGTGAGCTATGTTATAGACACAAAGTGAGTTATGTTATAAATACACAGTGAGCTATGTTATAGACACAAAGTGAGCTATGTTATAAATACACAGTGAGCTATGTTATAGACACACAGTGAGCTGTGTTATAGACACACACTTGATTATCCAGCCATAGTAGTCAACTTGTAACCGACAGGGTTGAAACTAACGCACCAACCATACCTATGATGCTGCTGTGTTGTGTATGTCTTGTAGGTGGTGTAGAAGCAAGCATAGTATGCTATGAGGTGTTTATCCTAGCATGCTATGAGGTGCTTATCCTAGCATGCTATGAGGTGCTTATCCTAGCATGCTATGAGGTGTTTATCCTAGCATGCTATGAGGTGCTTATCCTAGCATGCTATGAGGTGCTTATCCTAGCATGCTATGAGGTGCTTATCCTAGCATGCTATGAGGTGCTTATCCTATCATGCTATGAGGTGCTTTTCCTAGCATGCTATGAGGTGCTTATCCTAGCATGCTATGAGGTGCTTATCCTAGCATGCTATGAGGTGCTTATCCTAGCATGCTATGAGGTGCTTATCCTAGCATGCTATGAGGTGCTTATCCTAGCATGCTATGAGGTGCTTATCCTATCATGCTATGAGGTGCTTATCCTAGCATGCTATGAGGTGCTTATCCTAGCATGCTATGAGGTGCTTATCCTAGCATGGCAGACCGGGTAGCCAGGGCAAGGTCTCAAGCCACAAGCAGATCAACAAGGGAAGACGTTCTCAGAATATGTAAGATGATGTAACTGTAAGTCAAGTGTAACCAGTGTCAACCACTGTAACCAACATACCACCAACATACCTCCAACATACCACCAACATACCACCAACATACCACCGAACATACCATCCAACATTCCACCAACATACCACCAACATATCACCCAACATACCATTCAACATGCCACCAACATACCACCCAACATACCACCCAAGTTACCACCCAACATACCACCCAACATACCACCAACATGAGCCGTCAATACAACATTCCTTGGCATTAGCATCAGCATAGATGGTAAACACAAGCAGTGGTCGCAGACACCAGCTGTCGCGTTGCAGAGACTGTCTTGTTGTTGCAAACATCACCTGTGTGTTTGCAACAAAGACACAGGTGTGCGTGCTGGTGGCCAGAACATGGACATTCTTCACTTATATTTCTACGCTAAATTATGACAGCAAAAACAATAACTGAGGCGACAATACCAGTACTGACTGGATCAACTGTACTGACCCTGGGTGTATATCCCGTCACCCTGGGTGTATATCCCGTCACCCTGGGTGTATATACCTGCGCCCAGGGTATATACCTTCACCCGGGGTATATACCTTCACCCAGGGTATATATACCTGCACCAAGGGTATATACCTTCACCTAGGGTATATATACCTGCACCCAGGGTATATACCTTCACCCAGGGTATATATACCTGCACCCAGGGTATATACCTTCACCCAGGGTATATATACCTGCACACAGGGTATATACCTGCACCCAGGGTATATACCTACACCCAGGGTATATACCTTCACCCAGGGTATATACGTTCACCCAGGGTATATATACTTGCACCTAGAGTATATACCTTCACCCAGGGTATATACGTTCACCCAGGGTATATATATATAACTGCACCCAGGGTATATACCTTCACCCAGGGTACATATAAACAGAACATTATTCAAGTTGAAATTACTCTGGTAATACGACCACTATGGATGGTAATTAGGTACCTCAGAAGTATATAGATGAAGGTATATACACTGAATAGTCGGGAGAATATCTGCAGCTAACAGCTTGAATATACGTGTACTTGTTTTTATGGTTGATGGGAGGAATATCCAGGGGTTGACTTGTGAATATTCAATAGGATATCTAAGAATATATTATATATGTATACAAATAGTGAGAGGCAGAGGGAGGGAGAGAGAGAGAGAGTTGAAATTACTGTCCCACAGATGGCATCAATTTCATCCAGTTCCATATTTGTATGTCCCATAACAATAAAAAGGCTTTTAAATGAGCTGATGTAAGTAACAGCTCTTAGCTTGTAAATAAAGCTAGGGATCCTTACCCTAACCTTGTAAAACCCTGTGTAAAAGAGAGAGAGAAAGAGAGAGAGTTGTTTCCCAGGCGCCGTATTCGAGTGTACTCAAGATAATCCCAGTACTCAAGAAAATCCCAGTACTCAAGATAATCCCAGTACTCAAGAAGCCACTAGATCACAGTCGATACCCTTTGGAGACAGGGGTCGCCGCCCCCTTCCTCCGTCCTCACACCCAGCGCCTCCCACCCTCACCCTTAACACCCAAAATATACCGGAAAAAAAACAACACACACACACACACACACACAAATGCAATATCCGTTTTCTTTCATGTTTTACGGAAGCTGCGAACTTCAAATAACCTTTTTTAATCATTATTTCAGGCTGCTCTTCCGCTAATAGCAGCGACTCCGAGCCAGGTGACGCCTGGACACTATTAATCAATTTTATAAATTTCAATAGAAAATAAAAACCATCATAAGAAAACGGGAATTAAGTTATGTTTCGTTTTACCGTTTTCTTTGATAAACATTAGCCTATCTAAAACTAGATTACATGACGGGTTAACAAAGTTATCTTCCTTTATCTTGGTTATCTTAACTGAAGAAATAATCATAAATAATGATAACTGACTTCAGAGCATCAAATTTTTACCTCTGACGTCAGCCAAGATGTCAAACGCTGAATTCAAAATCAAATTTTTATTCCCTCCCACCAGAAAAAGTTTATATACCTGGAAAGGGTTTAGGGGGTTAACGCCCCCGCGGCTCAGCCTGAGACCAGGCCTCGTGGTGGATCAGGATCTGATCAACCAGGCTGTTACTGCTGGCCGCACGCAAACTGACGTACGAAGCACAGCCAGGATGGTCAGGTACTGACTTTAGGTGCCTGTCCAGCGCCTTCTTGAAGACAGCCATGGGCCTATTGGTAATTCCTCTTATGTATGCTGGGAGGCAGTTGAACAGTCTTGGGCCCCTGACACTTATTGTGTTGTCTTTTAGTGTACTCGTGGCTCCCCTGCTTTTCATTGGGGGAATGTTGCATCTCCTGCCGAGTGTTTTGCCTTCGTAGGGAGTGATTTTCGTGTGCAAGTTTGGTACTAATCCATCTAGGATTTTCCAAGTGTATATTATCATGTATATCTCTCCAGGGAATACAAATCCAAGGACTTCAACCGTTCCCAGTAATTTAGGTGCTTTATCGTACTTATGTGTGCTGTGAAAGTTCTTTGTACACTCTCCAGCTCAGTTAGTGTATAGCAGTATTCCAGCCTAGAGAGAACAAGCGATTTGAAGAGAATCCTCATGGGCTTGGCATCCCTAGTTTTGAAGGTTCTCGTTATCCATCCAATCATTTTTCTAGCAGATGAGGTAGAGACATTGTTATGGTCTTTGAAGGTGAGATCCTCTGACATTATCACTCCCAGGTCCTTCACATTAGTTTTTCGCTCTATTGTGTGGTTAGAATTTGTTTTATACTCTTATAAACTTTTAATTTCCTTATGTTTTGCATATCTGAGTAGTTGAAACTTCTCTTCATTGAAACTCATATGGTTTTCAGCGGCCCATTTAAAGATTTAGTTAATGTCCGTCTGGTTACCAATAGATACAACAAATTTAATAAGTGGAATGTGTTTGTAGTTTATTGGAAAAGTGACTCAATACGAAGAATATTAAGTCGTGTAAGGCACTGTTAACCTGACAGCCACAGTGAAGGCTGCCAGACGTAAGAAAATTATGTAATAATGTACGATTCTGCGCTGGTAAGATAATACAGCTGGTGAAGCCTTCGGTATAACTGGTGAAGCCTTCGGTATAACTGGTGAAGCCTTCGGTATAACTGGTGAAGCCTTCGGTATAACTGGTGAAGCCTTCGGTATAACTGGTGAAACCTTCTATACAACTGGTGAAGCCTTCGGTATAACTGGTGAAGCCTTCTATACAACTGGTGAAGCCTTCGGTATAACTGGTGAAGCCTTCGGTATAACTGGTGAAGCCTTCTATACAACTGGTGAAGCCTTCCCATGTCTAAATCAAGGTATTCTCATCACCGTAATTCCTCGTAATGTGCTGAGAAATACGAAATCTTTTAGATTTTGTGTGATATTTTATAGTTAGGTTGTGTCAAAAAAATAATGTGTTTTTTGAGCATTAAAATATTAATGGGTACGTTATAACATTTAAAATTTTATTTTTTCCACTAATGTTTATGTTTTTGTTTAAATAGCATTAGAGTACTAATACGATAGTTTATTTTTTTTTTAAAGGAGTGGAGGGGTAAGCCAGCGGAAGGCCTCAATCAGATGACCATAAGTGGAGAGTCATCATATGACTAAGACAAGCGTCAGGAAACACTTGTCCCGTTTCCTGAAAAATCTTACCTTACCTAACTTAACCTAACCTAACTTAACCTAACCTAACTTAACCTAATCTAACCTAAAGTAACCTAACTTAACCTAACATAACCTAATCTAACCTATCCTAACTTAACCTAACCTAACCTAACCTAACTTAACCTAACCTAACCTAACTTAATCTAACCTAACCTAACCTAAACTAACCTAATCTAACCTAACTTAACCTAACCTAACCCAGTCTAACCTAACCTAACTTAGCCTAACTTAACCTAACCCAGTCTAACCTAACCTAACTTAGCCTAACCTAACCTAACCTAACCCACTCTAACCTACCTAACCGATTGATTTTAATTATTTGTTTTAATGAATAAATTTCTACGCTATGTTTTGTGTACAAAACATAAGGGTTCATGACAGTCGATGTGTGGACGTGTTGTGAGCGTGTGGGGGACAAGGTGACCATGGAGTGCTGTGTGGGGGACAAGGTGACTATGGAGTGCTGTGTGGGGGACAAGGTGACCATGGAGTGCTGTGTGGGGGACAAGGTGACTATGGAGTGCTGTGTGGGGGACAAGGTGACCATTGAGTGCTGTGTGGGGGACAAGGTGACAATGGAGTGCTGTGTGGGGGACAAGGTGACCATGGAGTGCTGTGTGGGGACAAGGTGACCATTGAGTGCTGTGTGGGGGACAAGGTGACAATGGAGTGCTGTGTGGGGGACAAGGTGACCATGGAGTGCTGTGTGGGGGACAAAGTGACCATGGAGTGCTGTGTGTGGGACAAGGTGACCATGGAGTGCTTTGTAGGGGACAAGGTGACCATGGAGTGCTGTGTGGAGGACAAGGTGACCATGGAGTGCTGTGTGGGGGACAAGGTGACCATGGAGTGCTGTGTGGGGGACAAGGTGACCATGGAGTGCTGTGTGGGGGACAAGGTGACCATGGAGTGCTGTGTGGGGGACAAGGTGACCATGGAGTGCTGTGTGGGGGACAAGGTGACCCACACCACATTGACTGGAAGGAAACAAATAACTTGCACATAGGATAGGTATAAGGTTTATCAGGAAACACGACAAGAGTTTCCTGACGCGGGTCATATGATGACCCACAGCTGGAGCTTTTGGTCATCTGACCGAAGACTTTCGCTGGCTTACCGGTCCACTTCTTTAAAAATCATGGTTATGATTATAACCATTAAGAATAGTTCGCACATGGGAATTATAAGCTTAATTAAGACGTCCTCGTAAGATTTTTTTCTCTCTCCTATTTCCGGGTTATTTGTGTGCTGTTCCAGTCACGGTATTGAGCCTCTTTTTTGTTCTTCTAAAAAGCTAATGCTACGTCAACAATGTTGCATCTCAAACTACAGATGTCGTCCTTCACAGTTGGCAATGTTTGACTTCAAGGATTATTGCATCTTTTGTGGTGAACGCTGTTGACCACCAGACAACACAAGTGTCAGGGGCCCAAGACTGTTCAACTACCTCCCAGCATACAGGTACCTAAAGTCAGTACCTGACCAGCCGGGCTGTGGTTCGTATGTCTGTTTACGTGCGGCCAGCAGTAACAGCCTGGTTGATCAGACACTGATCCACCACGAGGCCTGGTCTCAGACCGGGCTGCGGGGGCGTTGACCCCCGAAACCCTCTCCAGGTAAACCAGGGGGAAAATCCTCTAAAGATTGCCTCTTGGACACGTGTGAGGGAGTGAGAGCTGAGTTCAAGTTCTCAGACTGTCTCCTGGGCATGTGTGAGGGAGTGAGAACTGAGCTCAAGCTCTCAGACTCTCCTGGGCACGTGTGAGGGAGTGAGAGCTGAGCTCAAGCTCTCAGACTGTCTCCTGGGCATGTGTGAGGGAGTGAGAACTGAGCTCAAGCTCTCAGACTGTCTCCTGGGCACGTGTGAGGGAGTGAGAACTGAGCTCAAGCTCTCAGACTGTCTCCTGGGCACGTGTGAGGGAGTGAGAGCTGAGCTCAAGCTCTCAGACTGTCTCCTGGGCACGTGTGAGGGAGTGAGAGCTGAGCTCAAGCTCTCAGACTGTCTCCTGGGCACGTGTGAGGGAGTGAGAACTGAGCTCAAGCTCTCAGACTGTCTCCTGGGCACGTGTGAGGGAGTGAGAGCTGAGCTCAAGCTCTCAGACTGTCTCCTGGGCACGTGTGAGGGAGTGAGAACTGAGCTCAAGCTCTCAGACTGTCTCCTGGGCACGTGTGAGGGAGTGAGAGCTGAGTTCAAGTTCTCAGACTGTCTCCTGGGCATGTGTGAGGGAGTGAGAACTGAGCTCAAGCTCTCAGACTGTCTCCTGGGCACGTGTGAGGGAGTGAGAACTGAGCTCAAGCTCTCAGACTGTCTCCTGGGCACGTGTGAGGGAGTGAGAGCTGAGCTCAAGCTCTCAGACTGTCTCCTGGGCACGTGTGAGGGAGTGAGAGCTGAGGTCAAGCTCTCAGACTGTCTCCTGGGCACGTGTGAGGGAGTGAGAGCTGAGGTCAAGCTCTCAGACTGTCTCCTGGGCACGTGTGAGGGAGTGAGAACTGAGCTCAAGCTCTCAGACTGTCTCCTGGGCACGTGTGAGGGAGTGAGAACTGAGATCAAGCTCTCAGACTGTCTCCTGGGCACGTGTGAGGGAGTGAGAGCTGAGTCAGCTCTCAGACTGTCTCCTGAGCAGTGTGAGGGAGTGAGAACTGAGCTCAAGCTCTCAGACTGTCTCCTGGGCACGTGTGAGGGAGTGAGAACTGAGCTCAAGCTCTCAGACTGTCTCCTGGGCACGTGTGAGGGAGTGAGAACTGAGCTCAAGCTCTCAGACTGTCTCCTGGGCACGTGTGAGGGAGTGAGAGCTGAGCTCCAAGCTCTCAGACTGTCTCCTGGGCAGTGTGAGGGAGTGAGAACTGAGCTCAAGCTCTCAGACTGTCTCCTGGGCACTGTGTGAGGGAGTGAGATCTGAGTTCAAGTTCTCAGACTGTCTCCTGGGCATGTGTGAGGGAGTGAGAACTGAGCTCAAGCTCTCAGACTGTCTCCTGGGCACGTGTGAGGGAGTGAGACTGAGTCAAGTCTCAGACTGTCTCCTGGGCAGTGTGAGAGTGAGAACTGAGCTCAAGCTCTCAGACTGTCTCCTGGGCACGTGTGAGGGAGTGAGAGCTGAGGTCAAGCTCTCAGACTGTCTCCTGAGCATGTGTGAGGGAGTGAGAGCTGAGCTCAAGCTCTCAGACTGTCTCCTGGGCATGTGTGATGGAGTGAGAGCTGAGCTCAAGCTCTCAGACTGTCTCCTCAAAGCTGTGATATGTCATTTGCACGTAGCAGATTCATTAGTGCCATAAACACTGTTATGACGAGTTCTGCAAACTGCCAGTTAAGCAACAAGCACTGTAAATATACACAAATAACCCGCATAAATGAGAGAGAAGCTTATGGTGACCTCGCTCCCACTTAGACCATTTACAAAGTCACATTTTGTAAATATGAACGCACAGCTACTGATCCTCCTCTTCTTGGTGTATTAAATACCATTTAATGTGTATTAAATACCATGTAATGTGTATTAAATATCATGTAATGTGTATTAAATACCATGTAATGTGTATTAAATGCCATGTAATGTGTAGTAAATACCATGAATGTATACAGACACGATTGATAGACACAATTGCAGTATACTGCGATCTTTGTTGTCAGTTTCGCCCACACAGTAGAGAAACGTAGTCAATAAAGAACCCCAGTATACTTCATTTTTGTCTTTTTCCATAACATGTATATGAACCATGTATACGAAGATATACACATGTATAATGATAGTACTGCTTCACGTAAGTGTATGCTAGTAGAAACTAGTTGAGTACTTTGGTAATGCTAGTTCGACGCTGCGTTGAAATGGTCGTGTTGGTAATGCTAGTTCGACGCTGCGTTGAAATGGTCGTGTACGTCTGCTGGGTTTGCCT
This sequence comes from Cherax destructor, assembly GCA_009830355.1. Classification (NCBI taxonomy): domain Eukaryota; kingdom Metazoa; phylum Arthropoda; class Malacostraca; order Decapoda; family Parastacidae; genus Cherax; species Cherax destructor. Next base: position 58,707 of record WNWK01001726.1, read on the forward strand.
GATTGAGCGTCAAAAACAAAGCTTCAGAAAGCAGCCAATCTGAAGTGCATTGTGTAAGGTAATTAAAATTCAGGCTGAAGTCCATTCACAAGTACAGTCAACTGACTGTGTGTGACCTTGGACAGCCACGCCACAGACAGTGTCAGTCACCAGGGCCACACTCCTAGCATGACTGTCTCCACTTATAATAATATTATTAATAATTATAATAATATTATTAATAATTATAATAATATTATTATTATTACTGTTAATATTAATATTATTGTTATTATTAATAATAATAATAATAATAATAATATATATTATTATTATTATTATTATTATTATTATTATTATTATTATTATTATTATTATTATTATTATGTTGTTGTTGTTGTTATTATTATTATATTACTATTACTGTTATTACTACTATTATAATTATTAATTTTATTATAATTATTATTATTATTATTATTATTATTATTATTAAAACTTTATTTCTTCAAGTTGAAGATGAAACTAACATAGTAAGACCTAGTTGACATCATTATCTAGAGTGGTGTCTGAGGGAGAAGCAACGAGGTCAACACAGGTCATGCCTCAGTATATACACAACTACAACAAGCCAGTTGACAGATGTGTCCCGAAGTTACGTCATAGATTCGGGATCAAAGTAGTTAGTCTCTAACGTTTGATTAGCGTTTCACAGTTACTGAAGAGGAAGGTGATGATACTGTGTACCATTATTGATGTAAATTAATTCATTTCTCTGAGGTTGTTGGTCCCCAGACAGTGCTAGAACTACTACATATATATATATATATATATATATATATATATATATATATATATATATATATATATATATATATATATATATATATATATATAAACACATACATACCGAGAGAAGTGCATAAAAACCAAGAAGTATATATCACACTATGTATTTTAAGGGATTAAAGTATTCTTGACTGGTGTTGTATGTTAGATATGCAGCCTTTAATGACCCTTGACCCTTGTGTAGTCGATAGGGTTCAACCCGATAAACCAATCAACCCACCAAACAAAGTCGAGTGAGTTATGCTATAAATATTAACTCGGCTTCAGTTCCTCCTTTATGTTCGACTCAATTAAAGAGAGAACGTACGTATATCACGAACGTTCCAGATAACACAGAACCCTCAACATCCACCATACCTTCTACAACATCCAATACCCCTTCTATCCCCCATCCTTCCACCTCCAAAACTCCAAATTTCAACACAGGGACAAGCCACGAAACAAAAAATCACGATACCACAGAAAAACCCAAACGCTGCACCAAAAGTAACAGTAACAACACTAAAGAAAACCAAAACACAGACCCCAAAGCTGACCGTAATAATAAAGAAAAACCAACTAAACATCAAAAACCATCAGACATAACACACAGTAAAATAATTGACACCACCACAGAGGATATAATTGGAATAGAAACAAACCCCGATCCAGCCAGACCTCTACACTCCGCCCCCACAAACAACACTGAACATGGCTCTTAAGGCCACACAGTTTAACATACGTAGCTACAACATAAACAAACACATATTGGCTGAATTCGTTGAGGCTGAGCGCCCAGATGTGCTGCTCCTAAACAGTACATGTGTGCGAGACACTCAGCGGATCAGACACTGGGGTTACACTTCACGTCAATCTAGTGCTGATCCCTATAATGGTACGGCCATTATGGTGAACAGTACTATACCACATGAATTCCTAAACATTCCCTTCACTTGCCCTCACAGCCTGGCAGTAAAAGTCTTCACTCTCCATGGCCCTATCATTCTTTACACTACTTATGCTCGACCAAACTCCAACATCAACATCACAGACATAACCCTTCTCTTTAATCACTCTAACATTCCAGTATATCTCCTTGCAGATCTCAATGCAAAACATACAGACTTCCATGACACTTTCACAAACACTCACGGGAACCAACTAAAACAAGTAGTTACACAAAAACACTTAATCCACCTTGGCCCACATTTCAACACATTCTTCGGTCCTAGGGGCCAGAGTAAGCCAGACATTATCATTACAAACAGAGCCAGCCTCTACCTCCATCACCACATTTCACCAGGACCACTCTCTGGCTCAGACCACATACCTATCACTCTTCACATCTCTGCAAACCCTATTCTCATCCCTTCCAGACATATACCTTCCTTCTCTAGGGCAAACTGGGACTCCTTCAAACAACACCTAAACAACGCTAACCTAATACATAACTTTGACAACAAACCCACATCAGACATTGACACTCAATTAAATCGTATACAAAATTCTATAACACAAGCTGCCAAAAACTCCATTCCTAAAACACAATACACTACCAGATACTCCTTTCGTCCTTCTACAAGGACCAAACGTCTACTCCTATACTATCGACACCGCTTTGCCACAAACCACCACAGATATCCACAGGTCAGTAGGGACCTCACCTTCCTAAGAAACAACATTATCCGCAGTTTGGATGAGGACCATGCCAAACACTGGCAATCCCTCATCCAGGCTGCGGAAACACACCGCATTCGGGACCCTAAACAATTCTGGACCTTCATCCGGAAGGTTACAGGAGTCCCAAAAACAACACACTTCCAACACATAACACATAACAACATAAACATTACAGACCCCACCCAAGCAGCACATGCCTTCCAAAACATATGGGAACACATTTTTCACCCACACCCTCCTGACCCAGCAGCAATACAACATTCACAAGCAGTAGAACACTGGGTCTCCACACATAGACACATCACAAACCCTGACCCAATCATTCAGCTTTCCTCTCTCACCTCCACTCACATTTTAAACACTCCTCTCTCCCAACCTAATGTCAAAGCGCTAATCCTGAAGCTTCCTCCAAAAGCACCAGGAGCCTCTGGCCTCTCCCACCACATTCTCCGACACCTCCCCGACTCTGTTATCTCTGCTCTTACTAACCTCTACAATGCATGCCTTGCATCTGGCTATTTTCCCCCCCTTTTCAAATCTGCTATTGCCACTCTCATTCCCAAACCGAACAAAGACTCAACTGACCCAAAGAACTACAGACCGATTAGCCTTCTTGAAACCTTAGGTAAGACGTTTGAAAGACTCATTAATAAAAGACTAAGGACTCACCTTGAAACAAACCACCTCCTGACAGACCGCCAATTCGGCTTCCGACAACACAGATCTACACAAGCAGCCCTAAATATCATCTTAAACTATATTCAAATTAATAAGGCACAAGGACGTACAACAGCCCTGGTTGCAAAAGACGTGGAAAAAGCTTTTGACACTGTCTGGCACTCAGGGCTCAAGTACAAGCTATGTAACCTTTTTGACCTTCCTCAGAATGCCAAAAAATTACTATGCAACTTCCTTGATGACCGTACAATGCGAATTAAGTTCAAAAACTGTCTCTCTGAATCTTTTACCCTTCAAGCTGGAGTCCCCCAGGGATCTGTGCTCTCTCCTACCTTATACATCCTTTACACTAACGACATTCCTGACCCAGCACATTGCACTACACTCACACTGGCTTACGCAGATGACATTACACAACTCATTGCACATGAACAATGTAGATACCTATCACTCAGAACACAACGTGAGGTAGACAGGATTAGTGCATGGGAGATCCTCTGGCGAATAAAAACCAATGCAAACAAATCAAAGATTACATATTTCTTCCAAAGAGGAAACCGCAGACCAATGCCTGTCTACCTAAGAACTACCACTACACGAACACCCATTCCACGTACACGAAACACTACAGTCCTTGGAGTTACTTTGGACTCCAGACTGAGATTACACACCCACATAAACACTAAAAGAGTTATGGCCAGTAATGCCCTCGGTAGACTGCTCAAGCTCAGAGACTCACACCCAAACACCAAACTCCACCTGTACAAGGCTCTCATAAGACCACTCATCACATACACACCTCTTGCCCTCTCTCTTGCTGCCAAAACAAACATCTTGAAACTGCAGCGAATCCAGAACCGAGCATTGCGGTGGGTGCTGGGAACGAAGTGGGATGACTTCGCCACCAGTGAGTCCTTACACAACAGGACTAGCACCCCTGCACTGAACGTGTTCTGGAAAGAACTCAGTGATAGACAAATAGACCGACTTGAAACCTATCAAGACACATGGACAACCTTCCTAGACGAAACCATCAGACAGCCAGACAACAACCTAAATCTTTTTCAATCTATTGATAATCCTGCACCTACTCCTCTATACGTCTAAAACTATCCCTCCTATCTAACTCCTAATTTCTACCCTGCCCTCTGCAGGGGTGGACCTTTAAAGACGTCCTTTGTACCCTCCAAAAGCCTCTGATAACCCCTAAAAAATCAATGCATTCTGGGATAAAGCAGTACAAAAAAGCAAACCAGCAATGACGTTTTGGTTGCCGCCCTATGGGAAAAGTGTCGTGCCTCCCGAGCCAAGTCCAGTAATACATTGAGCAAATCAACACAGCAGATCATCACACCCAGGAACGCCTCCTCCATCATGCCAACCAACGCTATGCTGCTGGGTTTAGCCCTGGCTCTTTCCCTTCAACTATCGAAATTCCTCTCACCTACTATTCTTCATCTATCCAAATCTCCATTTTCACCCTTATGGGTCTTACCTGAGAGTATTCCTACCTACCTACGTGTCTGAGTGTATCTGTGATATTTGCATGTACGTAGTATGTTCGTGTGATGCACTCGCTGTTCTCCTTACAACCATTATATTTTGTCTTGTGTTTGCCTGCGTCTATGAATTACTTATGTATATATATATATATATATATATATATATATAGTTTTGGAGTGGTTGGTGCTATTATTTAATAAATGTATCGAAGAGGGTAATGTACCTAGGGATTGGCAGAGAGCGTGTATAGTTCCCTTGTATAAAGGCAAAGTGTTGAGTATACCTGGTAAAGTGTATGGTAGAGTTATTATTGAAAGAATTAAGAGCAAGACGGAGAGTAGTATAGCAGATGAACAAGGGGGCTTTAGGAAGGGTACGGGGTGTGTAGACCAAGTGTTTACAGTGAAACATAGGTGAACAGTATTTGGATAAGGGTAAAGAGTTTTTTGTTGGCATTTAATTATTTGGAAAAGGCGTATGATAGGGTGGATAGGGGGGCAATGTGGCAGATGTTGCAGGTGTATGGAATAGGAAGTAGGTTACTGAAAGCAGTGAAGAGTTTTTATGAGGATAGTGAGGCTCAGGTTAGAGTGTGTGGGAGAGAGGGAGATTATTTCTCAGTAAAAGTGGGCCTTACACAAGGATGTGTGATGTCACCGTGGTTGTTCAATATATTTATAGATGGGGTTGTAAGAGAAGTGAATGCGAGGGTCTTGGCAAGAGGTGTGGGGTTAAAAGATAAAGAATCTAACACAAAGTGGGAGTTGTCACACGTGCTTTTTGCTGATGACACTGTGCTTTTGGGAAATTCTGAAGAGAAGTTGCAGAGGTTGGTGGATGAGTTTGGTAGGGTATGTAAAAGAAGGAAATTGAAAGTGAATATAGGAAATAGTAAGGTGATGAGGATAACAAAAAGATTAGGTGATGGAAGATTGGATATCAGATTGGTGGGAGAGAGTATGGAGGAGGTGAATGTATTCAGATATTTAGGAGTGGATGTGTCAGCAGATGGGTCTATGAAGGATGAGGTGAATCATAGAATTGATGAGGGTAAAAGGGTGAGTGGTGCACTTAGGAGTCTGTGGAGACAATGAACTTTGTCCGTGGAAGTAAAGAGGGGAACGTATGAGAGTATAGTTATACCAACACTCTTATATGGGTGTGAAGCATGGGTGATGAATGTTGCAACAAGGAGAAGGCTGGAGGCAGTGGAGATGTCATGTCTGAGATCAATGTGTGGTGTGAATATAATGCAGCGAATTCGTAGTGTGGAAATTAGGAGGTGTGGGAATACCAAGACTATTATCCAGAGGGCTGGGGAGGGGTTGTTGAGGTGGTTTGGACAAGTAGAGAGGTTGGAACAAAGTAGAATGACTTCGAGAGTGTATAAATCTGTAGTGGAGGGAAGGCGGGGTAGGGGTCGGCCTAGGAAAGGTTGGAGGGAGGGGGTAAAGGAGGTTTTGTGGGCGAGGGGCTTGGACTTCCAGCAAGCATGCGTGAGCGTATTTGAAAGGAGTGAATGGAGACAAATGGTTTTTAATACTTGACGTGCTGTTGGAGTGTGAGCAAAGTAACATTTATGAAGGGATTCAGGGAAACCGGCAGGCCGGACTTGAGTCCTGGAGATGGGAAGTACAGTGTCTGCACTCTGAAGGAGGGGTGTTAATGTTGCAGTTTTATAACTGTAGTGTAAAGCACCCCTCTGGCAAGACAGTGATGGAGTGAATGATGATGAAAGTTTTTATTTTTCGGGCCACCCTGCCTTGGTGGAAAACGGCCGATGTGTTAAAAAAAAAATATATATGACAGGAGAAAAGTGAATTTGCCTGACTTATACGAGAGGATTTCATCATTGAAATTCATAGCGAAGCTGTGATATAAAATCATTTTTTTTTTTTTTTACATTTGTTTTACACGAGGCAATTTTTTTTAGCAAACTGAAAACCAATCCAAATGCATAACAAATCACCGGTATTATTCTGTTTATAATTCCAATTTAATATGCGTTCTGAAAAACAAGTTTGGAAGATTATAAATAAAAAGTTACGAGTTTTGAAAAAGTCGGAATGTTACTTTGAGAAAAAAATATATTTAAAATAAATAAAAATACAATTTTGTTAAAACTGACCAAGTTGATAAATTTTGGCAATGATATAAATATGTTGTGACTAACAGGTAAAGCTGGTCAATTAGCAAAACTCATTTAAAATTAAGTCCTTTATATATATATATATATATATATATATATATATATATATATATATATATATATATATATATATATATATATATATATATATATATATATATATATATATAACACACAAACCTACTGGAGTTCTATGACAGGGTGACAGCAGTAAGACAAGAGAGAGAGGGGTGGGTAGATTACGGTTTCCTGGACTGTAAGAAGGCGTTTGACACGGTTCCACACAAGAGATTAGTGCAGAAGCTGGAGGACCAGGCAGGGATAACAGGGAAGGCACTACAATGGATCAGGGAATACCTGTCAGGAAGACAACAGCGAGTCATGGTACGTGACGAGGTGTCAGAGTGGGCGCCTGTGACGAGCGGGGTTCCACAGGGGTCAGACCTAGAACTGGTGCTGTTTCTGGTATATGTGAATGACGTGACGGAAGGAATAGACTCAGAAGTGTCTCTGTTTGCAGACGATGTGAAGTTAATGAGAATTCAATCGGAGGAGGACTAGGCATGACTACAAACGGATCTGGACAGGCTGCAGACCTGATCCAGAAACTAGCTCCTGGAGTTCAACCCCACCAAGTGCAAAGTAATGAAGATCAGAGAAGGGCAAAGAAGACCGCCGACAGAGTACAGTCTAGGGGGCAAAGACAACAAACCTAGCTCAAGGAAAAAGATCTCGGGGTGTGTATCATACCGAGCACATCTCCTGATACATATATCAACCAAATAACTGCTGTAGCATGTGGGCGACTAGCGAACCTAAGAATAGCATTCCGACATCTCAATAAGGAGTCGTTCAGGACTGTGTACACTGTGTATGTCAGGCCCATATTGGAGTATGCAGCTCCAGTTTGGAACCCACACCTGGTCAAGCACGTCAAAAAATTAGAAAAAGTGTAACGGTTTGAAAACGAGACTAGTCCCGGAGTTAAGGGGTATGTCCTACTGACGACACTGGAGGACAGGAGGGACAGGGAGGACATGATAACGACATATAAAATACTGAGAGGAATCGACAAGGTGGACAGAGCAGGATGTTCCAGAGATGGGACACAGCAACAAGGGGTCACAATTGGAAGTTGAAGACTCAGATGAGACACAGGGATGTTAGGAAGTATTTCTTCAGTCACAGAGTTGTCAGGAAGTGGAATAGTCTGAAAAGTGAGGTAGTGGAGGCAGGATCCATACATAGCTTTAAGAAGACGTATGATAAAGCTCATGGAGCAGGAAGAGAGTTACCTAGTGGCGACCAGTGAAGAGGCAGGGCCAGGAGCTATGACCCGACCTCTGCAAAAACAATTAGGTGAGTACCCACACAACACTGGTAACAATTAAGGAGGGACGGTGAAACTTCCTGAGCTGGGTCGTGATAGGTCAGAGGTCAAGGTCACGTGACCAGGGCACATTTAGAGGGATTAGAACTTTTTGCCTCAAACTTTTCTATCGCATTATGGTTTCTAAAGTTTTTTCCCCACTCATGTTTTGGCAGCGTGACTTGTGTGACATGACAACGTGACCTATGTGACATGAGAGCGTGACCTGTGTGACATGACAACGTGACCTATGTGACATGGCAGCGTGACCTGTGTGACATGACAACGCGACCTGTGTGACATGGCAGCGTGACCTGTGACATGACACCAGTGTTCCTGCATCACCCTCCCTATATATTTTAAAAAGGTTTAAAGTAATTTAATAATAAACAAACACAATGAAATATATTATTTTTCGTTAGGCTCAAAATGATTTTTGCGAAATTGTTGCATACACAAATTTTCGCCTGCCCTATTCGGCAAGAAGAGCGTTGCTAATTAAGCAAAAATCGCAAGTTTTACCTATTCGTCACGACATATATATATATATATATATATATATATATATATATATATATATATATATATATATATATATATATATATATATATATGTAAGGTGCAAGAGAGAAGGATTGGTTGTATATTTCGTCTCCTAACTGTGACCCTCTTCAAGTCGAATGTTCAAGCGACAGTAGCAGGTCAAACGATGGTAGGCCTACTGGCCTACAGAATTCGCCTTGGCGTTGCTTGAATCTTCGTAATGTTGCGTCTACAACTCTACTGCCAAAGACAGAAGGGGTAGAGACGTGTTTCCACGTGTCCCGAGTCTTCCGTATTGATGACGGTAGATCAGTATATTGAGTAGACCAGAGGACTTTCATGTCCTCTGGTGTGCGTGTGTTGAGTCCTTTTTTGTGAGACTATGTCATTCCCCTGGTGTCTTGCTAATAATAATAATAATAATAATAATAATAATAATAATAATAATAATAATAATAATAATAATAATAATAATAATCTTTATTTCTACAGATATATGATACAACTTATACATACCATAGCTGACATCAGTGACATGCTACTATATAGAAAGCCCCTTGTTATGCAGAGCATTTCCCGCAAATTAGGTTTTATCCCCAGGATGCTACCCACACCAGTCGACTAACACCCAGGTACCTACTTGCTGCTAGGTGAACATGGACAGCAGGTGTGTTAAGGAAACACGCCCCCAATGTTTCCACCTGTACCGGGGATCAAACCAGGGACACTCAGTGTGTGAACTGAGTGCGCAGTGTTCCTCACAGCTCAGTGTTCCTAAGGGAAGTATTCCTCCTTTTCAATGTTCCTAAGGGTAGTGTTCCTCCAGGGCAGTGTTCTTCCTGGGCAGTGTTCTTCAAGGTCAGTGTTCCTAAGGGCAGTGTTCCTCAAGGTCACCTCAAGTTACCTTTTCCACACCCTAAGTTACCTTTTCCACACCCTAAGTTACCTTTTCCACACCCTACGTTACCTTTTCCACACCCTAAGTTAATTTTTCCACACCCTAAGTTACCTTTTCCACACCCTAAGTTACCTCTTCCACACCCTAAGTTACCTTTTCCACACCCTAAGTTACCTTTTCCACACCCTAAGTTACCTTTTCCACACCCTAAGTTACCTTTTCCACACTCTAAGTTACCTCTTCCACACCCTAAGTTACCTTTTCCACACCCTAAGTTCCCTGTTCCACTCTCTAAGTTACCTTTTCCACACCCTAAGTTACCTTTTCCACACCCTAAGTTACCTTTTCCACACTCTAAGTTACCTCTTCCACACCCTAAGTTACCTTTTCCACACCCTAAGTTACCTTTTCCACACCCTAAGTTCCCTGTTCCACTCTCTAAGTTACCTTTTCCACACCCTAAGTTACCTTTTCCACACCCTAAGTTACCTTTTCCACACCCTAAGTTACCTTTTCCACACCCTAAGTTCCCTGTTCCACACCCTAAGTTACCTTTTCCACACCCTAAGTTCCCTGTTCCACTCTCTAAGTTACCTCTTCCACACCCTAAGTTACCTTTTCCACACCCTAAGTTACCTTTTCCACACTCTAAGTTACCTCTTCCACACCCTAAGTTACCTTTTCCACACCCTAAGTTACCTTTTCCACACCCTAAGTTCCCTGTTCCACTCTCTAAGTTACCTTTTCCACACCCTAAGTTACCTTTTCCACACCCTAAGTTACCTTTTCCACACCCTAAGTTCCCTGTTCCACTCTCTAAGTTACCTTTTCCACACCCTAAGTTACCTTTTCCACACTCTAAGTTACCTTTTCCACACCCTAAGTTACCTTTTCCACACCCTAAGTTACCTTTTCCACACATTAAGTTTTTCCCAGAATTTTTGCTAACCTTCCTTCAAGGTTTTTGTTTACATCTTGGGAATTTCTCGTCCGATCGGTTTCAAACTTTCCAGCTCTGGTATATAGTGTCCAGGGAAAGGTTGAGACAAGTACAGACACGTACAGTCGTACTGTGACCAGGGGAAGGTTGAGACAAGTACGGACACGTACAGTCGTACAGTGACCAGGGGAAGGTTGAGATAAGTACGGACACGTACAGTCGTACTGTGACCAGGGGAAGGTTGAGACAAGTACGGACACGTTCAGTCGTACTGTGACCAGGGAAAGGTTGAGACAAGTACGGACACGTACAGTCGTACTGTGACCAGGGGAAGGTTGAGACAAGTACGGACACGTACAGATGTTACATAAAACATTCCATGATTTGATTCTGTATGTACCTTAAGAACATGTCTTCCGATCGACTTCAAACCTTCAACACTGAATGCAATAGACGGATAGGTACAATGATAGATGGAGAGGTGCAGTGATAGATGGTGAGGTACAATGATAGATGGAGAGGTGCAAGGATAGATGGTGAGGTACAATGATAGATGGAGAGATACAATGATAGATGGAGAGGTACAATGATAGATGGAGAGGTACAATGATAGAGGTGAGGTACAATGATAGATGGAGAGGTACAATGATAGATGGTGAGGTACAATGATAGAGGTGAGGTACAATGATAGATGGAGAGGTACAATGATAGATGGAGAGGTACAAAGATAGTTGGAGAGGTACAATGATAGATGGAGGTACAATGATAGATGGAGAGGTACAATGATAGATGGTGAGGTACAATGATAGATCGAGAGGTACAATGATAGATGGAGAGGTACAATGATAGATGGTGAGGTACAATGATAGATGGTGAGGTACAATGATAGATGGTGAGGTACAATGATAGATGGTGAGGTACAATGATAGATGGTGAGGTACAATGATAGATGGTGAGGTACAATGATAGATGGAGAGGTACAATGATAGATGGTGAGGTACAATGATAGATGGAGAGGTACAATGATAGATGGTGAGGTACAATGATAGATGGTGAGGTACATATTTACAATTTATTTTTCATCTATTATAAACAAGCTAACAAGATAAAAAAATAAAAGAAATTTTCAAATTTTTATTTTTTTTTTAATTTAAAAATTTTTAATTTTCAATTTTTCAATTTAAAAAAAAAGAATTTTTTGAAATTTTTGAAATTTTGAAATTTTGAAAATTTTGATTTTTTTTAAACTTTCAAGATTTTTCAAAATTTTCATATTTTCAATTTTTCAATTTTTTTTTTTTTTAAATTTCGAATTTTTAAATTCTGAAAATTTAGAATTTTTTGAAAACTTCAATTTTTTTTTAAAGAGGTGGCGGGGGGGGGGGCGGGGGAAGGGTGGGTGTCCAACAACCACCACTTCATGAAGTGGCAAGATCATCAGCAACATATTGCAACATGTTGCGGCGCAACACACCATGTTGCACTCACTCTGCAAAACATCAGACATTTTTTTCCTGTTCTGGAGGATTTACAAAAACTGGGAGAAAAAATGAGGATGTGACCCTCCATCAGGAGTGAACCCACTCAACCTGAGGGCGTGCCTAGCCTGCACTCTGTCAGAGTGCACTCACAGGTGGTGTAGCAGCACTCTACAAGAGTGCACTCACTGGTGGTGTAGCAGCACTCTACAAGAGTGCACTCACTGGTGGTGTAGCAGCACTCTACGAGAGTGCACTCACTGGTGGTGTAGCAGCACTCTACGAGAGTGCACTCACTGGTGGTGTAGCAGCACTCTACGAGAGTGCACTCACTGGTGGTGTAGCAGCACTCTACTAGAGTGCACTCACTGGTGGTGTAGCAGCACTCTACGAGAGTGCACTCACTGGTGGTGTAGCAGCACTCTACTAGAGTGCACTCACTGGTGGTGTAGCAGCACTCTACGAGAGTGCACTCACTGGTGGTGTAGCAGCACTCTACGAGTGCACTCACTGGTGGTGTAGCAGCACTCTACGAGAGTGCACTCACTGGTGGTGTAGCAGCACTCTACGAGAGTGCACTCACTGGTGGTGTAGCAGCACTCTACTAGAGTGCACTCACTGGTGGTGTAGCAGCACTCTACGAGAGTGCACTCACTGGTGGTGTAGCAGCACTCTACAAGAGTGCACTCACTGGTGGTGTAGCAGCACTCTACAAGAGTGCACTCACTGGTGGTGTAGCAGCACTCTACGAGAGTGCAGAGTGCTTGTGTATGATTGTACGAGTGACTGTATGAGTGATTGCATGAGTGTTTGTGTATGAGTGATTGTATGAGTGATTGTATGAGTGCTTGTGTATGAGTGATTGTATGAGTTCTTGTGTATGAGTGATTGTATGAGTTCTTGTGTATGAGTGATTGTATGAGTGATTGTATGAGTGCTTGTGTATGAGTGATTGTATGAGTGCTTGTGTATGAGTGATTGTTTGAGTGCTTGTGTATGAGTGATTGTATGAGTGATTGTATGAGTGCTTGTGTATGAGTGATTGTATGAGTGATTGTATGAGTGATTGTGTATGAGTGATTGTATGAGTGATTGTATGAGTGCTTGTGTATGAGTGATTGTATGAGTGCTTGTGTATGAGTGATTGTATGAGTGATTGTATGAGTGCTTGTGTATGAGTGATTGTATGAGTGATTGTATGAGTGATTGTATGAGTGCTTGTATGAGTGATTGTATGAGTGATTGTATGAGTGCTTGTATGAGTGATTGTATGAGTGATTGTATGAGTGCTTGTGTATGAGTGATTGTTTGAGTGCTTATATGAGTGATTGTATGAGTGCTTGTGTATGATGTGATTGTATGAGTGATTGTATGAGTGCTTGTATGAGTGATTGCATGAGTGCTTGTATATGAGTGATTGAATGAGTGCTTGTATGAGTGATTGTATGAGTGATTGTATGAGTGCTTGTATGAGTGATTGTATGAGTGCTTGTATATGAGTGATTGAATGAGTGCTTGTATGAGTGATTGTATGAGTGATTGTATGAGTGCTTGTATGAGTGATTGTATGAGTGCGTGTGTATGAGTGATTGTATGAGTGCTTGTATAAGTGATTGTATGAGTGATTGTATGAGTGCTTGTATGAGTGATTGTATGAGTGATTGTATGAGTGCTTGCATGAGTGATTGTATGAGTGATTGTATGAGTGCTTGCATGAGTGATTGTATGAGTGCTTGCATGAGTGATTGTATGAGTGCTTGTATGAGTGATTGTATGAGTGATTGTATGAGTGCTTGCATGAGTGATTGTATGAGTGATTGTATGAGTGATTGTATGAGTGCTTGCATGAGTGATTGTATGAGTGATTGTATGAGTGATTGTATGAGTGATTGTATGAGTGGTTGTATGAGTGATTGTGTATGAGTGATTGTATGAGTGCTTGTATGAGTGATTGTATGAGTGATTGTGTATGAGGGGAATATCACCTTCTTTGTTTACAATCAGTGATAGGTTAAGGGAGAACAATATTAATGTCACTTGTGTGGTAATGAGTATTCTCACACCTGCTTATGTTTATGTTTGTAAAATTAAATTTAATAAAGACTTTATGACGTGGATACTTTTATCACACACACACACACATACACACACACACACACACACACACACACACACACACACACACACACACACCTGTTAGGAAGTATTTCTTCAGTTATAGAGTAGTCAGGAAGTGGAATAGTCTAACAAGTGATGTAGTGGAGGCAGGAACCATATATAGCTTTAAGACGAGGTATGATAAAGCTCATGGAAGAGAGAGAGAGAGAGGACCCAGTCGCGATCAGTGAAGAGGCGGGGCCAGGAGCTGAGTATCGACCCCTGCAACCACAATTAGGTGAGTACATTTAGGTGAGTACTGGTGTTGGACTACACTAGTGCATCATCCCTGGGCGGTGCTGCTGATCACAGGGAAGGTCACAGCCTCACTAAGTACCAGGGTTTAGCTCACCCATACCTCTTCGTCCTTGTAGGAACAGAAACCTTTGGCTCCTGGGGAAGAAGAAAGAACCTGTCATGGCTTTCTGAAGGAGCTGGGTTCCAGGCTCATCGAAACCATCAGAGACCCGAGGTCTGCCATCTTTCTCTTACAGAGTCCCAGTGTGATGATCCAGAGAGGGAACGCCTGCTGAATCTTGGTTTCCCGAAAAACGTCCCAGGAGCTCGAGGTCCTCCACCTGTCCTATTAGTGAGAGGATCTCACATTCATGGATCACATCAACAGTGATCAGCACCGCAAGGAACACGATGTGGATAACTAGAACCTTCGGAACAACAGAAGCCACACCAATGATGACTCTCTTCAAGCCAGTTCTCTCTCTAGAACACTAATGCCCGCTAGGAACCCCTTTTTAAAGCAGGCGGAAAATCGCAGATCCGGAGAATTTTCAAAGAACCTTCACTGCCCGTGTGTAAGTTTAGTTGAACCCCCTAAATTACTGGGAATCTTGAAGTTTCTGAAATTTGTACTCCTTGCGACGTTGACGAGAAAGATACTTCAGAATTTACACTTGGAATATTTTGAAAGGAATTGTGGAGTTTGTTCTGTAGACTGTCTCCTGACACCCTTGAAATACACTAAAGTGCCGTGTAGGATACTTTTAATACCGACAACGTTTAGACTATATTAGATATTTTATAAGTCAATGACTTCAATGACTTCAAGAAGCCTGTAACACAGACGAAACATTCTTAATATCCATGTTGGCTAAACTGCACATTTGTGTGTTTTGATCAAGCTCCCGAGAACGAGAGACGCACTGAAATATAATGCGACGTTTTGCCGATACAGTGGACTTTATCAAATCAATAAGAATAGTATTGGACTGTGTATTTGTGTCTCCTTTTTTTGCAGCTTGCCAAAATTTTATACCATTTCTCCCCTGAGTCCGGAGATGTAAGGCCAGCCTCGGAAGGTATAGAGGAGACATGATCACTAAGTAAAAGATACACATCACAGACTAAAACAGGTGTACACAGTAAAATAACTAAACACTTGAACGATCCAATAAGACACACACACACACACACACAAAGAGGCACTGCAATGGATCAGAGAATACCTGACAGGGAGGCAACAACGAGTCATGATACGTTGCGAGGTGTCAGAGTGGGCGCCTGTGACGAGCGGGGTTCCACAGGGGTCAGTCCTAGGACCGGTGCTATTTTTTGTATATGTGAATGACATGACGGAAGGGATAGATTCAGAAGTGTCCCTGTTTGCAGACGATGCGAAGCTAATGCGGAGAATTCAGTCGGATGAGGATCAACGAAAACTACAAAGGGATCTGGACAGGCTGCAAGCATAATCCAGCAACTGGCTCCTGGAGTTTAACCCCACCAAATGCAAAGTCATGAAGATTGGGGAAGGGCAAAGAAGACCGCAGACAGAGTACAGGCTAGTTGGGCTAAATACTGCAAACCTCACTCAAGGAAAAGGATCTTGGGGTGAGTATAATACCGAGCATATCTCTTGAGGCGCACATCAACTAAATAACTGCTACGGCTTATGGGCGCCTTGCAAACCTAAGAATATCATTCCGACACCTCAGTAAGGATTCGTTCAAGATTCTTTACACCGTGTACGTCAGGCCCATACTGGAGTATGCAGCACTAGTATGGAACCCACACCTAATCAAGCACGTCAAGAAATTAGAGAAAGTGCAAAGGTTAGCAACAAGACTAGTCCCGGACCTAAGGGACATGTCTTAGGAGGAGAAATTAAGGGAAATCGAACTGACAACACTGGAGGATAGGAGGAATTGACAAGGTGGATAGGGACAGGATGTTCCAGAAATGGAACACAGCAACAAGGGATCACAACAAGAAGTTAAAAACTCAGATGAGTCACAGGGATGTTAGGAAGTATTTCTTCAGTCACAGAGTTGCCAGGAAGTGGAACACTCTGGAGAGTGATGTAGTGGAGACAGGATCCATACATAGCTTTAAGAAGAGATATGATAAAGCTCATGAAGCAGGGAGAGTGGACCTAGTAGCGACCAGTGAAGAGGCGGGGCCAGGAGCTCATGGAGCAGGGAGAGAGAGGACCTAGTAGCAATCAGTGAAGAGGCGGGGCCAGGAGCTATGACTCGACCCCTGCAACCACAAATAGGTGAGTACATATTGTGCCGATATTTAAAAAAAAATATATGAGGGGAAAATCCTTTGAACTCTAGGCCTCTCTCGCTGACGAACATTTTTTGGAAAATATTGGAAAAATCCATTAGAGGGGATGAAACACCTGGAGCGCAAAAAATCTGTTAACTACCAGGCCGTTCTATTTTCCAGCAGTAAATTCCTGTTTATCGTAGCCAGGGAGAGAGAGAGAGAGAGAGAGAGAGAGAGAGAGAGAGAGAGAGAGAGAGAGAGAGAGAGAGAGACAGACAGAGAGAGAGACAGAGACAGAGAGAGAGAGCATAATCATAGTGTGACGAATAGAGAGAAATTTGGTCCTACTTGGTTCTTCACTCTCTCTCTCTCTCTCTCTCTCTCTCTCTCTCTCTCTCTCTCTCTCTCTCTCTCTCTCTCTCTCTCTCTCTCTCAAGCAACGTCGCAATTTTACGTTGTTTGACGAGTGTCTGATGTGTGGTAATGAACTATTGTATATGAATAAGGTGTAGTGAGGGGTGGACTCGAACCGTGGTCCTGGCATGTAAACTAGGCCAGGGGTGTACCACTGAGCTACGGACCTGACAGTACCATGACAGTATCTGACAGTACCATGACAGTATCTGACAGTACCTGATAGTACCATGACTGTACCTGACGTTACTTGACCGTACCTGACAGTATCTGACGGAACCATGAAAGTACCTGACAGTACCATGACAGTACCATGACAGTACCATGACATTACCATGACAGTACCATGACAGTATCTGACAGTACCATGACAGTATATGACAGTACCATGACAGTACCATGACAGTATCTGGCAGTACCATGACAGTATCTGACAGTACCATGACAGTATCTGACAGTACCTGATAGTACCATGACTGTACCTGACGTTACTTGACCGTACCTGACAGTATCTGACGGAACCATGAGAGTACCTGACAGTACCACATGGTACCGTTGTACCCCTTGTGTACCACATGGTACCGTTGTACCCCTTGTGTACCACATGGTACCGTTGTACCATTTGTGTACCACATGTTATCGTTGTATCCCGGGTGTATTACATGGTACTGTTGTACCCCGGGTGTACCACATGGTAACGTCGTACCCTGGGTGTACCACATGGTACCGTCGTACCCTAGGTGTACCACATGGTACCGTTGTACCCCTTGTGTACCACATGGTACCGTTGTATCCTGGGTGTATTACATGGTACTGTTGTACCCCGGGTATATCACATGGTACCGTCGTAAAATGGGTGTACCACATGGTACCGTCGTACTCTGGGTGTACCACATGAGGCCATCGTACCCTGGGTGTACCACATGTAGCATCGTACCCTGGGTGTACCACATGGTACCGTCGTACTCTGGGTGTACTACATGATACCGTCGTACCCTGGGTGTACCACATGGTACCGTCGTACCCTGGGTGTACTACATAGTAGCGTCGTACCCCAGGTGTACCACATGGTACCGTCGTACTCTGGGTGTACCACATGGTACCGTCGTACCCTGGGTGTACCACATGGTACCGTCGTACCCCGGCTGTACCACATTGTACCGTCGTACACTGGGTGTACCACGTGGTACCGTCGTACCCCGGGTGTACCACATTGTACCGTCGTACCCTGGGTGTACCACATGGTACCGTCGTACCCCGGGTGTACCACATGGTACCGTCGCGGGGCGTCGTCTGGGCATCAGCTTGAATATATTGATTTATTCTTCACCCTGTTGCACCTCCCCGCCCTGCCTCACCTGCTCCCCGCCCTGTCTCACCAGCTCCCCGCCCTGCCTCACCTGCTCCCCGCCCTGCCTCACCTGCTCCCCGCCCTGCTTCACCTGCTCCCCGCCCTGCCTCACCTGCTCCACGCCCTGCCACACCTCCCCGCCCTGTCTCAGCAGCTCCCCGCCCTGACTCACCTGCTCCCCGCCCTGCCACACCTCCCCGAACTGCCTCACCTGCTCCCCGCCCTGCCTCACCTAGTCCCCGCCCTGCCTCACCTGCTCCCCGCCCTGCCTCACCTAATCCCCGCCCTGCCTCACCTGCTCCCTCCCTGCCTCAACTGTTCCCCGCCCTGCCTCATCTGCTCCAAGCCCTGTAACACCTCCACGTCCTGCCTCACCTGCTCCCCGCCCTGCCTCACGTGCTCCCTCCCTGCCACACCTCCCAGCTCTGTCTCACCTGCTCTCTGTCTTGCCTCACGTGCTCCCCGCTCTGCCACACCTCCCCGCCCTGCCTCAACTGCTCCCCGCCCTGCCTCAACTGCTCCCCGCCCTGCCACACCTCCCCCTGCCTCAACTGCTCCCCGCCCTGCCACATCTCCCCGCCCTGCCTCAACTGCTCCCCGCCCTGCCTCACCTGCTCCCCAGCAACTGTAAGACTCTTGACTCTCAAGAACTGTACGATTCTTGGCTCTGATCTTAGGACTGATCTTCCATACAATATTAACTGGGACACAGGTAGAGTTCATTAGTGACACTCGTCAGTTGAACCCTCCCTGGCTCTCTCTCTCTCTCTCTCTCTCTCTCTCTCTCTCTCTCTCTCTCTCTCTCTCTCTCTCTCTCTCTCTCAACTTCTCGTTGAGAAATAAAGAATGAACCTTGACCTTTACACACCTCCTCTTCCTTCATTATGAAGCAAGTGAACCTCCCATACTGGATCCCCTCCCTGTGGAAGTAAGGGGCTGTGGGTAGAGTTAGAGGAGGGGAAGAGAGGGGAAGGGGGTGTTAAGGGTATGGGAAAGTGATTTTAATGGGGTTGCGGCAGAATTAAGGGGTTTTGGGGGAGTGGAGTGGGTGGGGCCAGGGGTGGCTACGGGTCTTGGAAGGGGGGCTAGGGGTCTAGAAAGGCGGTCCAGGAGGCAAGGGGCCCTGGAGGGGAATCTAGGAGAGGGAGCTAGGATCCAGAATGGGGTTACGGGTCCAGGAGAGGGTCTAGAATTCCAGGATGGTGTCTGGGGGGTTCGGGATAGGGTCTAGGGGTCCAGGATGGGGTCTAGGGGGTTAGGGATATGATATAGGGGTCCAGGATGGGGTCTAGGGGTCCAGGATGGATCCAGAATAGAGGGTAGGGTCCAGGAGGAAGGCTAGAGGTCTACAGCAACACAAATCTTTGCTTCTAGCCGAAGATCCGTCAACAAACACAGTGTTGCCATGTCTACCTTCCCATTCTGACTGCCTATTGCTTATTTTTTAGAGAGACTGAGCTCTAGCCCTCGGTCCCGCCACGTGACTCTCAACAGTCTGACAAGACTGATGAGGCCTTTGTAAATGGTCCAAAACAGACCGAAACGTCGTAGTACGTTTCTCTCTCCTATCAGCAGCTTATTTGTGCATTGTTCTACTCACCGTACTGTGTTTCTTTATTCATGAATAATAATAATAATAATAATAATAATAATAATAATAATAATAATAATAATAACAATGATAATAATAATAATAATAATAATAGCAATAATAATAATAATAATAATAATAATAATAATAATAATAATAATAATATGAATAAGAATAATAATAATAAGAAGAAGAAGAATAACAATAATAATAATAATAATAATAATAATAATAATAAGAAGAAGAAGAAGAAGAAGAAGAAGAAGAAGAAGAAGAAGAAGAAGAAGAAGAAGAAGAAGAAGATTAAGAAGAAGAAGAAGAAGAAGAAGAAGAAGAAGAAGAAGAAGAACAACAACAACAACAACAACAACAACAACAATATCTTTATTTACTACCAGTACATGTACAAGGTATACAGACCATAGCTGACATCAATGACATACTACTATATAGAAAGCCCCTTGTTATGCTGAGCATTTAAATCAAATTAAGTCCATTTTGTCCCAGGATGCGACCCACACCAGTCCACTAACACCCAGGTACCTATTTTACTGCTGGGGGAACAGCGACAAGAGGTGTCTTAAGGAAACACGTCTTAATGTCTCCACCCGTAAAGTAGATCGAACCACGGACCTCAATGTGTGAGCTGAGTGCGCTACCAATCGAGCTACGAGACATCTTCATCTATCCTCTATCCCCTGGTCAGTGTCCTCATCCACTCTACTTGTTTCAATTCTATTTAGAGTTTATCTTGGCTAAGGAGGAAGGTTCAAGTCACCTAGATCATGGAGGGGGGTTCAAGTCACCTAGATCATGGAGGGGGGTTCACGTCACCTAGATCATGGAGGGGGTTCACGTCACCTAGATCATGGAGGGGGTTCACGTCACCTAGATCATGGAGGGGGTTCATGTCACCTAGATCATGGAGGGGTTCAAGTCACCTAGATCATGGAGGGGGTTCACGTCACCTAGATCATGGAGGAAGGTTCAAGTCACCTAGATCATGGAGGGGGTTCAAGTCACCTAGATCATGGAGGGAGGTTCACGTCACCTAGATCATGGACGGGGGTTCATGTCACCTAGATCATGGAGGGGGGTTCAAGTCACCTAGATCATGGAGGGAGGTTCACGTCACCTAGATCATGGAGGAAGGTTCAAGTCACCTAGATCATGGAGGGGGTTCAAGTCACCTAGATCATGGAGGGGGTTCAAGTCACCTAGATCATGGAGGGGGTTCACGTCACCTAGATCATGGAGGAAGGTTCAAGTCACCTAGATCATGGAGGGGGTTCAAGTCACCTAGATCATGGAGGGAGGTTCACGTCACCTAGATCATGGAGGGGGTTCATGTCACCTAGATCATGGAGGGGGTTCAAGTCACCTAGATCATGGAGGGGGTTCAAATCACCTAGATCATGGAAGGGAGTTCACGTCACCTAGATCATGGAGGAAGGTTCAAGTCACCTAGATCATGGAGGGGGGTTCAAGTCACCTAGATCATGGAGGGGGTTCAAGTCACCTAGATCATGGAGGAAGGTTCAAGTCACCTAGATCATGGAGGGGGGTTCAAGTCACCTAGATCATGGAGGGGGGTTCACGTCACCTAGATCATGGAGGGGGGTTCAAGTCACCTAGATCATGGAGGGGAGTTCACGTCACCTAGATCATGGAGGGGGGTTCACGTCACCTAGATCATGGAGGAAGGTTCAAGTCGCCTAGATGCCTGGCTCAGTGGGTTCCTGGCTCCCTGGCTCAGTGGGTTCCTGGCTCAGTAGGTTCCTGGCTCAGTGGGTTCCTGGCTCCTTGGCTCAGTGATTAGTGGCTCACTGGCTCTGTAATTAGTGGCTCCCTGGCTCTTTGGGTTAATGGCTCCCTGGGTTTCTGTCTCCCTGGCTTAATGGTTCCCTGGCTATCTGGATTAATGACTCCCTGATCTCTGGCTCCCTGGCTCTAAACAGTCGATGTTTCTCCCTGAGCCCTGGAAGAGTGAACCGAACCAGGTTTCTCCATGAGCCCTGGAAGAGTGAACCGAACCAGGTTTCTCCATGAGCCCTGGAAGAGTGAACCGAACCAGGTTTCTCCATGAGCCCTGGAAGAGTGCACTGAACCAGGTTTCTCCCTGAGCCCTGGAAGTGTGCACTGAACCAGGTTTCTCCCTGAGCCCTGGAAGAGTGCACTGAACCAGGTTTCTCCCTGACCCCTGGAAGAGACACTGAACCAGGTTTCTCCCTGACAAGAAGAGTGCACGGCACCAAACTGTCCGATTGTGAGTGTTTGTGGTTGATAAGAGTAATTTGCACCTTGACCCCAACACTTCTCCAAGACGTCAGGGAGACTTGCTACAACTATATCGTCACAGAACGTAGGAAATAGTCTACTGTTGTCTTGAGAACACAGGCTCCCTGCTGACTGTCTGGACGTGAAGCTTGATCACAGCTTGGTCAGGCCCAAGTTGTGTCGACACAGCTTGGTCAGGACCAAGTTGTGTCGACACAGCTTGGTCCTGTCCAGGTTGCGTATTTCATTGTAGCCACGCGTCTCTTTCTCCGTCTCTCTCTGTCTCCCTCCTCTCCCACCCTCTCTCCCTCTCTCTCTCTCCCTCTTCCCTCCCTCACTGTTTACAAAACAAATATGGCCAGAAAAATTCTATAAATGTTTGAGGTAGTTAAGAGAAGGAAAAAGATTGTGAGAAGCTTTCTCCTTAATTTTTACACACTTATTATTTTTACCCTGAAAGAGTATATCTGGAGGTGAGGTATGGTATATCTGGGGGTGAGGTATGGTATATCTGGAGGTGAGGTATGGTATATCTGGGGGTGAGGTATGGTATATCTGAGGGTGAGGTATGGTATATCTGGGGGTGAGGTATGGTATATCTGAGGGTGAGGTATGGTATATCTGGGGGTGAGGTATGGTATATCTGAGGGTGAGGTATGGTATATCTGGGGGTGAGGTATGGTATATCTGAGGGTGAGGTATGGTATATCTTGGGATGAGGTATGGTATATCTGGAGGTGAGGTATGGTATATCTGAGGGTGAGGTATGGTATATCTGAGGGTGAGGTATGGTATATCTGAGGGTGAGGTATGGTATATCTAAGGGTGAGGTATGGTATATCTGAGGGTGAGGTATGGTATATCTGAGGGTGAGGTATGGTATATCTGAGGGTGAGGTATGGTATATCTGAGGGTGAGGTATGGTATATCTAAGGGTGAGGTATGGTATATCTGAGGGTGAGGTATGGTATATCTGAGGGTGAGGTATGGTATATCTAAGGGTGAGGTATGGTATATCTGAGGGTGAGGTATGGTATATCTGAGGGTGAGGTATGGTATATCTGAGGGTGAGGTATGGTATATCTGAGGGTGAGGTATGGTATATCTGAGGGTGAGGTATGGTATATCTGAGGGTGAGGTATGGTATATATGAGGGGTGAGGTATGGTATATCTAGGGGTGAAGGCAGCAGGGGGGGGGAGAGCATCATAACGGCACTGGCACCATCTTCGCCTACAGCTGTCATCCTCTGAATATTAAGGTGACAACGACCCCCGTTATTACTGTTCACGAATACTAAACAGTATCACGATACATAACACTAAACAGTGCCAGGATACATATATAACATTAAACAGTGCCAGGATACATAAATAACATTAAACAGTGCCAGGATACATATATAACACTAAACAGTTCCAGGATACATATATAACACTAGCCAGGATACATATATAATACTAAACAATGCTAGGATACATAACACTAGCCAGGATACATAACATTAGCCAGGATACACATATAACTCTAGCCAGTATACATATATAACACTAGCCAGCATACATATATAATACTAAACAATGCTAGGATACATAACACTAGCCAGGATACGTATATAATTATAGGCAGGATACATATATAACACTAGTCAGGACACATAACACTATCCAAGATACATAACAGTAGCCGGGATACATATATAACACTATCCAAGATACATAACACTTGCCAGGATATATATATAACACTAGCCAGGATATATAATACTAGAGAGGACACATAACAATTGCCAGGATACATATATAACACTAGCCAGGATACATAATACTAGCCTGGATACATAGCACTAGCCAGGATACATAGCACTAGCTAGGATACATAACACTAGCCAGGATACATAGCACTAGCCAGGATACATAACACTAGCCAGGATACATAACACTAGCCAGGATACATAGCACTAGCCAGGATACATAACACTAGCCAGGATACATAACACTAGCCAGGATACATAACACTAGCCAGGATACATAACACTAGCCAGGATACATAACACTAGCCAGGATACATAGCACTAGCCAGGATACATAACACTAGCCAGGATACATAACACTAGCCAGGATACATAGCACTAGCCAGGATACATAACACTAGCCAGGATACATAACACTAGCCAGGATACATAACACTAGCCAGGATACATATCACTAGCCAGGATACATAGCACTAGCCAGGATACATAACACTAGCCAGGATACATAACACTAGCCAGGATACATAACACTAGCCAGGATACATAACACTAGCCAGGATACATAACACTAGCCAGGATACATAGCACTAGCCAGGATACATAGCACTAGCCAGGATACATAACACTAGCCAGGATACATAACACTAGCCAGGATACATAACACTAGCCAGGATACATAGCACTAGCCAGGATACATAGCACTAGCCAGGATACATAACACTAGCCAGGCATAACATAACACTAGCCAGGATACATAACACTAGCCAGGATACATAACACTAGCCAGGATACATAACACTAGCCAGGATACATAACACTAGCCAGGATACATAACACTAGCCAGGATACATAACACTAGCCAGGATACATAACACTAGCCAGGATACATAACACTAGCCAGGATACAATAACACTCAGGGCCCAAAATTTGTCTAAACTAGATTCAGCAGTAAATATAAAAATGGCTTCACAGGCCAGCGTTGTTATCGCTCTTAACGTATCTAGTCTTCAGCAGCAGCAGCAACAACACTGTGTTGCAGTTTTGTTGTTGCTTGTTATTGCTGTCTGCTGCTGCTCATAAGTATCACGCATTGTTTTTAAATGGAATCTTCATGGGTGGTCCTTCACTGCTCTCGTTTTTGTTCGTTGTGTCTCACTGCCTCCTGTCGTGGGCCTCCTGCCCCTTTTTCCTTCAATGCCTCCTTGTCTTCCTTCACGATCTTTGTCGTCCTTCACTGCTTCCGTCGTGGTCCTTCACTGCCTCCTTGTCGGGGCCTTCACTGCCTCCTTGTCGTGGGCCTTCACTGCCTCCTTGTCGTGGTCCTTCACTGCCTCCTTGTCGTGGTCCTTCACTGCCTCCTTGTCGTGGTCCTTCACTGCTTCCTTGTCGTGGTCCTTCACTGCCTCCTTGTCGGGGCCTTCACTGCCTCCTTGTCGTGGGCCTTCACTGCCTCCTTGTCGTGGGCCTTCACTGCCTCCTTGTCGTGGTCCTTCACTGCCTCCTTGTCGTGGTCCTTCACTGCCTCCTTGTCGTGGTCCTTCACTGCCTCCTTGTCGTGGTCCTTCACTGCCTCCTTGTCGTGGTCCTTCACTGCCTCCTTGTCGTGGGCCTTCACTGCCTCCTTGTCGTGGTCCTTCACTGCCTCCTTGTCGTGGTCCTTCACTGCCTCTTTGTCGTGGTCCTTCACTGCTTCCTTGTCGTGGTCCTTCACTGCCTCCTTGTCGGGGGCCTTCACTGCCTCCTTGTCGTGGGCCTTCACTGCCTCCTTGTCGTGGTCCTTCACTGCCTCCTTGTCGTGGTCCTTCACTGCCTCCTTGTCGTGGTCCTTCACTGCCTCCTTGTCGTGGTCCTTCACTGCCTCCTTGTCGTGGGCCTTCACTGCCTCCTTGTCGTGGGCCTTCACTGCCTCCTTGTCGGGGGCCTTCACTGCCTCCTTGTCGTGGGCCTTCACTGCCTCCTTGTCGTGGTCCTTCACTGCCTCCTTGTCGTGGTCCTTCACTGCCTCCTTGTCGTGGTCCTTCACTGCCTCCTTGTCGTGGTCCTTCACTGCCTCCTTGTCGTGGGCCTTCACTGCCTCCTTGTCGTGGGCCTTCACTGCCTCCTTGTCGTGGTCCTTCACTGCCTCTTTGTCGTGGTCCTTCACTGCCTCCTTGTCGTGGTCCTTCACTGCCTCCTTGTCGGGGGCCTTCACTGCCTCCTTGTCGTGGGCCTTCACTGCCTCCTTGTCGTGGTCCTTCACTGCCTCCTTGTCGTGGGCCTTCACTGCCTCCTTGTCGGGGGCCTTCACTGCCTCCTTGTCGTGGGCCTTCACTGCCTCCTTGTCGTGGTCCTTCACTGCCTCCTTGTCGTGGGCCTTCACTGCCTCCTTGTCGGGGGCCTTCACTGCCTCCTTGTCGTGGTCCTTCACTGCCTCCTTGTCGTGGTCCTTCACTGCCTCCTTGTCGTGGTCCTTCACTGCCTCCTTGTCGTGGGCCTTCACTGCCTCCTTGTCGGGGGCCTTCACTGCCTCCTTGTCGGGGGCCTTCACTGCCTCCTTCTTCCTGGAGAATAACTACGGTGTCTCTTCAGACACAGTCAACTACAGTTACTTTATGAACATTGTAACTCTGGCTGGAAATCCGGATATCTCTCGTAGCATAATATTTCTGCTCAGTCTAACACCATCTTCAACACGACGTAAAATCGTAAGCCAATAGCTGCAGTGGCAGGTTATCATCCTATTACTAAGACCCACGTCAGGAAGGTCTTGGTCCTGTGATCAATAGCTGCAGTGGCAGGTTATCATCCTATTACTAAGACCCACGTCAGGAAGGTCTTGGTCCTGTGATCAATAGCTGCAGTGGCAGGTCATCATCCTGGGACTAAGACCCACGTCAGTAATGACACCGCTTGAGCAGCGGAGAAAAATCAAAGGATTACCGAAGTCACAATTGTTGTTTATCATAACGGCGCCAGAAGGCATTTGCTCTGTTTCCTGACGAAGCTTACCCAACCTAAGTCCAACAACTAGACACCATTTGCATAAATTGGATGCGCATTGCTGATCACGGCTCCTGCAGGGAAGGTGTTCCTTCGTCACAACAGAAAGTCATAATCAGAGTTGTTTGTCTTATTTACATACTGGAGGTGTACTTAGCCCCTCTCTTACAATGCCATTTTAACACCCTAGTTCATGCAAAACAACCACAGGGGGAGTTGAATAATAGCTCTAGGCCTTCCGTGTTGCAGTCAACACATATCAGGAGCTAGCAATGTTGCAGAAATGAGTAGGAAGTCCAAGAAGATTAGTTCAGGGAAACGTTCTAGCTTGAATGAGGTAAGGAGGTAGATGACACCAGACAGACCAGTTGCCCCAGACACTAGTGTGTGGACAGAGACAGGGCCACACACTAGTGTGTGGACAGAGACAGGGCCACACACTAGTGTGAGGACAGACAGGGCCACACACTAGCTTGAGGACAGAGACAGGGCCACACACTAGCGTGAGGACAGAGACAGGGCCACACACTAGTGTGGGACACAGACAGGACCACACAGAAAATAGATTAATCGAAGAGCCAGAAACGAGTATACACAGATAAGGAAGGAGGCCCAGCGACAGTACGAAAATGACATAGCATAGAAAGTCATGTCTCACCCGAAGCTGTTATATAGTCAAGGACCAGGTAATCAGGCTGAGGAAGGAAGGTTGGGAGCTCACAAGAAACGACCAAGAAGTATATGAGCTCAGCATGAGATTTAAGGAAGTATTTACATTGAAGACAGAAAGGACTCCGGGAAGTCAGAATAGAGGGGGACACCAACAAGGGATATACCAACAAGTGCTGGATGAAATACACACAACCGAGGAGGAGGTGAAGAAGCTGCTAAGTGAACTTGATACCTCAAAGGCGGTGGGACCAGACAACATCTCTCCGTGGGTCCTTAGAGAGGGAACAGAGACGCTGTGTGTGCCACTAACAACAATTTTCAACACATCCATTGAAACTTGGCAACTATCTGAGGTATTGAAGAGGCCAAATGTAGTCCCAATTTTTAAGAAAGGAGACAGACACGAGGGATTAAACTACAGACAAGTGTCACTGACGTGCATAGTATGCAAAGTTGCCAGATGTTGGACAGGCTGCAAGCCTGGTCCAGCAACTGGCTCCTTGAATTTAACCCCGCCAAATGTAAAGTCATGAAGATCGGGGAAGGGCAAAGAAGACCGCAGACAGAGTATAGGTTAGGTGGCCAAAGACTGCAAACCTCACTCAAGGAAAAGAATCTTAGGGTAAGTATAATACCGAGGTCATCAACCAGATAATTGCTGCAGCATATGGGCGCCTGGCAAACCTGAAAATGGCGTTTCGATACCTCAGTAAGGAATCGTTCAAGACTGTACACCGTGTACGTCAGGCCCATACTGGAGTATACAGCACCAGTTTGAAACCCACACCTGGTCAAGCACGTCAAGAAATTAGAGAAAGTGCAAAGGTTTGCAACAAGACTAGTTCCAGAGCTAAGGGAAATGCCCTACGAAGAAAGGTTAAAGGAAATCGACCTCACGACACTGGAGGACAGGAGGGTTAGGGAAGACATGATAACGATATACAAAATACTGCGAGGAATTGACAAGGTGGACAGAGACAGGATGTTCCAGAGATGGGACACAGAAACAAGGAGTCAAAATTGGAAGTTGAAGACTCCGATGAGTCAAACGGATGTTCGGAAGTATTTCTTCAGTCATAGAGTTGTCAGGAAGTGGAATAGTCTGGCAAGTGACGTAATGGAGGCAGGAACCATACATAGTTTTAAGACGAGATTTGATAAAGCTCATGGAGCAGGGAGAGAGAGGACTTAGTAGCGATCAGTGAATAGGCGAGGGCAGAAGCTATGACTCGACCCTTGCAACCACAAATAGGTGAGTACAGACTGTATCTCAGAGTATCCAAACATCCAACCCTTCAGAGACACTCTAAACACACACTAACCATTTCATTGTTGATAATGAAGTTTGCAAAGCCCTGACAGCTACAGAGACGTAGTATATCTGCAGTATACCTGCAGTATACCTGCAGTATACCTGCAGTATACCTGCAGTATACCTGGAGAGGGTTTCGGGGATCAACGCCTGTGCTTAAACTATGCAGAGTTTCAAGAGCAGGTATGATGAGAACCCTCAATCAGAAAAGATGGTCGACAAGACTTACAAGGCGGGGCCAGGAGCTGCGAATCGACCCACGCAAACACATCAAAATTTGTTGAAATACTGAACAAAACTCACAGTAACTTAGCAACAAAGTCTAGCTCATTACAGTAACTTACCATGAAAGTCTAACTCGTCACAGTATCTTGTCAACAAAGTCTAACTCGTCATAGTAACTTGTCAACAAAGTCTAACTCGTCATAGTAACTTGTCAACAAAGTCTAATCAAGTCTGGAATAAATTCAAATCATACGGGTGTTTTCTTAGTGAGAAGTGAGCAGGAAGTAGCAGCAGGCAGCAGCAGGCAGCAGCAGGCAGCAGCAGGCAGCAGCAGGCAGCAGCAGGCAGCAGTAAGCAGGCAGCAGCAGGCAGCAGCAGGCAGCAGCAGGCAGCAGTAAGCAGGCAGCAGCAGGCAGCAGTAAGCAGGCAGCATCAGACAGTAGTGAAGAGAGACGAGGAGGAAACAGCAGGCAGCAGTAAGGGAGGAGGAGGAGTCAGTAAACTGTAACGGGAGGTAAGAGCAGACAGTGGCAGGCAGCAGGAAGGAGGTAAGAGCAGACAGTGGCAGGCAGCAGGAAGGAGGTAAGAGCAGACAGTGGCAGGCAGCAGGAAGGAGGTAAGAGCAGACAGTGGCAGGCAGCAGGAAGGAGGTAAGAGCAGACAGTGGCAGGCAGCAGGAAGGAGGTAAGAGCAGACAGTGGCAGGCAGCAGGAAGGAGGTAAGAGCAGACAGTGGCAGGCAGCAGGAAGGAGGTAAGAGCAGACAGTGGCAGGCAGCAGGAAGGAGGTAAGAGCAGACAGTGGCAGGCAGCAGGAAGGAGGTAAGAGCAGACAGTGGCAGGCAGCAGGAAGGAGGTAAGAGCAGACAGTGGCAGGCAGCAGGAAGGAGGTAAGAGCAGACAGTGGCAGGCAGCAGGAAGGAGGAAGAGCAGACAGTGGCAGGCAGCAGGAAGGAGGTAGAGCAGACAGTGGCAGGCAGCAGGAAGGAGGTAAGAGCAGACAGTGGCAGGCAGCAGGAAGGAGGTAAGAGCAGACAGTGGCAGGCAGCAGGAAGGAGGTAAGAGCAGACAGTGGCAGGCAGCAGGAAGGAGGTAAGAGCAGACAGTGGCAGGCAGCAGGAAGGAGGTAAGAGCAGACAGTGGCAGGCAGCAGGAAGGAGGTAAGAGCAGACAGTGGCAGGCAGCAGGAAGGAGGTAAGAGCAGACAGTGGCAGGCAGCAGGAAGGAGGTAAGAGCAGACAGTGGCAGGCAGCAGGAAGGAGGTAAGAGCAGACAGTGGCAGGCAGCAGGAAGGAGGTAAGAGCAGACAGTGGCAGGCAGCAGGAAGGAGGTAAGAGCAGACAGTGGCAGGCAGCAGGAAGGAGGTAAGAGCAGACAGTGGCAGGCAGCAGAAGGAGGTAAGAGCAGACAGTGGCAGGGCAGAAGGTAAGCAGACAGTGGCAGGCAGCGGAGAGGAGAGCAGACAGTGGAGCAGCAGAGAGCAGCAGACCACACTGAGAGTAAAGTCAATCCTCCACTGCTGACAGAGTAACCAGGAAAGTCACACACGAAACTAATTCTGAAATTCCAGTTGACCCCAAAAAAACATTAGTTGTCATTTAGTCAAAATAAAATCAAGACTATCCTAGACTGCTGAAATGATCCATAACTCAAGCTTCAATAGTCTAGGACTATTGTTGAACTATTGCACTGACAAACAATGGTTTCAGATCACGTTTAAAAAATGTCTCTAAATAATTTTGAGACGCTGAATTCAAATCTGAATTTAGTATTGCTCTCTGTACAGTTTTTCAGAAATAGTATCCCAGAGTGAACGATTGACCAAGATATGAGGCAAGGTTAGCTGAGGTTAGGTTAGCTTAGCTTAGGTTAGGTTAGCTTAGGTTAAGTTAGGTTAGGTTAGGTTAAGTTAGCTTAGGTTAGCTTAGGTAAAATAAGGTTTGTCAGGAAACAGGACAAGTGTTTCCTGACGCGGGTCTCAGTCATATGATGACCCACAGATGGAGCTGTTGGTCATCTGACCGAGGCCTTCCACTGGCTTACAGCTCCACCCCTTTAAAAATTATGGTTATAATTATAACCATAAGATATACGAGGGTAACATGAGGCTCAGTTTGCTGGTTGACTACTGCTGACCACTGGTGCAGGAGAGCCATTCACAACACTGGCACAGGAGAGCCATTCACAACACTGGCACAGGAGAGCCATTCTCAACAAAAGTGAAAAATACCGAAAACTGGGATGTAAAAACGTATGAATGTATAAAAAAAATTCTTTCCTCTCTCTCCTGTGTATAATTTATCTGGTTCCAGCTCTGTGATAATGCAGATATCTTCATAAAAATTAGGTTTCTGCTGTGTACTGGATAGGTCATGTGAGAGACGGTGTCACCCCGGTGATAGTAACTGCAGTTCTGCTGGTAGGGAACCTGTGAAGGTGTCGTAGCTGTTGAACCTTTAATGGAATACTTGACGTTATTCTCATTGACTGACTGAAGTCTCCCAGGTGAGACTGATACAACTGAAGTCTCAGAGCTCAAGCTAACACAAATGAAGTCTGCTTGTTTGGGCAGACACTACTGACGTCTCCCAACTCAGGCTGACGTATGGACAACGTGATTTAGCACCATCCTGCCTCATGTATTGCAACAGAAACACAGCTAGTTTTTGTTCCCACTGTGTAGCTATCACACAGAATAGTGTAGCAACACACTGCTGGTGTTACCACTGTGTAACTATCACACAGAATAGTGTAGCAACACACTGCTGGTGTTACCACTGTGTAACTATCACACAGAATAGTGTAGCAATATACTGGTAATGGATACAATATTTTAATTGAAAGCAATATCCACTGTTTCTCCAACCAACACTTAATCCCTTTTTCCTTCTCCCCTTTACCTCCCTTAATCCCCATACCACCCCCTTCCTCCTTCCATTTATCCTCCATCCTCCCTTCCTTTACCCTCCCTTCCCCCTCCCTTCCCTTCATCCAGAACGACTCACACCAATCAATTTTCCACCTAACTCCCTCACGACCAGAGATAAGATCACGTGCCTGAGCTCACACTGAGCTCACACTAATCTCACACTAAGCTCTCATCGAGCTCACACTGAGCTCGCACTGAGCTCACACTAAGCTCACACTAAGCTCACACTAAGCTCACACTGAGCTCACACTAAGCTCACACTGAGCTCACACTAAGCTTACACTGAGCTCACTCATCACTTTTACAAAGCGTTGAGATAAACTCCCAGTTAATCTTATCTCACGCTCGACTGAACCCCCACTTAAACTCCTCCCACGTTAAGTTGAGCCAGATTACACGTTTCCCACATTACTTAGAGGGGGAGGAAGGGGGGGGGAAATGTAGACGATGTTTATAAATCACTGATTATTACGATATTTATACATCAATAAATGCACTAATGCAATGTTTATACATCAATAAATGCACTAATGCAATGTTTATACACCAATAAATGCACTAATGCAATGTTTATACATCAATAAATGCACTAATGCAATGTTTATACATCAATAAATGCACTAATGCAATGTTTATACATCAATAAATAATTATACGATATTCATATATCAATACACATTCGTTACGATGTTTATATATACATGTATTAGAAAAAATCATTACGATGTTTATATGTCAATATGTGTTTCAATGCGCCATTTATTCATCAAAAATACATCAACTCGATGTGTATACATTAATACATCAATAAGACAACATTTCACAATCTCAACAACAACATTACTGATGGGGTAGCTCTAAACCTGTAAGGGCCCAAGAGCTCCTGTGGAGGAGGAGGAGGTAGTCAAGACTGATACGAGGAGGGGGAAGGTGGCTCTAATTTCTATAATTTAGAGCTCTAGGAGCTCTAGAGCTCTAAGCAGTCAAGGGGGGAATCTCAGTATCTCTCCTTAAATATTCTAAATTTACTTTTCCGTCGACTGCAAATAATGTCATGAAGGAGGGAGTACTCTTGATGCCCTGGGGTACACCTGATGCCCTGGGGTACACCTGATGCCCTAGGAATAAGGGCAGCTGGTGCCCTAGACACAAGACAGTGAAAGTATTGGAGTGAGGCAACTTGGAGTGTGTTTACACTGCAGCCTCGCTCAAGACGCAAGTCACTGCCAGGAGTCGTGGTTCCAGACACCGCCACACCACCTCCAATACATCACACCATTGGCATAACACCTTCAGTCTTCCTCCTCAACACCATACCACTGTCATAACACCTCCACAACACCACACCACTGTCATAACACCTCCACAACACCACACCACTGTCATAACACCTCCACAACACTACACCACTGTCATAATACCTCCACAACACCATATCACTGGCATAACACCGTCACAACACCGCCGTTAAGGTCAGAAAAGCAGCAGTAGTCCACCAGGGTGGATCCTGCTTCCTCCTACCACCACTGCCACCCACCCTCCCTTACTGGGCACTCAGACCACTTAACGACCACTTAATGTAGCCCGGGTAAACCAGCGATACCTTGGTCTGTCACAGGACCACTTGCTACCTCACTCTCACATATATCCTAATATACCTCTGTCTTGCAGAGGTCCAGTCATACTGCTGGCAACATTGAGCATCTTCAGGTGATTTACTCTAATGAGTAAATTAACAATATTCGGACCTGGTAAAATAATCACAAATGCAGTATAATGCGATCCTTTATTGACAACGTTTCACCCATACAGTGGACTTTTTCCAACCTACCAAACATTCTCAGCGGTCCCTTACAGGTCCGTCTCAAATCTCACCTACCCAACATTCTCCACCTGACTCTCCATCCTATAAATACTCATGTACTATTCACCCAGGTAGATCTGTTTGTGACTTAATATAGCCAACTGTGTGGGCGAAACGTTGTCATTAACGCATTATATTGTGTGTTTATTTTTCAAACGTGTCGGTATTTTATATCATTTATCTCCACTCAGACCTGGAGTTGCGGCATCAGGATGAAACGTCTGAAAACCGGACCTACAGCGCCGTGAGACTGAACCCGTGGGTCGCAAATTTCGAACCTAGTTCCTCCATCTTGTTGTGGTTTATAAGGCCACTGACAACTTGCGCCGTAGCGAGCCTGAACCTGGTTCCTGGTGCACAAAGCGAAGGACCTAAAAATCGCAACTTCCGATGCTAAATATTTAACAGATAAAGATATTTTCAACCAAAGTAATTACTAGTTCCGAGGATCTCCATTCCCGCTGCCCTGCCTCAGACCAGCACTTCTAAATTAGGAAGGAAATATTGCAAGAATTAAAACTGGCCAGAAACACATAGCAGGTTACACCCGCAGTGTGTTGTTCCTCTATTTCATACGATAGTTACACTGTGGGAACAAAATCTACCACAACCCCTTTGCAGAGGATGGGATTCGTATTTCAAGCGATTAAATCCGTGAGCCTGAGGCTGGGGAACTTCTGTAAGGCAAATGAGGTTATAGTCAAGAATTTCCCTGTTGTTGACTAGACAAGCCTGGCCCAAGGCCGGGCTGCTGGAGTGGGAAAACTCTCGCAACACATCAAAGGTAGTGGGATCAAACGTTTCGTCAATCAAATGTGAGAAATAATGCACAGGTGTCTTGGCCGCTTGACAGAACTGGAGTTACTATTACTTTGGAATTTCCTCTACACTCGTACAGTATAGATAAGGTGACCAGAAATTATACGAATCCACGATGTGTTTGCTGTCTTTACTGACGAAACTTTTCGCCTTTTCAGTAGGCTTCTTCAGTCGAAATACAGAAAAAGCACCAGAAGCCTTGGAAAAGTAGATATAAAGTGATCAGTCCCTCAGCCTTTAGAAGAGGTCACTGAAATGGTCAGTCCCTCATCCTGAAAAGTAACTGAGGTGGTCAGTCCCTCATCCTGAAGAAGTAACTGAGGTGGTCAGTCCCTCATCCTGAAGAAGTAACTGAGGTGGTCAGTCCCTCATCCTGAAGAAGTAACTGAGGTGGTCAGTCCCTCATCCTGAAGAAGTAACTGAGGTGGTCAGTCCCTCATCCTGAAGAAGTAACTGAGGTGGTCAGTCCCTCATCCTGAAGAAGTAACTGAGGTGGTCAGTCCTCATCCTGAAGAAGTAACTGAGGTGGTCAGTCTCCTCATCCTGAAGAAGTAACTGAGGTGGTCAGTCCTCATCCTGAAGAAGTAACTGAGGTGGTCAGTCCCTCATCCTGAAGAAGTAACTGAGGTGGTCAGTCCCTCATCCTGAAGAAGTAACTGAGGTGGTCAGTCCCTCATCCTGAAGAAGTAACTGAGGTGGTCAGTCCCTCATCCTGAAGAAGTAACTGAGGTGGTCAGTCCCTCATCCTGAAGAAGTAACTGAGGTGGTCAGTCCCTCATCCTGAAGAAGTAACTGAGGTGGTCAGTCCCTCATCCTGAAGAAGTAACTGAGGTGGTCAGTCCTCATCTGAAAGTAACTGAGGTGGTCAGTCTCATCTGAAGAAGTAACTAGGTGTCATCTCATCTAATAATATTATTATTATTAGTAGTAGTAGTAGTAGTAGTAGCAGAAGTATTATTATTATTATTATTATTATTATTATTATTATTAGTAGTAGTAGTAGTAGTAGTAGTAGTAGTAGTAGCAGAAGTATTATTATTATTATTATTATTATTATTATTATTATTATTATAGGTGGTGTGACGGCTAGACAGGAGAGAGTGACGGGAGAGTGGCTACCCTGCTAGACAGGAGAGAGTGACGGGAGAGTGGCTACCCTGCTAGACAGGAGAGTGACGGGAGAGTGGCTACCCTGCTAGACAGGAGAGAGTGACGGGAGAGTGGCTACCCTGCTAGACAGGAGAGAGTGACGGAAGAGTGGCTACCCTGCTTGAAGAGAGTGACGGGAGAGTGGCTACCCTGCTAGACAGGAGAGAGTGACGGGAGAGTGGCTACCCTGCTAGACAGGAGAGAGTGACGGAAGAGTGGCTACCCTGCTAGACAGGAAGAGTGACGGGAGAGTGGCTACCCTGCTAGACAGGAGAGTGACGGAAGAGTGGCTACCCTGCTTGAAGGAGAGTGACGGGAGAGTGGCTACCCTGCTAGACAGGAGGAGTGACGGGAGAGTGGCTACCCTGCTAGACAGGAGAGAGTGACGGGAGAGTGGCTACCCTGCTAGACAGGAGAGAGTGACGGAAGAGTGGCTACCCTGCTTGAAGAGAGTGACGGAGAGTGGCTACCCTGCTAGACAGGAGAGAGTGACGGGAGAGTGGCTACCCTGCTAGACAGGAGAGAGTGACGGAAGAGTGGCTACCCTGCTAGACAGGAGAGAGTGACGGAGAGTGGCTACCCTGCTAGACAGGAGAGAGTGACGGAAGAGTGGCTACCCTGCTAGACAGGAGAGAGTGACGGAAGAGTGGCTACCCTGCTTGAAGGAGAGAGTGACGGAAGAGTGGCTACCCTGCTAGACAGCAGAGAGTGACGGGAGAGTGGCTACCCTGCTAGACAGGAGAGAGTGACGGAAGAGTGGCTACCCTGCTTGAAGGAGAGAGTGACGGGAGAGTGGCTACCCTGCTAGACAGGAGTGAGTGACGGGAGAGTGGCTACCCTGCTTGAAGGAGAGAGTGACGGGAGAGTGGCTACCCTGCTAGACAGGAGAGAGTGACGGGAGAGTGGCTACCCTGCTTGAAGAGAGAGTGTTTCTCCAGTGTCAACACCAGTGTTGTTTACCTTGCCTGTACCTCACTAAGACTCCCAACACTCACTCCACCACCTTTACTCTCTGTTTACCTGATTTGGGAGATTGTTTGCCTTTGAATTGCCCAAGACTCTCCTTTTTTCCCCCCGAATCCATATTTGAGTAACGACGCCCTGAGATTAATTGAACACCTAAGACTGAAAACAGACTGGAGTTAATTAGGTCACACGGACATTGACCCCTGGGCAGAGGGTGCCTGGGTCATGACCTAATTGCCACGTACTATATGTGAACATAATGAACGTAGGAATAGAGGGACACTCAGTAGATCTTTTGGTCCATGTTAGGTAGGTCCTTCTCACACAAATCTTGCGTGAGTATGACCTGCCTTAGTCCACTCGAAAATAATGTGCTTAATGCAGGTGAGGAATGAGACATATGGAATTTTTTATTGTGGAATCAAAATTTCTTCAATAAAGATTCCCAGATGTTAGTTTTCTAAAGCTTAATGTGACGTAGAAAGCTCAAAATTCACGAGGGAAAAAATGGGGGAAAATGCAAATTTTAAAACATAGAGAAATTTTACTAACTTTTTAATTCACTTTGACAAAAGAAAGTTCGAAATTATAACAGAATCTTGGAGTGAAGACACTGTGAGCACTGAATCTTGGAGTGAAGACACTGTGAGCACTGAATCTTGAAGTGAAGACACTGTGAGCACTGAATCTTGGAGTGAAGACACTGTGAGCACTGAATCTTGAAGTGAAAACACTGTGAGCACTGAATCTTGAGAAGACACTGTGAGCACTGAATCTTGGAGTGAAGACACTGTGAGCACTGAATCTTGGAGTGAAGACACTGTGAGCACTGAATCTTGAAGTGAAGACACTGTGAGCACTGAATCTTGGAGTGAAGACACTGTGAGCACTGAATCTTGAAGTGAAGACACTGTGAGCACTGAATCTTGGAGTGAAGACACTGTGAGCACTGAATCTTGAAGTGAAGACACTGTGAGCACCGAATCTTGGAGTGAAGACACTGTGAGCACTGAATCTTGAAGTGAAGACACTGTGAGCACTGAATCTTGGAGTGAAGACACTGTGAGCACTGAATCTTGGAGTGAAGACACTGTGAGCACTGAATCTTGAAGTGAAGACACTGTGAGCACTGAATCTTGAAGTGAAGACACTGTGAGCACTGAATCTTGGAGTGAAGCACTGTGAGCACTGAATCTTGAAGGAAGACACTGTGAGCACTGAATCTTGGGGAAGACACTGTGAGCACTGAATCTTGAAGTGAAGACACTGTGAGCACTGAATCTTGGAGTGAAGACACTGTGAGCACTGAATCTTGAAGTGAAGACACTGTGAGCACTGAATTTGACTGTATCAGTTTAAGTTCCATAATAAAGAATAAAAGTCACAGTTCCGTGGCTGGAACAGTTCCGTGATTGGAACAGTTCCGTGCCTGGATCAGTTCGTAGCTGGAACAGTTCCGTGGTTGTAACAGTTCCGTGGCTGGAACAGTTCCATGGCTGGAACAGTTCTGTGGCTGGAACAGCTCCGTGGCTGGAACAGTTCCGTGGCTGGAACAGTTCCGTGGCTGGAACAGTTCCGTGGCTGGAACAGTTCCATGGCTGGAACAGTTCTGTGGCTGGAACAGCTCCGTGGCTGGAACAGTTCCGTGGCTGGAACAGTTCCGTGGTTGAAACAGTTCCGTGGCTGGAACAGTTCCATGGCTGGAACAGTTCTGTGGCTGGAACAGTTCCGTGACTGGAACAGTTCCGTGGCTGGAACAGTTCCGTGGCTGGAACAGTTCCGTGGCTGGAACAGTTGCGTGGTTGGAACAGTTCCGTGGCTGGAACAGTTCCGTGGCTGGAACAGCTCCGTGGCTGGAACAGTTCCGTGGCTGGAACAGTTCCGTGGTTGAAACAGTTCCGTGGCTGGAACAGTTCCATGGCTGGAACAGTTCTGTGGCTGGAACAGTTCCGTGACTGGAACAGTTCCGTGGCTGGAACAGTTCCGTGGCTGGAACAGTTCCGTGGCTGGAACAGTTGCGTGGTTGAACAGTCAGTGGCTGGAACAGTTCAGTGGCTGGAACAGTTGCGTGGTTGGCACAGTTCAGTGGCTGGAACAGTTCCGTGGCTGGAACAGTTGCGTGGTTGGAACAGTTCAGTGGCTGGAACAGTTGCGTGGTTGGCACAGTTCAGTGGCTGGAACAGTTCCGTGGCTGGAACAGTTGCGTGGTTGGAACAGTTCAGTGGCTGGAACAGTTGCGTGGTTGGCACAGTTCAGTGGCTGGAACAGTTTCGTGGCTGGAACAGTTGCGTTTTGGAACAGTTCCGTGGCTGAAATAATACCGTGGTTGTCTTCAAGAGGGAGTTGGACAGATACCTAAAGTCGGTGCCGGATCAGCCGGGCTGTGGCTCGTACGTTGGACTACGTGCAGCCAGCAGTAACAGCCTCGTTGATCAGACCCTGATCCACCGGGAGGCCTAGTCGTGGACCGGGCCGCGGGGGCGTTGATCCCCGGAATACCCTCCAGGTAGACTCCAGGTATACTGTGAGTAAAACAATACCGTGAGTGAAACAATACCGTGGCTGGAATACCGTGAGTGAAACAATACCGTGGCCGGAATACCGTGAGTGAAACAATACCGTGGCCGGAATACCGTGAGTAACGGTGGCGGCAGCCTCCGTTACGGTGAACCTGAGGCTGACACTCTCCCCTCACCCAGCCTATCACATCGCAAAAGCTTACCATTCAGGTGGTAACCAAACCCCTGCTA
Organism: Cherax destructor; assembly: GCA_009830355.1. Taxonomy (NCBI): domain Eukaryota; kingdom Metazoa; phylum Arthropoda; class Malacostraca; order Decapoda; family Parastacidae; genus Cherax; species Cherax destructor. The sequence goes on from WNWK01001726.1 coordinate 98,466, forward strand.
CCTGAGTGCCGGCCTGCACTCTTACACCCCCTTACACCCACACCCCACCCCACACAAATCCAACCCCCCACCCCAAACCCCACCCCATCCTCCAAAGAGCTATATAAAAGTCCTATATACTATAATTAACGATTACTTTTATAGCCCAGACGCAATTACACCTGGCGGTAGAATCATAACAAGGGGTGCTGTGTAACAGTGGAATCATAACAAGGGTGCTGTGTAACAGTGGAATCATAACAAGGGTGTTGTGTAACAGTGGAATCATAACAAGGGGTGTTGTGTAACAGTGGAATCATAACAAGGGTGCTAGTATCTTCCTGTGTAAAAACTGAGAGGAAATAAGTGTTAAAATTTCTACACATTTCCTTATCACTGTCGGTGAGCTGACCCGAGTAACTTTTGAGTAGGCCTATCTTGTCCCTAATCTTACTTCTGTATACCTGAAAGAATCCTTTTGGGTTAGTCTTCGATTCTCTTGCGTCTTTAATTTCATAATTTCTCTTTGCTTTTCTTATTTTCTTTTTTATTTCTCTCTTTAACTGAATATATTGATTTCTTAACTGCCCCTCTCCTCTTTTGATTCACCTATATATGCCTCTCTTTTGACCAGTTACCAGAATACCTTTTTTTCTCAATCTATCGTTATAGGCTCTAATTGTTAAAAATTACTATTGATTTGACCTGATCTTGTCCTTTTCGTCTTTCTCTTGACCTGTCTTCTGTAATTTTCTTTACCCTTTCTGTCTTCTGACTTTCTCCTTACTTTCTTAAGTGTTCCTCTTTCCGTTGTTCCTGTAAAAAATTTAGTTGATCTAACAGAGATGTGTATCAATTTCAATTGATTTTCAATTGGGAAATCTTTCTACAGACAGTACTTGGTATGGCTATGGGGTCACCACTTACTGACGTTGTAGGTAATCTGACGTAGCGGGTAACCTTGAAGTAATCAATGTCCCGGGAACGAAATATTCTCTAGTGTTTGTTCACGTGTCTTTTTCAACCAGTAGGTAATTTATAGATGGAACAACTTAAGAGGCAAAAAGTTTTGTACCAATCATCCCCATGAGTATGACAGGGTTAAGGTGGATGGTATTCCGGTAATTGTGCCCAGGAAGCAATGCTCTCCAAACTCAACGACGTAGATCTGTCTATCAGATTTACCATGTGGGAAGAGGAACAAGATGATAAACTTTACTTCTTGGGCATCCTGCTGTGCAGATCCGGAGATAACTTTACGTTTAAAGGCTATCGGAAGCCAGCCAATAAAGATGATTTGTTGCGCTTTTACTCACTGTGATACTGGAAGCAGGAGAGGTGTGGTTGTTTCGTTCTTCCTCGGTGTTTACAAGACTGTCAGCTCAGAGTTCTTAGTGGAGTGTTCTTACGCTTGTCAGGGAAGTGTTCCTACACTTGTCAGGTGTTCATTCTCCCATCTTTAAGGCTCGCATGAGGCGAGCCTAAAGCCTCATCAACACTGCCAGAAGAGCCCACATTCATCTTCATGTCCTTGTATTTGCTGGGAGTTGAATTCAAGCAACCATTTATCTGACCAATCATCCAGTTTGTCAAGATCTATTTGCAGCCTCTCCCCGTCCTCCTCTCTTTTTATTTTCCTCATTAGTTTTGCATTAACAGCCAGGGATACATCTGACTCAATTCCCTCTGGTAATTCATTCACATAAACCAGAAACAGTACTGGTCCTAATACCCATCCTTGTGGTACCCCGCTTGTCACAGTTTCCCATTCTAACGTCTCTTCCTGCAGGCACCTCAAATTTTTGTCGCAGTCTTATGAGATACTGCCTCAAATACCTTCATGCAGTCTTAGAAAATGCATTGCACCCAGCCCTCGCTCTCCCCTGTCTTACTTCTGCTAAAAACCCATGGTACGGGGGAGGTTAGAACCCATGGCAAGTGAGTCGCAAAACTCACCATGGGTTCCAACTCCTCCCGTACAGTGGTTTGTTTGCAATGGTGTTATTACGATTTCGTGAGTCGCTTTTGTTACTTTGCATAAAATTCCAACAGGTTGGTAAGACGAGATTTACCATCTCTTAACTCATGTTGGTCACTGTGAAACCACTTCTCTCCAAGTGTATGTGAAGACACAGAACCAGAGCTCAACAACCAGGTGACTGCAAGCAGGTGAAGACACAGAACCAGAGTCTAACAACCAAATGAAGACAAAACCAGAGCTCAACAACCAGATGAAGACAATGAACCAGAGCTCAACATCCAAGTGAAGACACAGAACTAGAGGTCAACGACCAGGTGAAGACACAGAACCAGAGCTCAACAACCAAGTGAAGACAAAAAAAAGAAGACTAGAGAGAGAGAGTGAGCGTGGGTGAGGCCGCTGCTTCCTCTTCAGTCATAACCAGATCAGATGCTGGAGGAGGCTGGAGGGCCAGTGGCACCAATAACACCGGCTGATGAGAGCTCTTCAAGGGTCATTGTGGCGATGAAATCTATTGAGGCGAGGCTCTTGAAGTCTCTCGAAGTGGAGGACCCGCACCGCCTTCTTCAGCCTTACCTCCCTCAGCTCACCTCTCTGCCACCTGCCTTCCACCTGCCTACCATCTGTGTGCATCCTGTCTTTCACTTGACTACCATCTGTGTACGTCCTGTCTTTCACCTGTTAGGGTTTACTGTTACGGTCTGACACACAAGACCCTCTACGTCAATGATCCAAGAAAGGTATTCCCTCAAAGTGCAGAACATAACCTCTTTCTTAATAACATAGGACTCATGTGCAACTACTACGAAATTTTATTGAGGCGACGTTTCGCTCTTTCAAGCTTGACAACATAATATGACCGCTGATCAACATAATATGACCGTGATCAACGCTCAGCCACATCGTGACCCGACGAAGCTATACACACTCAGACACGCTGATCACTAAAGCCTTTTCTCCGTTCAAAATGGCGTATTGTATTTCTACCTGACCACATACCATCTTCTAGCCTATAAAGGCGCTTTTCCTCTACTCTGAATACCCTTCCATCGCTTGTAACTGCCTCTGATCAGAGACAGTTCCAGTCGTCAGAGCCAAACCTGGCCAGAGGCAGTTCCGGTCTCCAGAACCAAACCTGGCCAGAGGCAGTTCCGGTCTCCAGAACCAAACATGGCCAGAGGCAGTTCCGGTCTCCAGAACCAAACCTGGCCAGAGGCAGTTCCGGTCTCCAGAACCACACCTGGCCAGAGGCAGTTCCGGTCTTCAGAACCAAACCTGACAAGAGGCAGTTCCGGTCTTCAGAACCAAACATGGCCAGAGGCAGTTCCAGTCTCCAGAACCAAACCTGGCCAGAGGCAGTTCCAGTCTCCAGAACCAAACCTGGCCAGAGGCAGTTCCGGTCTTCAGAACTATTCATCTTCACCTGAGAACACAACTAGGCCGCACCACAGTCATAATTCCACTTATGAAGCTCTTAAATGTTAATGTATTCGCCAGAGAACTGAGAGATTAGAGAACTTACTGCCTCTATATTTTTCCTGTGTACCAACCGTGAGATTTTCACTCGGTGATTTTTGTGAGAGAATTTCTAAGGAGAGCAGCATCAGTATTGTGACGAGATGTGTGCGTCACTCTTCCAGCAATAGTGCCACTAGTCAATCAATAGTGCCACTAGTCCAGGAATAAGGCCACTAGTTCAGGAATAGTGCCACTAGTCAATCAATAGTGCCACTAGTCCAGTAATAAGGCCACTAGTCCAGCAAAAGTGCCACTAGTCCAGCAATAGTGCCACTAGTCCAGGAATAGTGCCACTAGTCAATCAATAGTGCCACTAGTCAAGCAATAGTGCCACTAGTCCAGGAATAAGGCCACTAGTCCAGCAAAAGTGCCACTAGTCCAGCAATAGTGCCACTAGTCCAGCAATAATGCCAGTAGTCCAGCAATAGTGCCACTAGTCCAGCAATAGTGCCACTAATCCAGCAATAATGCCGCTAGTCCAGCAATAGTGCCACTAGTCCAGCAATAATGCCACTAGTCCAGCAATAGTGCCACTAGTCCAGGAATGTATCAACTGTTCCAAGAATAGTGCCACTGTTCCAAGAATAGTTCCATTACTCCTAAAATAGTTCCATTGTTGATAAAGGTTCATTACGCGGTTACCAACTTCCGTAGCGACCTTGGCAGTGTGTGTGTGTGTGTGTGTGTGTGTGCACGTCTGTGTGCGTGCTGTCAGTGTGTGTGTGTGTGTGTGTGCACGTCTGTGTGCGTGCTGTCAGTGTGTGTGTGTGTGTGTGTACATATTTATTTGCTCTCATTGTGTGCATGTCTGTGTGTGGTGTCAGTGTGTGCACATCTGTGTGTGGTGTCAGTGTGTGCACATCTGTGTGTGGTGTCAGTGTGTGCACATCTGTGTGTGGTGTCAGTGTGTGCACATCTGTGTGTGGTGTCAGTGTGTGCATCTCAACTCCATCTCGCCAAAATTATTATACCACATTCAACTGGAAGCGCTTATACCCGTAGGGGGTCATACAGTGCCTGGGTGAGAGCCAATGAACGTCGCTCCAACCAAAGAGGATCAAGAATCAAGAACCTCATACCAGCATCACCTCCTCTTGAAGATTTAGTCTCCCTCCTCTTGTGTTCCTGGTTCCACTGAGATCTCTTCGTGGACTTCCTCGTCATTGTGAGCTCTCCTCCTTCCTTCATCAGTCAATTTACCGGGTTCTTTATGGTCGTGAGATAATTTTAGGTCAGACTTGGTCTTGGCTACTATGCCAATTCCAGTGTCTCAGTCTCTCTTCCTCACTCTTCCGTATAAGAACATAAGAATGGAGGAGCACTGCTGTACACCTACTGGGCCATACAAGGCAAGTCCTTCTCAAAACCAACCATTCTCGCCCACCTATATGTCTGCTTACTTCTCTGATCTCGTCTGTTCTCTTCTCTCTCTCTCTCTCTCTAGTTTTCCCACGCTCCTAAAGTGCTCTCTACATCTCGGCTATTTCACCTTCAGAGTATCAAGTTGTACTCTTCCTCCCGACACTTCCCAGCAGAGTACTCCATCGCCTCAACTCCTCACCTTATTTCCACTTATCTTTCCCACAGAGCTGCGTTCAGGAGTTCCTTCATCTCTGCCAAGTTTCCTTTTTTAAAGTCTGGCTTCTCCCCCCCCCCTCCCAAGATGGTCTTGATCAAGAGCCAAAAACGTTTTCTAAATCTGTTGCAATATTTACAGGAGATGGAGGCTGTGACGATGGAAATCAATAGTATAAAATACCGACACGATGGAAAAATGGACACAAATACAGTATAATGCTATTTTTTTATTTGACAACGTTTCGCCCACACAGTGGGCTTTATCAATTCACGAGCAGATATGTTTGTGACATGATAAAGCTCACAGTGGGGGTGAAATGTAATCAATAAGGGATCGCATTATGCTGCATTTGTGTCTATTTTTCAAAGTTCATGAGTGTTTAGGGGTCATCCTGAGGCTGTCCAGCCCTGCCAGGGTATTGTCACTTTATATTCTGTTGTCCTAGTGTTTGCTCACGTTTTTCTTTAAATCACTTGTGGGTGACCACCATTACCAAGACTCGTGCCACACCGGTGCAGAAAGATCAACAACGGTACGACTTGCGTACCATAGATTGTACCACCTGTTTGTATGCACACACTAACACTCGACGGTGAGAGAGCCAGTATACAGGGTGGTGTTTCAAAACGATGGACCAATTTCAAAGTAGTTTGCCTTGAAACTGGGTCAATCAATTTAAAACACCTCTGTATATAGGAGGGGGACAGGGACGGTAACTCTTGTGTTCATGTGGTAATAACGACGCTATGTTGTTACTACATAAGTCTTCAACTGCGGGACTATGAAACACTGTGGAACACTGTGGAAAGAGGCAGGTTCACCTGGTCTACCCTCATCATTCACTTCATTTTAATACAATATTTACTTCAAGCATAATGGGAGCCAGTAGGCCTTCTGCTGTGCTCCTCTGATACCCTGCTACCTCATCCTCCACCTGACCTTAGACACTCAGTCTAGTATTTAAGATGTATTGGTCTCGTGTTTTAACTGGCCTTGATGATGCTAACACAACATCAACATTCCTGTGAGTGAAACGTCGCACCGGCTTCCCTGAATTTGGTATCTTCTTTCCACTTGTAAGCACTTGCCCTCTGCTTTCGCACACGACACTTGACATTAGCTCAGACTGTGATCAAGTGTTCACTTGCTGACTCTCAGAATGTTCACTCCACGAGTAATGAACTTTCTGAACTTCTTTTATATTCAGTTAAGAGTCAAAGAAGGTTTGGTAATTGTGACGTCCATGACTCAGAAATCGTAATAACACGATTGTAAACAAACCACGGAACCTGTGGGGTTTGAACCTATGGCGAGTGGCTTACGCACTGGCCTGGATTGTTACGCCTCACTCGCCATGGGTTCAAATCCTACCCGTTCCGTGGCTTTCGTCCAGTCTGCCTGAGGAAAGTATAATATAACATCGGCAATGTTTTGAAAACGAAAATGTGTAAGGCATCGCATCCCCTAAAAGTCAATAACAAAAAATTTCCAGAAAAAATTATACAGCCGTTCACACAAATATAAAACACTGAATATTCCTAAATGGATGAAAAAAAATGAAGCTCGATTTCTGGATGATGCTAAATCGCATTGAAGATCACTAATAAAAGTTTGGATAGTGTGTGTACTCACGTTGTGAGGAGGATCTGCGGATGATGTTCTCCAGGAAGGTGTTCTGAGGGGCTACCAGGCCCCTCCTGCCCCCCGGCATGACGGGGGGGCGTCACTGACGCTCTCACCCCGCCCACACTCCTACTACCGCCCCCTGAAACACAAACATACATTATATATGACTCACGAAATCGTAATGACACGATTGCAAACAACAATACCACGGGTGGGGTTAGAACCCGCGGCCAGAGACCCATAGCCTCGGAGAAGTGGATAAAAAGGCTTCAAGGAAGAATATTTGGATTTCTTGGATATTCTAAGCTTTGTGTACCAAGTTACAAAATAAATATACCTAGTTGTGAAATAAAAAAAAAGATGGGGTGGTGGGAGAAGTGGAATATTCAAATGGCTTCAGGGAGACGTCCAAATATTTTTCCTCAAAGTCCTGTGTGTCCCCACAATTTACACTCCAGGTGGACCCATCTGGAATAAAAACTATTTGGAGGGAGGAGAGAGAGAGAGAGAGAGAGAGAGAGAGAGAGAGAGAGAGAGAGAGAGAGAGAGACATAGACTAAGATATACAGTACAAGGATTGTATTGCTTGAGAGACAAGATTTGTTGACAAATTGACAAGTGCGTTGGAAAGACACTGTCTGCGGAGGAAGCTTTATAACGTATGTTCTGCTCTAAACGGAGCTTCACCAGGTCAATACGAGGAACATGGCGGCATCATTTATACAGAGAGTGAGGAAAGAAGAGGATGGATGTCATAAGATCCACGGTGGTGAGGTGTGTGCTTGGCACCTACACTTCACTCTGTGTCGCCCAGCTAACATAAGCTTGCACAGTAGTGTCGCCACACTGATGCCCCTTCCTTCTGTGCTATGGTATTTCGATAAATGGTTAAAATAACCTGGAAGTTGTTAAATTAGACACATGTGCAACACTTATATATTTTAATTAATGAAACATATCGCCACGCAGTGGCTTCATCAGTCCAATACAAAGAGAGGTGAATCCAGGCTGGGACTGATTACCTCAAACTACTGATCATTCACTATTCTTCTTTGTATTGGGGTAATGAAGTCATCGCGTGGCGAAACGTTTCCTTAATAAAGATACCCAAGTGTTGCGATGGTACTGTTGTTTTGAATGTGACAACACTGAACCTCAACACTAAAGTCCCAGAGAACAACTACTCATGCAAAACACAGCCTTAACAACGCATCCATTATTCATGGGAGAGCAAAACGCATGCATGATTATACACACACGAAGCCACACTAAGGAGGTCAACAGGACAGAATCAAACAGCATTTAGCGTAGCAAGGCCAGTGACCTAAGTTACCTCACAGCAGTGAACAGCGCAGATGACACACACCTCACTGCTACACAGGTGACACACACCTCACTGCTACACATGTGTCACACACCTCACTGCTACACATGTGTCACATCCTCTCTGATGAAAAGGAAGATTTTTTTCCAACCATGTTATTATAATTGCGTTCTTCCTTACGTGATGCCCCAGCTGCCTCCTATTCCTCCTCCTCCCCTCCTCCTCCTGTTTCTATTCCTCCTTCTCCCCCATTCTCTCCTCTTCCTCCTCCCCTCCTCCTATTCCTCCTCCTCCTCCTGGCAGTTATAGTAGTACACTACTACTGTAACTACCAACACTAGTCAGACCATCCTGCAGGAACTAGCAGCAGACAAATACTCATTACAAACACCCATCTCATAACACCTTCAACAGCACCCACTAAAACAAAGACAAAAACAATAGATTTCTAAGTTTATAAATGGCATGGTAATACCGACGAAATGTGAACAAAGGCACTAAATTCATTATTAAACGTTCCTTATTAAATGTCCCTCATTAAATGTTCTGAATTAAATGTCCCTAATTAAATGTCCCTAATTAAATGCCCCACAATACCTTTTAATGTCAACGGATAAAATCGCATCACGTTGAGAGAACAATGATGAGCAGCCAGAGTCAACATGAATACCGGGATGAGTACTGGGAATTTTACCGGGATGAGTACCGGGAATTTTACCGGGATGAGTACCTGAATGAGTACCGGGATGAGTACCTGGATGAGTACCGGGATGAGTACCTGGATGAATACCGGGATGAGTACCTGCATGAATACCTGGATGAGTACCTGGATGAGTACCTGCATTAATATCTGGATGAGTACCTGGATGAGTACCTGCATGAATATCTGGATGAGTACCGGGATGAGTACCTGAAAGAGTACCTGGATGAGTACCTAGATGAATACCTGGATGAGTACCTGGATGAGTACTGAACACACCCGCTGAACACACAATCAGGACTAGATTGGCTAATTTTGCTTTTTTCTGGCACAAATTAATCCAGTTACGGGATTAAAGATAAATATTTTATCAATATTTTTTTATATATATCTCTAGCGTGGTAACGAAGCTGCAAGTAATAGGCAGCGGAAGTTAGTGGGAGAGCGCTGTAACCTGATTACTGGACTTAATAAATGATTCAGTTTAATGTAATTACGGGATTTAGTGATTCAGATTTATATTTGTGAGCAGCGCTTAACCCGTGTGTGAGGGAGAGAGAGATGTTTTAAAATGAGCTGATGCAGGTAACAGCTCTTAGCTTGTAAATAAAGTTAGGAACCCTTAATCTAACCTTGCAAAACCCCGTGTAAAAGAGAGAGATACTAACCATACTGCTTAATATTAGAACAACCACACATCAAAACGTGAGAAATATCACAAATATTTCCACTCAAACTGGAAACAGTCTTTCTTTAAGACTAATAAAAGAAAATAAAGGGTAACCCTTACGCATGCAAACAAACCAAGTGGTCACGCAAACAAACGCAGGCAAAAGAAAGAGCATTCCGGCACACAATGGGATGGGTGGAGTGCCTTATTCCGGCACTGCAAGAAGGCATGTGGCACTCTACTGTAGGAGAGACGGAGCCTGGAAGTAGAGAAATAAGAGGAAGAGATTAGAGGAGAAGCACTACAGTGGATCAGAGAATAGCCTCAGGGGAAGCAGGCGAAATATACAGTATAATCAGCACTTGAGAGGAAAAGCATGATGAGACCTTTCGGTCTGACCTTGGCCATTGTCAAGTCAGAAATGAAGTAGTAGCAGTAATAATAGTAAAAGTAGTAGTAGTAATAATAATAGTAGTAGTAATAATAATTGTAGTAGTAGTAATAATAATAGTAGAAGTAGTAGTAATAGTATCAGTAGTAATAGTTGTAGTAGCAGTAGTAGTAATAGTAGTAGGAGTCCGGGAAGAAACATCAGACTGGGCAATTTTAAGAAGGTAGGGGTTGCCCAAGGATCAGTGCTGGGACCGCCTCTGTTCTTGAAGTACGTATACTGCAGGGTGTTTCACTCGTAGGAGGCCCCGAGTTATCGCTTACTACAGCCATAATATACGAACTAGACGGTTGCAACTACGAGAGTACCAACTCGGGGCCTCCTACGAACAAACAGCCTCGTGTGTCTCTTGTTCCGCAGATCACGTGAAATTAATGATGGCAATATAAACCGTGGAAGAACGTAATTAGCTGCAACAGGACCTGGTTCACCAGCAGAATTGATCAATCAAGGGGTTACTAGAATTCAGCCTTACCAAGTGCCAGGATATTAAAAAATGGGAGAGCAAGAAGACCGGTGACGGAGTATATAGTTCAGGAGCAAAGGCAAAACAAAATAACTGCAGATGTCTGGTAAGGTAGTGAGTAGGTTGGTAGACAGCAGTCAGACATGGAAAGTTTCCTGTTGTCTATGTTCATCTAGCAGCAAGTAGGTACCTGGGTGTTAGTCGACTGTTGTGGGTCGCATCCTGGGGAGGGTGGTAGTGTACCTATACCTGAGATAAACCTTACCTTTGTAATGAGCTGAGGTATGATAACAGCGTTTAGTTTGTAAATTCAGCTGTGTACAAAAAAAACAGTTTATCTCTCAAAATACACCGAAAAGTTTTGACCTCTTGTCCTCTTAGTAAACATATACTCAGAGGTGAGTACCTCTCAGTGTATGCACGCTGAGAGGTACTCACCTATTTGTACTCGCCTATTCATGGTTGCAAGGGTCGATTCACAGCTCCTGGCGCCGCCTCTTCACTGGTCGCTACTAGGTCCACTTACTCCATCAGCTTTAATTACATGTACTCTGAGAAATGTATATCTCTCAGTATACGTGCCCTGAGAGATGTACATACCTGGAGTATACCTGTATCTCGCTAAATACACACTGAGATTAATGCATTTACATTTCAGGGATTAAAGGCTCCTTAATAGGCCGGGTATTGGTGGAATGTATCAATAACCCATTAAAGGACACTGTCCTATATAAAGGACACTGTCCTATATAAAGGACACTGTCCTATATAAAGGACACTATCCCATATAAAGGACACTGTCCTATATAAAGGACACTATCCCATATAAAGGACACTGTCCTATATAAAGGACACTATCCCATATAAAGGACACTGTCCTATATAAAGGACACTATCCCATATAAAGGACACTGTCCTATATAAAGGACACTATCCCATATAAAGGACATTGTCCTATATAAATGGCACTGTCCTACCTGCAGGTCGCTCGGGGGTCAACGCCCCCGTGGCCCAGTCCTTTACCAGGCCTCTTATATGAAGGAGATGGTAAAGAAAATAATTTGATAACGCTCTCAGAGTGTATACGCTTTAAATGTAATTACTATGCTGAGGAGAGCTTGTTAGAGCCTCCCAGTGTAGAGCGTGACTGTCTCTGCTTGATCTATACACGATCAACTTACAGTACTAGATTTCGTTGGTAATGTGTCTCGCGTTAAGCGGACGGGGGATCGAGGCTTAACCACTTCCTGAGGGCACAAACGTGCAGCATACCGACACTCTTTAGGGCAACGTTTCGCTCTCCTCAAGGCAAAACTACCCAATGCAGAAGGTTGTTCTGGTACAGCTGTGTTTGGTTCACATTCCCGTGAGCAGCACGACCCCCTTAACCCACGTCTTTGTGAGCAGCACGACCCCCTTAACCCACGTCTTTGTGAGCAGCACGACCCCCTTAACCCACGTCTTTGTGGTGCATGACCCCCTTAACCCACGTCTTTGTGGTGCATGACCCCCTTAACCCACGTCTTTGTGGTGCATGACCCACATTTCCGTGGGCAATACCTTCCCTCCCTCTACCCCTCAACTCACTTCTTGTATCGAGAACAATTAGTGAAAACACACACACGCACACACACAGACACACACTAGAGGACAGGAGGGTTAGGGGAGACATGATAACGACATATAAAATACTGCGAGGAATAGATAAGGTGGACAGAGACAAGATGTTCCAGAGAGGGGACACAGAAACAAGGGGTCACAGATGGAAGTTGAAGACTCCAATGAGTCAAAGGGATGTTAGGAAGTATTTCTTCAGTCATAGAGTTGTCAGGAAGTGGAATAGCCTAGAAAGTGACGTAGTGGAGGCAGGAACCATACATAGTTTTAAGACGAGGTTTGATAAAGCTCATGGAGCAGGGAGAGAGAGGACCATCTTCTAAGTTGAGGAAGAAGACACAAACATGAAGAAGAAACATGCAAACAGGAAGTAGAAACACAAACAGGGAGAGGAAACATGCAAACAGGAAGTAGAAACACAAACAGGGAGAGGAAACATGCAAACAGGAAGTAGAAACACAAACAGGAGAGGAAACATGCAAACAGGAAGTAGAAACACAAACAGGGAGAGGAAACATGCAAACAGGAAGTAGAAACACAAACAGGGAGAGGAAACATGCAAACAGGAAGTAGAAACACAAACAGGGAGAGGAAACATGCAAACAGGAAATAGAAACACAAACAGGAAGAGGAAACATGCAAACAGGAAGTAGAAACACAAACAGGGAGAGGAAACATGCAAACAGGAAGTAGAGATACAAACAGGAAGAGGAAACATGCAAACAGGAAGTAGAAACACAAACAGGAAGAGGAAACATGCAAACAGGAAGTAGAAACACAAACAGGGAGAGGAAACATGCAAACAGGAAGTAGAAACACAAACAGGAAGAGGAAACATGCAAACAGGAAGCAGAACACGTAGAGTGTGGAGTGGGAAACACGTAGAGTGTGGAGTGGGAAACACGTAGAGTGTGGAGTGGGAAACACGTAGAGTGTGGAGTGGGAAACACGTAGAGTGTGGAGTGGGAAACACGTAGAGTGTGGAGTGGGAAACACGTAGAGTGTGGAGTGGGAAACACGTAGAGTGTGGAGTGGGAAACACGTAGAGTGTGGAGTGGGAAACACGTAGAGTGTGGAGTGGGAAACACGTAGAGTGTGGAGTGGGAAACACGTAGTGTATGGAGTGGAAAGTTTCAGAACTTGTTTACATGAGATATTTTATGAGTTTTAGCAGATTTTAAAGCTCAGATGATATTGAGATAAGAAAGATATGAAGAATAATACTGGATTATGACACAAAGAAAGTAACAGAGTTGTAATATAAAGTGTTGATCAACCAGGCTGTGCGAGAATGGTATTTAATACTGCCAAGATGATGACTCGGATACATGTGCTACTTCTGGGTATCTAATTTGTAGATGTTTCTCCATCCTTTGGCTTTATCAATACAAATCAAAGATATAATATGAAGACTGAAGACGTTTATACAAAAGACGAGGTAATCAGTCCCTCAGTCCTGAAGAGCACCGTAGTCTTGAAGACTCTGAACCACCGTTGGGAAACTTGGCGCTTATATTATGTCAAAGTTTTGTATTGATAAAGCCACAACAAATAAGGACACCAAGGTGTTGCGCATGTGTCTGATTCTTCAGCAACTGAGTTATCCACTCTGGAATTATTATTAATGCTTTCACTAGAGTGTCAAGTGACATGGGACACACACTGTCAGTATTTACGGAACATGGGACACACACTGTCAGTATTTACGGAACATGAGACACACACTGTCAGTATTTACGGAACATGGGACACACACTGTCAGTATTTACGGAACATGGGACACACTCTGTCAGTATTTACGGAACATGGGACACACTCTGCCAGTATTTACGGAACATGGGACACACTCTGTCAGTATTTACGGAACATGGGACACACTCTGTCAGTATTTACGGAACATGCGACACATTCTGCCAGTATTTACGGAACATGGGACACACTCTGTCAGTATTTACGGAACATGCGACACATTCTGCCAGTATTTACGGAACATGGGACACATTCTGCCAGTATTTACGGAACATGGGACACACTCTGTCAGTATTTACGGAACATGGGACACACACTGTCAGTATTTACGGAACATGGGACACACACTGTCAGTATTTACGGAACATGGGACACACACTGTCAGTATTTACGGAACATGGGACACACACTGTCAGTATTTACGGAACATGGGACACACTCTGCCAGTATTTACGGAACATGGGACACACTCTGTCAGTATTTACGGAACATGGGACACACACTGTCAGTATTTACGGAACATGGGACACACTCTCCAAGTATTTACGGAACATGGGACACACTCTGTCAGTATTTACGGAACATGGGACACACTCTGCCAGTATTTACGGAACATGGGAACCATTCTGCCAGTATTTACGGAACATGGGACACACTCTGTCAGTATATACGGAACATGGGACACATTCTGCCAGTATTTACGGAACATGGGACACACTCTGTCAGTATTTACGGAACATGCGACACATTCTGCCAGTATTTACGGAACATGGGACACACTCTGTCAGTATTTACGGAACATGCGACACATTCTGCCAGTATTTACGGAACATGGGACACATTCTGCCAGTATTTACGGAACATGGGACACACTCTGTCAGTATTTACGGAACATGGGACACACTCTGTCAGTATTTACGGAACATGGGACACACTCTGCCAGTATTTACGGAACATGGGACACACTCTGTCAGTATTTACGGAACATGGGACACACACTGTCAGTATTTACGGAACATGGGACACACACTGTCAGTATTTACGGAACATGGGACACATACTGTCAGTATTTACGGAACATGGGACACACACTGTCAGTATTTACGGAACATGGGACACACTCTGCCAGTATTTACGGAACATGGGACACACTCTGTCAGTATTTACGGAACATGGGACACACTCTGCCAGTATTTACGGAACATGGGAACCATTCTGCCAGTATTTACGGAACATGGGACACACTCTGTCAGTATTTACGGAACATGGGACACATTCTGCCAGTATTTACGGAACATGGGACACACTCTGTCAGTATTTACGGAACATGCGACACATTCTGCCAGTATTTACGGAACATGGGACACACTCTGTCAGTATTTACGGAACATGCGACACATTCTGCCAGTATTTACGGAACATGGGACACATTCTGCCAGTATTTAAGGAACATGGGACACACTCTGTCAGTATTTACGGAACATGGGACACACTCTGCCAGTATTTACGGAACATGGGACACACTCTGTCAGTATTTACGGAACATGGGACACACACTGTCAGTATTTACGGAACATGGGACACACACTGTCAGTATTTACGGAACATGGGACACACACTGTCAGTATTTACGGAACATGGGACACACACTGTCAGTATTTACGGAACATGGGACACACTCTGCCAGTATTTACGGAACATGGGACACACTCTGTCAGTATTTACGGAACATGGGACACACTCTGCCAGTATTTACGGAACATGGGAACCATTCTGCCAGTATTTACGGAACATGGGACACACTCTGTCAGTATTTACGGAACATGGGACACATTCTGCCAGTATTTACGGAACATGGGACACACTCTGTCAGTATTTACGGAACATGGGACACACTCTGTCAGTATTTACGGAACATGGGACACACTCTGCCAGTATTTACGGAACATGGGAACCATTCTGCCAGTATTTACGGAACATGGGACACTGTCAAAATTTACGGAACATGGGAACCATTCTGCCAGTATTTACGGAACATGCGACACATTCTGCCAGTATTTACGGAACATGGGACACACTCTGTCAGTATTTACGGAACATGGGACACACTCTGTCAGTATTTACGGAACATGGGACACACTCTGTCAGTATTTACGGAACATTTGACACATTCTGTCAGTATTTACGGAACATGGGACACACTCTGTCAGTATTTACGGAACATGGGACACACTCTGTCAGTATTTACGGAACATGGGACACATTCTGTCAGTATTTACGGAACATGGGACACACTCTGCCAGTATTTACGGAACATGGGACACACTCTGTCAGTATTTACGGAACATGGGACACATTCTGCCAGTATTTACGGAACATGGGACACACTCTGCCAGTATTTACGGAACATGCGACACATTCTGCCAGTATTTACGGAACATGGGACACACTCTGCCAGTATTTACGGAACATGGGACACACACTGCCAGTATTTACGGAACATGGGACACACTCTGCCAGTATTTACGGAACATGGGACACACTCTGCCAGTATTTACGGAACATGGGACACACTCTGCCAGTATTTACGGAACATGGGACACACACAGCCAGTATTTACGGAACATGGGACACACTCTGTCAGTATTTACGGAACATGGGACACACTCTGTCAGTATTTACGGAACATGGGACACACTCTGTCAGTATTTACGGAACATGGGACACACTCTGCCAGTATTTACGGAACATGGGACACACTCTGCCAGTATTTACGGAACATGGGACACACTCTGTCAGTACTTACGGAACATGGGACACACACTGCCAGTATTTACGGAACATGGGACACACTCTGCCAGTATTTACGGAACATGGGACACACTCTGCCAGTATTTACGGAACATGGGACACACTCTGCTAGTATTTACGGAACATGGGACACACTCTGCCAGTATTTACGGAACATGGGACACACTCTGCCAGTATTTACGGAACATGGGACACACTCTGCCAGTATTTACGGAACATGGGACACACTCTGCCAGTATTTACGGAACATGGGACACACTCTGCCAGTATTTACGGAACATGGGACACACTCTGCCAGTATTTACGGAACATGGGACACACTCTGCCAGTATTTACGGAACATGGGACACACTCTGCCAGTATTTACGGAACATGGGACACACTGTCAGTATTTACGGAACATGGGACACATTCTGCCAGTATTTACGGAACATGGGACACATTCTGCCAGTATTTACGGAACATGGGACACATTCTGCCAGTATTTACGGAACATGGAACACTCGCCAGATTTGGGAAAATGGCACATTCTGCCAGTATTTACGGAACATGGGACACATTCTGCCAGTATTTACGGAACATGGGACACATTCTGCCAGTATTTACGGAACATGGACTCTGCTTTACGAAACATGGGACACATTCTGCCAGTATTTACGGAACATGGGACACATTCTGCCAGTATTTACGGAACATGGGACACATTCTGCCAGTATTTACGGAACATGGGACACATTCTGCCAGTATTTACGGAACATGGGACACACTCTGCCAGTATTTACGGAACATGGGACACTCTGTCAGTATTTATGAAAGGTAACAGAGAAAAATCTTGTACACTATATACTGACTTTGCTGACAAGTGTTATAAAATTACTGAGAAAATAATAATATGGGAGACACTGGGAGAGGAAATACCTACTCACACTGGGAGGAACTACCTACTCACTGGGACTCTCAATGAGGAACTGACACACTGGGAGAGGAAATACCTACTCACACTGGGAGGAACTACCTACTCACACTGGGAGGAACTACCTACTCACACTGGGAGGAACTACCTACTCACACTGGGAGAGGAAATACCTACTCACACTGGGAGAGGAACTACCTACTCACACTGGGAGAGGAAACTACCTACTCACACTGGGAGAGGAACTACCTACTCACACTGGGAGAGGAACTACCTACTCACACTGGGAGAGGAACTACCTACTCACACTGGGAGAGGAATCCCTCACACTGAGGATCTACACACTGGGAGGAGGGAACTACCTACTCACACTGGGAGAGGAACTACCTACTCACACTGGGAGAGGAACTACCTACTCACACTGGGAGAGGAACTACCTACTCACACTGACTATCACTGGGAGAGGTATCAAACTGAAACTACTCCACTGGAAGCACAGGAATACAACTACTACTACACATGGGAGAGGAACTACCTACTCACACTGCTAAACAATTTGGTTTTCAGTCTAAAAATTCATGAATATCAAATTGATTAAGTTATTATGACAGTCACAAAAAAAATTAGTATAGAATGGATGGGCAGATTTCTTTTTTATCTAGATTTTAAGAAAATTTTTGAGAGTTTCCCATGAGCGACCAATCTAGAAACTCCAAAACCTAGGAAGAAGAATTCACACTAGTAATTGGAAAAAATATCCTCGTGGGGGAAAACGTTACCAGTGGGGTTCCTCAAGGATCTGTACATGCCCCTATATGAATTCGCAACAGACACTTCTAACAATTCACAGGAAGGTGGGCTATCATTTTCACAGACCCCAGTTCGAGTTGCCGAAAAAAAAAATAACCGTGGACTACATACGTTTGTTCGCAGGATGACGTAAAAACATGAAAATTTTATAAAAATTATCTTGAATCGTTAGAAGATGATTTGGATAAATTGTGCAAACGAAGTGACGGATGGAAGAAGAAATTTAATCTCGACAAATGTCACGTGATGGAGATTGAAGGAAGTTGCATTAGACAACAGGAAGAATTTAAAGTGATTCACTTTTGAGAGAGTGTTTTTGAAAATAGTATAAAATACCGACAAGTTGATGATTAAGACACATGTGCAACAGTTGAGTATCTTTATTGATGAAACGTTTCGCCTACATAGTAGGCTTCTTCAGTCAAATAGAGAGGCAGCAGTAGTAATGAAATACAGATGAAGTAATCAGTCCATCAGCCTTGAAGAAAAAGTGGGGTTCCACAAGAGTCAGTGGTACCCCCGGTGCTGTTCCTGGTGCATGTAAGTGACGTGACAGTGGTACCCCCGGTGCTGTTCCTGGTGCATGTAAGTGACGTGACAGTGGTACCCCCGGTGCTGTTCCTGGTGCATGTAAGTGACGTGACAGTGGTACCCCCGGTGCTGTTCCTGGTGCATGTAAGTGACGTGACAGTGGTACCCCCGGTGCTGTTCCTGGTGCATGTGACTGACAAGACAGTGGTACCCCGGTGCTGTTCCTGGTGCATGTAAGTGACGTGACAGTGGTACCCCGGTGCTGTTCCTGGTGCATGTAGGTGACGTGACAGTGGTACCCCGGTGCTGTTCCTGGTGCATGTAAGTGACGTGACAGTGGTACCCCCGGTGCTGTTCCTGGTGCATGTGAGTGACATGACAGTGGTACCCCCGTTGCTGTTCCTGGTGCATGTGAGTGACATGACAGTGGTACCCCCGGTGCTGTTCCTGGTGCATGTAAGTGACGTGACAGTGGTACCCCCGGTGCTGTTCCTGGTGCATGTGAGTTACATGACAGTGGTACCCCCGGTGCTGTTCCTGGTGCATGTGAGTGACATGACAGTCGTGTCCCTGTTCGCACGATGTCAAACTAATGAGAAAAATTCAAGCGGATGAGGATCAGGTAAGACTACAAGGAGATCTGGACAGGCTGCAGCCTGGTCCTACAAATGGCTCCTGGAATGTAAACGAACCAAGTGCAAAGTCATAAAGTTCTGGGAAGGACATAAAAAACCGCAGATGGGGGAGTCAAAGGCTGACAAACTCGCTCAAGAAAAAGGATTTAGAGGTGAGCATCATACCGAGCACATCTCCCGAGGTGCACATCAACTAAATAACTGCTACAGCATAAGTAAGGAGTCATTCACGACACTGTACAGCGTGTACGTCAGGCCCATATTGGAGTATACAGCACCAGTAGGGAACGCATATCTGGTGAAAAAAATCAAGAAATTGGAGAAAGTACAAAGGTTTCCAACAAGACTAGTCCCGGAGCTAAGAGGTATGTTCTATGAGGAGACGTTAAGGGAACTCAACCTGACGACACTAGAGGACAGGAGGGATAGGGAAGACATGAGAAAATACTTGAGGAATTGACAAGGTGGATAGAGCCATAATATTTCAGAAATGGAATTCAGCAACAAGGGGTCACAACTGAAAGTTAACAACTCAGATGAGTCACAGGGATGTTAGCAAGTATTTCTTCAGCCAGAGTTGTCAGGAAGTGGAACAATCTAGAAAGTGAAGCAGTGGAGGCAGGATCCATACATAGCTTTAAGAAGAGGTACGATAAAGCTCTTGAAGCAGGGAGATTGTGGACTTAGCAACTAGCGAAGAGGCGGGGCCAGGAGCTGTGGCTCGAACCCTGCAACCAATTATACGTGAGTACATATAGGTGAGTACACACACACACCCACACATCAATCAGATAACTGCTGCAGCATACGGGCGGCTGGCAAACCTAAGAATAGCGTTCCAATACCTCACTAAGGAATCGTTCAAGACTCTGTACACCATATACGTCAGGCCCATACTGGAGTATGCAGCACCAGTTTGGAACCCACACCTGGTCAAGCACGTCAAGAAATTAGAGAAAGTGCAAATGTTTGCAACAAGACTAGTCCCAGAGCTAAGGGGATTGTCCTACGAAGAAAGGTTAAGGGAAATCGGCCTGACGACACTAGAGGACAGGAGGGTTAGGGGAGACATGATAACGACATATAAAATACTGCGAGGAATAGATAAGGTGGACAGAGACAAGATGTTCCAGAGAGGGGACACAGAAACAAGGGGTCACAGTTGGAAGTTGAAGACTCATATGAGTCAAAGGGATGTTAGGAAGTATTTCTTCAGTCATAGAGTTGTCAGGAAGTGGAATAGCCTAGAAAGTGACGTAGTGGAGGCAGGAACCATACATAGTTTTAAAACGAGGTTTGATAAAGCTCATGGAGCAGGGAGAGAGAGGACCTAGTAGCAATCAGTGAAGAGGCGGGGCCAGGAGCTATGAATCGACCCCTGCAACCACAAATAGATGAGTACAAATAGGTGAGTACAGACCTACACACAACCACACAGACCTACACACACACACACACACACACACTCACCACACACACACACACACACACACACACACACACACAGGCAGGGGTAACAGGGAAGGCACTACAATGGATCAGGGAATACCTGTCAGGAAGACAGCAGCGAGTCATGGTACGTGGTGAGGTGTCAGAGTGGGCGCCGGTGACGAGCGGGGTTCCACAGGGGTCAGTCCTGGGACCAGTGCTGTTTCTGGTATTTGTGAACGACATGACGGAAGGAATAGACTCCGAAGTGTCCCTGTTTGCATATGATGTAAAGTTGATGAGAAGAATTCAGTCGGACGAGGACCAGGCAGAACTACAAAGGGATCTGGACAGGCTGCAAGCTTGGTCCAGCAATTGGCTCCTGGAGTTCAACCCCACCAAGTACAAAGTCATGAAGATTGGGGAAGGGCAAAGAAGACCGCAGACGGAGTACAGCCTTGGGGGCCAGAGACTGCAAACCTCAATCAAGGAAAAAGATCTTGGGGTGAGTATAACACCAGGCACATCTCCTGAGGCGCACATCAACCAAATAACTGCTGCAGCATATGGGCGCCTAGCAAACCTAAGAACAGCATTCCGACATCTTAATAAAGAATCGTTCAGGACCCTGTACACTGTGTACGTTAGACCCATACTGGAGTATGCAGCACCAGTTTGGAACCCACATCTAGCCAAGCACGTAAAGAAGCTAGATAAAGTGCAAAGGTTTGCAACAAGACTAGCCCCGGAGCTAAGGGGTATGTCCTACGAGGAGAGGTTAAGGGAAATCGACCTGACGACACTGGAGGACAGGAGAGATAGGGGGGACATGATAACGACATATAAGATACTGAGAGGAATTGACAAGGTGGACAGAGACAGAATGTTCCAGAGATGGGACACAGCAACAAGGGGACACAGTTGGAAGTTGAAGACTCAGATGAATCACAGAGATGTTAGGAAGTATTTCTTCAGTCACAGAGTGGTCGGGAAGTGGAATAGTTTGGGAAGCGATGTAGTGGAGGCAGGTTCCATACATAGCTTTAAGAAGAGGTATGATAAAGCTCATGGCGCAGGGAGAGTGACCCAGTAGCGGCCAGTGAATAGGCGGGGCCAGGAGCTATGAATCGACCCCTGCAACCACAACTAGGTGAGTACACACTACACCAGAGTACTGTTTCCAACGAAACAGTACTCTGGCGCATCCCCTCATATTAACCCCCACGCCCCTCCCCTCCCCACCCTCCCCCGTAATCCCCCCCCCCCGGCCAAACACTAACCCCCACGTTAATCATAATTTAGCTAAGTAACTTTATTGAAAATATAATTATATTTAATTTTGTCTCTTCACATCGTTCAAAAACTGACGTTGGTAAACACGTTAGAAAATGAACGAGGCATTTTGAAGACAGCTTAGATTATTGACATTAATAATAATAATAATAATAATAATAATAATAATAATAAATTATTATTATTATTATTATTATTATTATTATTATTATTATTATTATTATTATTATTATTATTATATTATTATTATTATTATTATTATTATTATTATTATTATTATTATTATTATTATTATTATTATTATCAGAAAAATGGAGCAAATGTTACTAGGGGTAAAAATGGCGATAAAAAAATCAGTTACTAGTGACTTAGTTACTAGTGACTTAGTTACTAGTGACTTAGTCACTAGTAACTAAGTCACTAGTAAGTAAGTCACTTGTAACCAAGTTACTAGTAAGTAAGTCACTAGCGACTAAGTCACTAGTAACTAAGTCACTAGTAACTAAGTCACTAGTAAGTTACTAGTGTCTAAGTCACTAGTAACTAAGTCACTAGTGACTAAGTCACTAGTAAGTTACTAGTGACTAAGTCACTAGTAACTAAGTCACTAGTAACTAAGTCACTAGTAAGTTACTACTGACTAAGTCACTAGTAACTAAGTCACTAGTAAGTAAGTCACTAGTGACTAAGTCACTAGTAAGTAAGTCACTAGTGACTAAGTCACTAGTAAGTTACTAGTGACTAAGTCACTAGTGACTAAGTTACTAGTGACTAAGTCACTAGTAACTAAGTCACTAGTAAGTTACTAGTGACTAAGTCACTAATAACTAAGTAACTAGTCACTAAGTAAGACGGATCTATCAACAAGCGCCACTCTGTCTAGAACCATGGTGACATGTGTGTGTGTGTGTGTGTGTGTGTGTATGCTTGTTGTCAGACACTGACAGACACACCCGTCACACACACACACACACACACACACACACACACACATACACACGCCCCGATGGCATGGTGGTTAGCGCTCTTGCTTCACGCACGGAGGGCCCGGGTTCAATTCCCGGCGGGGCCGAAACATTTCGAAGTGTTTCGTTACACACACACACACACACACACACACACACACACATACATACAACAGGCCTAGTGTCTAATCGACATGTGCCTAATACAAAATGGTAACTAACTAACACACACACACACACACACTCCCTCACACACACACACACACACACGGCTCTCACACACCTGGCTGAGAGATGCAGAAAGTTGACACGAGAGGAAAGGAAATATTAGTATTGGAAACACCACCTTTATCATCAAGAGGAGCCATGTTTGTTTTGCTTTCCCACGATTGGAAATGTTCGTTCACTGGTTTTCCTTCACAACGAGACGACCCTGTCAACCTGCGTGTTTGTGTGTGTGTGTGCTGTGTGTGTGTGTGTGTGTTTGTGTGTGTGTGTGTGTGTGTGTGTGTGTGTGTGTGTGTGTGTGTGTGTGTGTGTGTGTGTGTGTGTGTGTGTGTGTGTATGTGTGTGTGTGTGTGTTTGTACTCACCTAATTATGGTTACAGGGGTCGATTCATAGCTCCTTTCACCGCCTCTTCGCTGGTCGCTACTAGGTCCTTTCTCTCCCTGTTCCAAGAGCTTTATCGTATCTCTTCTTAAAGCTTTGTATGGATCCTGTCTTGTGTGGTGTATGTGTGTGTGCGTATGCACGTTTTCCTTACAAAGATAATTAACTGTGCTTATTCTCTGCCATATTATCTCTAACAATAAAAACTATCTTTATCTTTGCACAAAGACAGTTCCCCAGTTTTAAGCTCTGGAGTCATCCAGTATAGATAAACATCCAATACCCATGAAAGATTTTGCGCTTCTTATTTATCTATTCCTTTATTTCACCTGTTTTTGGAGGATAATATATATCGAAATGAAATCCACCATCCTAAATATTTCAACAGCGATGCTTCTTTGTTATGATACTTCCCCCTTCATCTGTGAATCCCTTGATCATCTTTTGTTTAAACTAACCTCTTCAGTAGCTTTATACGCCGATGCTTCTTTGTTATTTTTACTTCTTACGTCATCTATGAATGCCTTGATCGTCTTTGATTTACAATAACCTCTTTAGTAACCTTATACACCGATGCTTCTTTGTTATTTTTACTTACGTCATCTGTGAATCCCTTTAATCTTCTTTGATTTACATTAACCCCTTTAGTAAACTTACACACCGATGTTTCTTTGTTATTTTTACTTACGTCATCTATGAATCTCCTGATCGTCATTTGTTTACATTAATCTCGTCAATAACATTACATAGCGATGCTATCTTAATTTTACTTCCCTCGCCATCTATGAATACCTAGATGATCTTTTCAGTAACATTATTCACGTACTTAAAGAAACTGTAACTCAGTATGAACGTCCTTCAGTAACTTCATGAGGGTAATTACACAGTGTTTGTAAACACGATGTAGAGGGCGATGATCAGATTGCAATGTTAATATAATGTATTAGAGCGTGGGGATAGAGCAGAGTATTGATCCAAGGATGAGGTGCGTGGTGACTTGCACTGGTGTGATGGCCTGCCTGCTGACACACACACACACACACACACATATACACACACACACACACATACACACACACACACACACATACACACACATGGCTTAACACACACACACACATACACACACATGGCTTAAGGTCCTCAAATGGCCTACACTTTTCTACATAACTTAAAAAGGCGCTACAGAGCTTCAGGTCCCTCACATTAACTTAAAAAAGGTCATTACACGTCTTATGACCTTCATACAGGACTCAAGGTTTCCACATGACTGGAGAAACCCAAACCTGGCTTAAAATTATGCAAAATAGCTTAGGAATGTCTTCACATGGCAAGGGAAACCTCAGACATACTTGAAGGGGTTCACGTGGATTATGGTCCCTACATGGATTAAGGTCCCTACATGGATTAAAGTCCCTATATGGATTAAGGTCACTACATGGATTAAGGTTCCTACATGGATTAAGGACCCTACACGGATTAAGGTCTCTACGTGGATTAAGGTCCCTACATGAATTTAGGTCCCTACATAGATTTAGGTCCATAAATGAATTAAGATTCTTACATGGATTAAAGTCACTACATGGATTAAGGTCCCTATATGGATTAAGATTCCTATATGTATTAAGGTCACTACATGGATTAAGGTCACTACATGGATTAAGGTCTCTATATGGATTAAGGTCACTACATGGATTAAGGTCCCTACATAAATTAAGGTCACTGCATGGATTAATGTCACAACATGAATTAAGGTCCCTACATGAATTTAGGTCCCTACATGGATTAAGGTCCTCTACATGGATTAAGGTCCCCTACATGGATTAAGGTCCCCTACACGGATTAAGAAAAAGTTCCTACATAGCGAAATATACGAATATAGAGCCCGATATAACTGAAGATAAGATAAGATTTCTTCGGATTTTTAACCCCGGAGGGTTATCCACCCAGGATAACCCAAGAAAGTCAGTGCGTCATCGAGGACTGTCTGTCTTATTTCCATTGGGGTCCTTAATCTTGTCCCCCAGGATGCGACCCACACCAGTCGACTAACAACCCAGGTACCTATTTGCTGCTAGGTGAACATGACAACAGGTGTAAGGAAACACGTTGAAATGTTTCCACCCGCCGGGAATCGAACCCGGGCCCTCCGTGTGTGAAGCGAGAGCTCTAGCCACCAGACCACCGGGCCACCTCACTGAACTAGAACACTGAAGAACCTCACTGAACTAGAACACTGAAGAACCTCACTGAACAAGAACACTGAAGAACCTCACTGAACAAGAACACTGAAGAACCTCACTGAACAAGAACACTGAAGAACCTCACTAAACAAGAACACTGAAGAACCTGACTGAACAAGAACACTGAAGAACCTCACTGAACAAGAACACTGAAGAACCTCATTGAACTAGAACACCGAAGAACCTCACTGAACAAGAACACTGAAGAACCTCACTGAACAAGAACACTGAAGAACCTCACAGAAGAGGTTCACAAGAGTCACAATTCATCCAGACATTATAAATACAGTCTGAGAACGGCACAAGAACCAGACCGGTTGTGGTATCACCGAGGCTGGCTGTTAAGAATCTAGAATGATTGATAAAGAATCTAGAATGACTGGTAATCTAGAATGATTAAGAAAGGATCTAGAATGACTGACAAACGATCTAGAAGGATTAACAAAGGATCTAGAATGACTGTTAATCTAGAATGACTAAGAAAGGAACTAGAATGACTGACAAACGATCTAGAAGGATTGATAAAGAATCTAGAATGACTGGTAATCTAGAATGACTGTTGCATGCAAAGAGTACGTAACCTTTATTCGGAGCATGTTAAAACACACCAACATAGGCTCCCCTCCAACCAGCGAACCATCGTTAAGGGTTTGGCGATGGGGCCCCATCATCAAATCAACGACTCGGTTCAGCCAATTATAAAGCGAGTTTGACAATGACAAAGGTGACGTGGATACCACTCGCAGTTTATCATTGGAATTCCTGCATTGAGCTGGTTGTGGAAGGTTGTCTCTGTCTTTTGGCTGCTGTTTAGCCTTGTCAACCGTGGCTTGTACTATTATTATTACTCTCTCTGTACATAGTGTACATACTTGTATATACTTGTACAAACCCCTATCTTATAATTGGTGAAGTCATTCAATCTGAGGTTGTAATAATGACTAAGAAAGAATCTAGAATGACTGACAAAGGATCTAGAAAGGATTATTAACCCGATGGGTTAATAATCCGTTCTATTGATTTTAACTCTCGGATTATCCCTCCGGATTATTAACCCGATGGGTTAATAATCCGGTGGGTTAAAATCCCCAAGCCAGCCAGCATGACTGGCTTATTACCACTGGAGTCCCTTGATCCTCTTCCCCGGGATGCCACCTTCAATAGTCTGTTAACACCTAGGTACCTACTTACTGCTAGGTGAACAGGAATCTACTTACTTCTAGGTGAACGGGTACCTGCTTACTGCTAGGTGATCAGGTACCTACTTACTGCTAGGTGAAAAGGTACCTACTTACTGCTAGGTGAAAAGGTACCTACTTACTGCTAGGTGAACAGGGACAACAGCTGTAACTAACACCCAGGTATCTACTTACTGCTAGGTGAACAGGTACCTACTTAGTTTTAGGTAAACAAGTACCAACTTACTGCTAGGTGAGCAGGGTCAACAGGTGTTAGGAAACATGCTCAACAATTCCACCCGTGCCGGGGATTGAACCCAGGTCCTTCAGATATTAGTTGAAGGTTGTGCAGATCCCAATTTTGCCAATTTAATTAAATAAACTGTGATATCTGTTTCTGTGCCATAACTGGAGAATGTCTCATTAGATCAGCTTCAAACCCTTTCATATTGTCTATATTAACTTTGGGAAGGTTCGGTTTAGCTTTTGATCTTTTGCAGATTTATTAAAGAAATTGACGTATTGCATTCTGTATGGAAAACACGTGAATGCTTCTTCTGGTCGGCTTCAAACCTTCGACCATGATGTATCTAAGAGGAAAATTTGGTTTATTTTGGACTTTGCAGGCGCTAGTTTCTTAAAATATGTAAGAATTTTGGCAAATTTTTAATAGTTTTCCCATCAAAAACTTAAAATGTGCCTGGCTCTGTCTCTTTGTCTCTCTGTCTCTCTCTCTGTCTCTCTCTCTCTCTCTCTCTCTCTCTCTCTCTCTCTTTGTCTATCTGTCTGTCTGTCTGTCTCTCTCACTCTGTATATATATATATATATATATATATATATATATATATATATATATATATATATATATATATATATTTAGAATGTTTTTGTATTGTTTTCATGAATGTATATCATCTGTTAGTGAAACATGTATATATGTACAGTGTACTGTGTTACTGTACAGTGTACTGTGTTACTGTACAGTGTACTGTGTTACTGTACAGTGCATTGTGTTGCTGTACAGTGTACTGTGTTACTGTACAGTGTACTGTGTTACTGTACAGTGTACTGTGTTACTGTACAGTGTACTGTGTTACTGTACAGTGTACTGTGTTACTGTACAGTGTACTGTGTTAATGTACAGTGCATTGTGTTGCTGTACAGTGTACTGTGTTACTGTACAGTGTACTGTGTTACTGTACAGTGTACTGTGTTACTGTACAGTGTACTGTGTTACTGTACAGTGTACTGTGTTAATGTACAGTGCATTGTGTTGCTGTACATGCTGTGTACTGTGTGTGCTGTGTTACATGTACAGTACTGTGTTACTGTACAGTGTACTGTGTTACTGTACAGTGTACTGTGTTACTGTACAGTGTACTGTGTTACTGTACAGTGTACTGTGTTACTGTACAGTGTACTGTGTTACTGTACAGTGTACTGTGTTACTGTACAGTGTACTGTGTTACTGTACAGTGCATTGTGTTGCTGTACAGTGTACTGTGTTGCTGTACAGTGTACTGTGTTGCTGTACAGTGCATTGTGTTGCTGTACAGTGTACTGTGTTACTGTACAGTGTACTGTGTTGCTGTACAGTGTACTGTGTTGCTGTACAGTGTACTGTGTATGCTGTGTATTATTGTTTCAACGTTTCTAGTGCTAGACTGGGTTGCAGTCTAGTTCCTGGCCCTCTTATATTGATCTCCAGTTCCTGGGTCTTCCGGGGGTGTCAAGCTACAGGTGCTAGACTTATGTATTTTTAGTTAAAACTCATGGAGCTCTTGAATCTGTCACCCTCTAGTTCCTGGACCTCTTGGGAGAGTTGAGCTCAGCCTCACAGTTCTCTTAAAGATGAGCTTCAGCTCCTCTTTCTTCTTGATAATGTTATCTTACAACCAGGTTCCTAGGTTCAGTCCTATGATAAGTTCTCCTAGCTGCCACCAAAGTTGGTTCCTAGGTTCAGTCCTACAAGTTTTCCTAGCTGCCACCAAAGTTGGTTCCTAGGTTCAGTCCTATGATAATTTCTCCTAGCTGCCACCAAAGTTGGTTCCTAGGTTCAGTCCTACAAGTTTTCCTAGCTGCCACCAAAGTTGGTTCCTAGGTTCAGTCCTACAAGTTTTCCAAGCTGCCACCAAAGCCGTGTCTAAAAACTCCTTAAGGTAGCCTAGTTTCGTAGCAATATCAAAGATTTTCCCTAACTGTCATGTCACTAATGTTATGTTGCCTCGGTCATTACTACATTATCAGTGTTTGTGGTCTGGCTGGTTTCCACTGCTTTAATAATCCGCCTTCATTTTTCTGGCACTCAGCGCTGGTCTGCCTGGCGTCGTCTACCTCACTGAGCTAGAAAGGGTTCCACTGGTCTGCCTGGCGTCGTCTATCTCACTGAGCTAGAAAGGGTTCCACTGGTCTGCCTGGCGTCGTCTACCCACTGGCTAGAAGGGTCACTGGTCTGCCGCTCGTCTACCTCACTGAGCTAGAAAGGGTTCCACTGGTCTGCCTGGCGTCGTCTACCTCACTGAGCTAGAAAGGGTTCCACTGGTCTGCCTGGCGTCGTCTACCTCACTGAGCTAGAAGGGTTCCACTGGTCTGCCTGGCGTCGTCTACCTCACTGAGCTAGAAGGGTTCCACTGGTCTGCCTGGCGTCGTCTACCTCACTGAGCTAGAAGGGTTCCACTTCTGCCTCTGCCCTCAGACGTCGTTCTACCTCACTGAGCTAGAAGGGTTCCACTGGTCTGCCTGGCGTCGTCTACCTCACTGAACGAAATTACTTGCATTTCCTACTCATTTCTGCAACATTTCAAGCTCCTGATGATGTGTTGATTGCAATACGAAAGGCCTAGAGGTATCATTCACATATTGCGTCTTTGATACAAATATAGACACTGAAGAAAGACATAAATTATGCAATGCACTTCAGACAGATTAATCATAAGACTTAATACCAGCTACTTGAATCTAGATCTAGTATATTATTTAAGACACTTGAGTATCAGTACAGTCTGAGTAACTTATTATGATCACCAGTACAGTCAGGCAGGTTGCCAATGACAAATTGGTCAATTACAAATAAATTGCTTATAATTTGCACGGATTCGATGACCTACATTTTATGTAGTGATTAAACAGAGAAGGTGAAATGACACCATGGGAATTTGTAGGTCATGGATATTACATTCATGTGAGATTTAATAGTTACACTTTAACGATATTGTTAAAGTTGGTGGATGGGGAAGTTTAGGCTTTTTCGGGAAGTGAATTACAGATTTTTTGGTTCTTTTTATCCGCATAGAAGTTTTAAACAGGTTGAGTCATACACGAGGAATGTCAAAGAGATATTTGTTGCTTGTGTTGTGTGTATATGTTGTGTTGCAGCTCTCCAGGTATAATGTTGTGTTGCAGCTTTCCAGGTATAATGTAAGCTATGGGTTAATGTTTGAGTTGTGAGTCGTGGAGACACAGCAGAGTGAATATATTGTGTGTTAAGCATCTTTAAGCTTATAAATAAGGGAGGTGAGTGTTGTCTGAGGCCTCAGTGAGTTAGTATTCTGAGAGCTGATCTTTGCTGACTAACAACTGGCTTTAAGGTGATTAGCTGTTGCTGAACCCCAGGATAAGGTGATCAGGGATGTTGGGGAGGATAATAATGTATATTCTGAGAGAATTCCCAATGCTTTATATTTTTTTAGATATGTTGTGGTGTTTGCCGTCCAGATTTATTCCCAAGAATTTACCTTCGTTCTGCCTATCGATTGGTGTATTAAATGATTTTTTTTTAGATTTGTTTCTCGACATTGTGAAGAATGTCTCGTCAAATTTTAGTGCAAATTTATTAGTTGTAATCCATGTACATATTTTTTTCAGTTCGGAGTTTAGAGAGTTGTTGAGTGCAGTCAGATCAGCATTTGAAGTGACAAAAGTTGCGTAATCCACAAACAAAATTGGTTAAAGTTCCTGTGAAG
The DNA here is from genome assembly GCA_009830355.1 of Cherax destructor. Taxonomy (NCBI): domain Eukaryota; kingdom Metazoa; phylum Arthropoda; class Malacostraca; order Decapoda; family Parastacidae; genus Cherax; species Cherax destructor. Next base: position 129,505 of record WNWK01001726.1, read on the forward strand.
CGTTAGGAAGATCATTGATGTAGATAAGGAACTTTAGAGGACCCAGGACACTACCTTATGGAACCCCTATGTTGATAGATCGGGCTGCTGAAGCGTCATTAATGATCACATATTAGTGTCCGTCACTCACGTAAGTTTTCATGTATGAGCAAGACCTCTCACTCCATAATGTTCTCATTTGAGCATCACTCAGCGCCCGAAGAAAAATGGATAGAGGGATGAGACTCATTGTTGGCACTGTCCTTTACCGTGTTGTTGCCAAGGCTGCGGTGACAACTGTGTGCCACGGTGGAGATACAGTACTGAAACCATTTCAGCTTGGGTGTGAGGTTCAACAAGCCTATGAGGCACCAGACCATGCAGTACTGACATTCATTGCTACTCCAATAGGTCAAAAAGCCTTCAAGTCTGATTTTGCCAACGCCTTTAACATAGAAGGGATACTGAACTCCCAGCCATCCATCACTTCCCCTCCCTGTGTCCACTCATCCACTCATGTTACAGTGGCGCGAGATTGACACAAGTGCAGCAGAGTGAACAACCCCCTCCCCCCATCTTCCTCGCCACTCCTAATATGCCCAGCCATTAAGGAAGTCACAGGAAGGCTGTCCAGTAATGATGGCACTCGATGATGGCACTCCAGCAGTTAGCACTGCAGCATCCCAGTTAGTGAACATCAAGAAATTAAAAGATCTCTGAATGAATTTAAGACTCGTGTGTGTCTGTTATATATATATATATATATATATATATATATATATATATATATATATATATAGTTAATAATCAAATTACATAACCGGGAGAGTAAGGACTGGCAGTGGGGGAGACGCTAGCGCCACTTACATCGTGGAAAACAACACGCTCTTTATGCATGGTGAGAGGACTGCTTCTTTACGGTGGTGCCGGGCAAGCTTGCAGAGTTGATGGGCACTTGTCTTGCAGCGAGGGGTGCCAGGTCTCCCCATGGAGAAGGAGGGGGAGTGCCACATACACCAGAGGAATGCCGCAATGCTGAGAGTCGCCGCGCTGCATGTACGGATAAAGGTGGTGCCGCAATGCATGAGTGGGGCGCCACGCCTCAGCGCTGACACCTAAACTTCCGACACCACCACACGTGTGTGTGTTAACGCTTGTCAAAGGTACTTCTCGATAGACACTTGGCCTGTTGTTGCTGGTAGTGTGTGTGTGTGTGTGTGTGTACTCACCTAACTCACCTATTTGTAGTTGCAGGGGTCGATTCATAGCTCCTGGCCTCGCCTCTTCACTGGTCGCTACTAGGTCCTCTCTCTTCCTGCTCCATGAGCTTTATCATACCTCATCTTAAAACTATGTATGAATCCTGCCTGCACTACATCACTTTCCAGACTGTTCCACTTCCTGCCAACTCTATGGCTAAAGAAATACTTCCTAACATCTCTGTGGCTCATCGGAGTATTCAACTTCCAATTGTGACCCCTTGTTGCTGTGTCCCCTCTCTGGAACATCCTGTCTTTGTCTACCTTGTCAATACCTCTCAGTATTTTATATGTCGTTAGCATGTCTCCCCTAACCCTCCTATCTTCCAGTGTTGTCAAGTCGATTTCCCTTAACCTCTCTTCGTAGGACATTCCCCTTAGCTCCAGGACTAGTCTTGTTGTAAACCTTTGCACTTTCTGTGTGTGTGTGTGTGTGTGTGTGTGTGTGTGTGTGTGTGTGTGTGTGTGTGTGTGTGTGTGTGTGTGTGTTCTAACAATATACACAAATTTAACTAGAGGCAACACTGGACCACTAAAAATTCCGAAAAGAATCACAATTTTCCAGAAATTTACATTTTATTACTTTCGGGATTACTTTTTAAAGGCTTCTTAAAATTATATAACTATGTAAAACAATTAATGAAGTTTCTTATCAAAACAACACAAACAAAACAACACAAACAAAACAACACAAACAAAACAACACAAACAAAGCAACACAAACAAAACAACACAAACAAAACAGCACAAACAAAACAACACAAACAAAGCAACACAAACAAAACAACACAAACAAAACAACACAAACAAAGCAACACAAACAAAACAACACAAACAAAACAACACAAACAAAACAGCACAAACAAAACAACACAAACAAAGCAACACAAACAAAACAACACAAACAAAGCAACACAAACAAAACAACACAAACAAAACAACACAAACAAAACAACACAAACAAAACAACACAAACAAAGCAACACAAACAAAACAACACAAACAAAACAGCACAAACAAAAGAACACAAACAAAAGAACACAAACAAAAGAACACAAACAAAACAACACAGACAAAACAACACAGACAAAACAACACAGACAAAACAACACAAACACAACACAAACACAACAACACAAACACAACACAAAACGAGCGTGGTGTTTGTGTTGCCTGAGAGGTAAACTGAGGCAACACAGAAGAGACAATGTCAAGTTCTCTAAGAGAAAAATGAGAATTTACATTGGTAGAAAGTTGTGACCATTATGGTGATGTTTACAAGTTAATGTTTACATGTTAATGTTTACATGTTAATGTTTACATGTTAATGTTTACATGTTAATGTTTACATGTTAATGTTTACATGTTAATGTTTACATGTTAATGTTTACATGTTAATGTTTACATGTTAATGTTTACATGTTAATGTTTACATGTTAATGTTTACATGTTAATGTTTACATGTTAATGTTTACATGTTAATGTTTACACTCTTTCTGATATTTTTAAGATGGAAATTATTTTTAAATTCTTTATGATGCAGCGTAATGTCACCCTTACGCACTTAGAGCTTTCTATAATAATAATAATAATAATAATAATAATAATAATAATAATAATAAATTATAATTAAAATAATTCAATAAACATTAAAAATCTCCATAAATTACATAAATATTTCAGATATATTATTAAAAAAAATCATGTTAGACCCATAATTTTTAAAGAGTTGGAGGGGTAAGCCAGCGGAAGGCCTTAGTCAGATAACTAAAAGCTCCAGCTGCGAATCTTCGCAACCATTTTCCATATAGTCTTTAATTCTTTACTAATAGAGTATCATTCTCCCAGGTGGTCTTTATTTATAGAGGGGGTAAAGAAGGAGAGAATATTATATTTCACGTCGTCCCCTTCCCAGACACTCACACAGTCAGAGGAACGTTTCCCCCAGGCTGGTCAAGACGTGCTCTTCAATCTATATATTCTAGCCACTGTAATTCTTCCTCACTTGATGAGTGAAACATCCAGTTTTGCTCAAACGTTTCTCCTCCTCCTCCACTTCCCCCTCGTCCCTCCACTCGTCCCTCCACTCGTCCCTCTACTCGTCCCTCAAGCAGTGGTAAACAAGTCTATCAACGACTCATCTCTTAACATCTGTGTCAGGTGATTATTTTTGTCACGAATAAATTAATTCCCTCCCACACAAGGGTGGACACAAGTGCTACATTCCCTCCCACACAAGGGTGGACACAAGTGCTACATTCCCTCCCACACAAGGGTGGACACAAGTGCTACATTCCCTCCCACACAAGGGTGGACACAAGTGCTACATTCCCTCCCACACAAGGGTGGACACAAGTGCTACATTCCCTCCCACACAAGGGTGGACACAAGTGCTACGTTCCCTCCCACACAAGGGTGGACACAAGTGCTGCATTCCCTCCCACACAAGGGTGGACACAAGTGCTGCATTCCCTCCCACACAAGGGTGGACACAAGTGCTGCATTCCCTCCCACACAAGGGTGGACACAAGTCCTACAAAATACCCACATGGAAAAAACGAGAAATTCAGTATAATAATCTTTATGGATGATGAATAAACAAACGGAGGGACCGGGTTTAGGGCGCGAACCATGGTATATAAATTGACAATCCATGCCACTAGGCCAGTGGCTTACGCGACGGTCTGGAGTTTTGAGACTCTCTGACCGCGGGTTCGAACCCCACCCGTGGTATGGTTTGTTTGCAATCGTGTCATTACGATTTCGTGAGTCAAATTGACAATGTTTCGCCCACATAGTGAGTTCTCTCACGTCAGATTTACCTAGATGGGATGATCGTGGTGGGATGATCGTGGTGAGTAAGACACATATACAACACTTGGGTAGCTTTATTGATGAAATAAAGGTGACTTAAGAAGCCACTGTGTGGCGAAACGTTTCCTCAATAAAGATACCCAAGTGTTGCACATGTGTCTAATTTATCAACTTGTCGGTTCTCTGAACCATCTATCAACATGGGCCAGTAGGCCTCCTGCAGTGTTCCTTCATGCTGTGACTGAGGTTATGTGAGCTACTGCTCAAGAAGGTTCTCAGCCACAACAACAACAACAACAACACTCACTGTGGCACAAACACCAGTGCCATCGAGGCACACAGCCTCGTGGGGGGGGGTAATACTGCAGACAAGGAAGATTGCTAAAGATTATCAGAAGACAAACGACATATGTACACGTGAACATATAAGCACATGTTGTCAGGCACAGTTTATTGTCAGGGCAGAACTAAAGTGCGTTGGATTGTGAAGAACCTGCCTAGTATGGGCCAACAGGCCTACTGCAGTGTTCCCTTCTTTCTTATGTTCTTATATCCACAATTACATACTACCGCTGGCCCACCTCATGGGCACGACCATACTACCGCTGGTCCACCTCATGGGCACGACCATACTACCGCTGGCCCACCTCATGGGCACGACCATACTACCGCTGGCCCACCTCATGGGCACGACCATACTACCGCTGGTCCACCTCATGGGCACGACCATACTACCGCTGGTCCACCTCATGGGTACGACCATACTACTGCTGGTCCACCTCATGGGCACGACCATACTACCGCTGGTCCACCTCATGGGCACGACCATACTACCGCTGGTCCACCTATGGGCACGACCATACTACGCTGGTCCACCTCATGGGCACGACCATACTACCGCTGGTCCACCTCATGGGCACGACCATACTACCGCTGGCTCCACCATCCATGGGCACGACCATACTACCGCTGGCCCACCTCATGGGCACGACCATACTACCGCTGGTCCACCTCATGGGCACGACCATACTACCGCTGGTCCACCTCATGGGTACGACCATACTACCGCTGGTCCACCTCATGGGTACGACCATACTACCACTGGTCCACCTTATGGGCACGACCAAACTACCATTGGTCCACCTCATGGGCACGACCATACTACCGCTGGTCCACCTCATGGGCACGACCATACTACCGCTGGTCCACCTCATTGTGGCCCGACGACCATACTACCGCTGGTCCACCTCATGGGTACGACCATACTACCGCTGGTCCACCTCATGGGTACGACCATACTACCACTGGTCCACCTCATGGCACGACATACACCATACTACACTCACCCTGGTCCACCTCATGGGCACGACCATACTACCGCTGGTCCACCTCATGGGCACGACCATACTACCGCTGGTCCACCTCATGGGCACGACCATACTACCGCTGGTCCACCTCATGGGCACGACCATACTACCGCTGGTCCACCTCATGGGCACGACCATACTACCACTGGTCCACCTCATGGGCACGACCATACTACCACTGGTCCACCTTATGGGCACGACCATACTACCACTGGTCCACCTCATGGGCACGACCATACTACCACTGGTCCACCTCATGGGCACGACCATACTACCACTGGTCCACCTATGGGCACGACCATACTACCACTGGTCCACCTTATGGGCACGACCATACTACCACTGGTCCACCTTATGGGCACGACCATACTACCGCTGGTCCACCTCATGGGCACGACCATACTACCGCTGGTCCACCTCATGGGCACGACCATACTACCGCTGGTCCACCTCATGGGCACGACCTACTACCGCTGGTCCGACCTTTCATGGGCACGACCATACTACCGCTGGTCCACCTCATGGGCACGACCATACTACCGCTGGTCCACCTCATGGGCACGACCATACTACCGCTGGTCCACCTCATGGGCACGACCATACTACCGCTGGTCCACCTTATGGGCACGACCTACTTCCACTGGGGAATCCCGCCTACCACTAAAATGCCTTCGTCTCATCAGACTCCACTTCTTCCTGCCAGTGCTTCAGAGTCACCAAGACTGCGGTACTAAACACCTGATTCTAGATGAATAATTAGACACGTGTGCAACATCTGGGTGTCTTTATTTGTAGACGTTTCGCCCTCCAGTGGCTTTATCAATGCAATACAAGGACATAATGCGAAGAAATATATACAATATGATGTCGGTAATTTATACCATTGGTACACCACCTGCTACTCTGCTGAGGGGACTGATTACCTCTTTCTACCTCTCCAGTCTTCTTTATTGTATCGGTTGGCAAAACGTCTACAGATTAAAAATACCCAGATGTTGCACATGTGTCTAATTCATCATTATATACAATCACACACACACACACACAGGTGAGTACAGTGAGAAGACAATTTGAGAATAACAAAGCGGCAAAATCTAAGTGTGAACCGAGGCTGCTTCAGTCACGTCAGCAGACGACAGTAAATAGCCAAATATACCTGAAGAAGCGAGGAGCACTCAAGTAATGACAAGAAAGTCTATAAGAAATTCGACACACGATTAGAAGAAGTGTGGTATAACCTTGGTAATAAATACCTACAAATTGGCTTAGAAATACACGTGAGCAAATACTAGGACATCTAACTACCTGGATGGTATTCTCGGGGTCAACGACCCCTCGGCCTGGTCCACGACCAGGCCTCCCGGTCCTGGGATCAAGGTCCCAGGACCGAAACGTTTTGTAATACGTCCTGGTGTTTGCTTACGTGTCTCTCCGAACCAAGTAACAGTTAAGTAACACCATATACACAACAGGGAAGAGGTGGAAAAAACTGAGAGTTCAATACATCGAAGTCAATGGTCATTACAAGTTGTGCTCATGGCTGCTGAGAAGATGACAAAAATACAGTCTGAACCACTCAGATACAACACAAGTTATGTTAGGAGCTTTGTCAACCGGCTTGACAAAGCTCCTGGAGAGCGAAACGTTGCCACAATAAAATATCACATTAGTTGCATCTGTGCACATTTACCTAACAGTATGTAGGTAATTCTACCATTGTCACTAGAAGTTGACGGATACGGGACAACTGCCATAGATCCCATAGATCTTAAAGACAGCCAATGAAAACCCTCTATTTAAGACAGGAGCGACGGGAAGTGTATAAGTACAGATCTATCATACTAAGAGTACATTACATTATATTCGGCGTATGTCACACACCCATATAGGCTGCCTTTCCGACCAGTGAACCAGGTACTAAGAGTATAACTAGTAGGTGCCCCCTCATTATACTGGCACCTTAGTTCAACCAGCCAATCACAAGGAAGCCCGCCAAAGTTATGATTGGCTGGTTGAACTAAGGTGCCAGCATAATGAGAGGGTAAACTCTTGAATCAGCATTGGCAGACTTACCTCTAAGTCTGGTCGAAGACGGTTCTCACCGTGTCTCTTGCTTACAAAATTGCATTTTTGAACATATCCGTTTGCTGGTTCCTCGTTTCTACCTTGTTTATCGTGCTACAACCAGGTGTACAGGCCACAAGACTACACCTGTGTTAGTAATAACAGACCATGTACGGTGGTGGATTGCATAATAAGGAGAATGGTAGAGAACTCAGAGTGAAGTGACTTCATCACCAATAACCATCAGGAGCTCAGAAGTTAGGTTAGGTTAGGTACGCTTCGTCAGGAAACAGGACAAGTGTTTCCTGACGCGGGTGTTAGTTATATGATAACCCGCAGCTGGAGCTTTTGGTCATCTGACCGACGCCTTCCACTGGCTTACCTCTCCACCCCTCTAAAAATTTTGGTGACAATAAAAAAGAAAAAGGCACATTACCATAACTGGAACAATACACAAATAACCGCACACAGGTGAGAGAAACTTACCACAACGTTTCGGTCTGTCTTGAACCATTAAGATACACATGTTGAGGGGTGACAAATCATGTATGACAAACCTCGAGGAATTCTAAGGCAAAGTAACAAAGGTGAGACAAGAGAGAGAGAGAGAGAGAGAGAGAGAGAGAGAGAGAGAGAGAGAGAGATGAATGGATGGGTGGCCTAAATATTCGTGGGAGTGGAATTACAGACAATATGTTAGGCAAAGGAACACAATTTCAGTGAATGGGACACTTCATTGTGACAACGTTTCGCTCTCCAGGAGCTTTGTTAAGCTGTAACAGCTCTTGATCCAGGGAAATAGACCTGCCTTCAACATCCTTGGATCAAACCTGATTGCCTTCCATCAATCACTCCCATACAGTAATACCATCAATCTTCCGATATATCACCTTTTCAACTCTCTTCCTAACTACTAGTTAATCTATCTACCCAACAATCTACTTCAACAACTGGAGATAGATAGTTACACCTGCCACCAGGGTAGTCTAGCTGCCAGCCAGCCTAGACCTGTATTGATCTATACTCAGTGTGTGCATGTTTCTCTGTGTTTATGTGTTTGTGTGTGTGTGTATGTGTGTGTGTGTGTGTGGGTGTGTGTGTTTATGTGTGTGTGTGTGTGTGTGGGTGGGTGTGTTTATGTGTGTGTGTGTGTGTGTGTGTTTGTGTGTGTTTATGTGGGTGTGGGTGTGTGTTTATGTGGGTGTGGGTGTGTTTGTGTGTGTGTGTGTGTGTGTGTGTGTGTGTGTGTGTGTGTGTGTAGTCAGTTGTACTCACCTAGTTGTGGTTGCAGGCGTCGATTCACAGCTCCTGGCCCCGCCTCTTCACTGGTCGCTACTAGGTCACTCTTCCTGCTCTTTGAGCTTTATCATACATCTTCTTAAAGCTATGTATGGAACCTGCCTCCACTACATCACTTCCCAGACTATTCCACATCCTGACAACTCTGTGACTGAAGAAATACTTCCTAACATCTCTGTGATTCATCTGAGTCTTCAACTTCCAACTGTGACCCCTTGTTGCTGTGTCCCATCTCTGGAACATCCTGTCTTTGTCCACCTTGTCAATGCCTCACAGTATTTTATATGTCATTATCATATCCCCCCTATCTCTCCTGTCCTCCAGTGTCGTCAGGTCGATTTCCCTTAACCTCTCCTCGTAGGACATACCCCTTAGCTCCGGTACTAGTCTTGTTGCAAACCTTTGCATTTTCTCTAATTTCCTTACGTGCTTGGCTAGGTGTGGGTTACAAACTGGTGCTGCATACTCCAATATGGGCCTGACATACACAGTGTACAGGGTCCTGAACAATTCCTTATTGAGATGTCGGAATGCTGTTCTTAGGTTTGCTAGGCGCCCATATGCTGCAGCAGTTATTTGGTTAATGTGCGCCTCAAGAGATGTGCCCAGTGTTATATTCACCCCAAGATCCTTTTCCTTGAATGAGGTTTGTAGTCTCTGGCCCCTAGATTGTACTCCGTCTGCGGTCTTTTTTGCCCTTCCCTAATCTTCATGACTTTGCACTTGGTGAGGCTGAACTCCAGAAGCCAGTTTCTGGACCAGGCTTGCAGCCTGTCCAGATCTCTTTGTGGTTCTGCCTGGTCCTCGTCTGATTAAATCCTTCTCATCAACTTCACATCATCTGCAAACAGGGACATTTCGGAGTTTATTCCTTCCGTCATGTCGTTCACATATACCAAAACAGCACCGGTCTTAAGACTGACCCCTGTGGAACCTCGCTCGTCACAGGCGCCCACTCTGACACCTCGTCACGTACCATGTCTCGCTGTTGTCTTCTCGACAGGTATTCCCTGATTTATTGCAGTGCCTTCCATCCTTCTCTCTCTTGTCTTACTGCTGTCACCCTGTCATAGAACTCCAGTAGGTTTGTGACACAGGATTTCCCATCCCTGAAACCGTGCTGGTTGTCGTTGATAAGCTCATTCATTTCTAGGTGCTCCACCACTCTTCTGGTAATCTTCTCCATGACTTTGCGTACTATACATGTCAGTGACATTGGTCTGTAGTTTAATGCTTCGTGTCTGTCTCCTTTTTTTAAAAATTGGGACTACATTTGCTATCTTCCATACCTCAGGTAGTCGCCCTGTTTCGATAGATGTGTTGATGATTGTTGTTAGTGGCACACATAGCGCCTCTTCTCCCTCTCTCAGGACCCATGGAGAGATGATATCCGGCCCCATCGCCTTTGAGGTATCTAGCTCGCTTAGCAGCCTCTTCACTTCTTCCTCGGTTGTGTGTGCTGTATCCAACACTTGATGGTGTACCCCACCTCTCTGTCTTTCTGGAGTCCCTTCTGTCTCCTCTGTGAACACTTCTTTGAAACTCATGTTGAGCTCCTCATATACTTCTCGGTCGTTTATTGTGATCTCCCCTCCTTCCTTCCTTAGCCTGATTACCTGGTCTTTGACTGTTGTTTTCTTCCTGATGTGGCTATACAACAGCCTTCCTTCTTACCTGTGCATATTCATTTCTGGCTCTACGACTGCTCTCCTTATTCTCCTGGGTCCTTTGCCTTCTATACTTCTCCAAAACTTTGTTTTGGCCTCTCAACATCTTTGAGTGACCCAAGGGCTCATTCTGGCCTTCTCGTTATTTCTGTTACCCTTGGGTACAAACCTCGCCTCAGCTTCCTTGCATATTGTTGTCACATATTCCATATTGTGTGTGTTTATGTGTGTGTGTACTCACCTATTTGTGATTGCAGGGGTCGATACACAGCTCCTGGCCCCGCCTCTTCACTAGTCGCTACTAGGTCCACTCTCTACCTGTTCCATGAACTTTATCGTACCTTTCCTTAAAGCTGTGTATGGATCCTGCCTCCACTAAATCATTCTCCAGATTGCTCCACTTCCTGGCAGCTCTCTGAGTGAAGAAATGTTTCCTAACATCACTGTGACTCATCTGATTTTTCAGATTCCAATTGTGACCCCTTGTTACTATGTCCCACTGTTACGAGTAAGATTCTTTTTGTAAAGCTGGTAAATTATTCCAAAGAGTTCTGGAAAGAATCTCCCTAAGTAATTGACCCGTATTTAAGACCGCCACTTTCTTGTAACAAAGTATTGGAACAATGTCTGGTCTAGTTATCAATTGAGATAATCAGTATAGTGAAAAAGGTGTAATTTCAACTAGAAAACAAATTCCAACAAATATAAAATTATCGATATTTAATGTTAAAGACAGATAATAATATAAAGCCAGACATCTTTATTTTAGCTATATAGATATTCGGAATATAATATTAAGAGTTACATTCTCTTACAGTAATTAAATGCAACATTGTGTCCCATACACAGGGCGCAACACTCACCTCTGTAACATTGTGTCCCATACACGGGGCGCAACACTCACATCTGTAACATTGTGTCCCATACACAGGGCGCAACACTCACCTCTGTAACATTGTGTCCCATACACGGGGCGCAACATTCACCTCTGTAACATTGTGTCCCATACACAGGGCGCAACACTCACCTCTGTAACATTGTGTCCCATACACGGGGCGCAACACTCACCTCTGTAACATTGTGTCCCATACACGGGGCGCAACACCCATCTCTAAAACATTGTGTCCCATACACGGGGCGCAACACCCATCTCTGTAACATTGTGTCCCATACACGGGGCGCAACACCCATCTCTGTAACATTGTGTCCCATACACGGGGCGCAACACCCATCTCTGTAACATTGTGCCCATACACGGGGCGCAACACCCATCTCTGTAACATTGTGTCCCATACACGGGCGCAACACCCATCTCTAAAACATTGTGTCCCATACACGGGGCGCAACACCCATCTCTGTAACATTGTGTCCCATACACGGGGCGCAACACTCACCTCTGTAACATTGTGTCCCATACACCAGGCGCAACACCCATCTCTGTAACATTGTGTCCCATACACGGGGCGCAACACCCATCTATGTAACATTGTGTCCCATACGCGGGGCGCAACACCCATCTCTGTAACATTATGTCCCATACACGGGGCGCAACACTCACCTCTGTAACATTGTGTCCCATACACGGGGCGCAACACTCACCTTTTTAACATTGTGTCCCATACACGGGGCGCAACACCCATCTCTGAAATATTGTGTCCCATACACGGGGCGCAACACCCATCTCTGTAACATTGTGCCCCATACACGGGGCGCAACACCCATCTCTGTAACATTGTGTCCCATACATGGGCGCAACACCCATCTCTGTAACACTGTGTCCCATACACGGGGCGCAACACCCATCTCTGTAACATTGTGTCCCATACACGGGGCGCAACACCCATCTCTGTAACATTGTGTCGCATACACGGGGCGCAACACCCATCTCTGAAACATTGTGTCCCATACACGGGGCGCAACACCCATCTCTGAAATATTGTGTCCCATAAACGGGGCGCAACACCCATCTCTGTAACATTGTGTCCCATACACGGGGCGCAACACCCATCTCTAAAACACTGTGTCCCATACACGGGGCGCAACACCCACCTCTGAAACACTGTGTCACTATCCACCTTGTCAATTCCTCTCGGCATTTAATATGTCGTTATCATGTCTCCCCTATCCCTCCTGTCCTCCAGTGTCATCAGGTTGATTTCCCTTAACCTCTCCTCGTAGGACATGCCCCTTAGCTCCGGGACAAATCTTGTTGCAAACCTTTGCACTTTCTTTAATTTCTTGACGTGCTTGACCAGATGTGGGTTCCACACTGGTGCTGCATACTCCAGTATGGGCCTGACCTACACGATGTACAGTGTATTGAAGGATTTCTTACTTAGATATAGAAACACCTCTCTTAGGTTTGTGTGTGTGTATGCCTAACATTATATCACCCACCCCACCCACCCACACCCCCACCAACACCCACCCACCCTCACCAACACCCACCCACCCACACCACCACCAACACCCACCCACCATTACCACCACCCACCCTCACCCCCACCCACACACACACCCCTACCCACCCACCCACACACACACACACACACACACACCACACCCACCCTCACCCCCACCCTCACCCCCACCCTCACCTCCACCCTCACCCCCACCCTCACCCCCACCCTCGCAACTTTCTCAGATATACAAAGTCTTGGAAGAAACAATCTGAAGAAATTTTTAACTACCTGTTGCTTCTTCCCTGTTTATTGTTGAGCAACTTTGTACTAGAGCACTCTTCAGGGCTCTGCATGGCTCTACAGGGCTCTACAAGGCTCTACAGAGCTCTACAAGGCTCTACAGGGCTCCGCAACGCTCTACATGGCTCTGCAGGTTTCTACAGGGCTCCGCAAGTTCTACAGGGCTCCGCAGGTTTCTACAGGGTTCTACAGAGCTCCGCAAGGCTCTACATGGCTCCGCAGGGCTCTACAGGGCTCTACAAGGCTCTAGAGGGCTCTACAAGGCTCTACAAGGCTCTACAGGGCTCCGCAAGGCTCTACATGGCTCTGCAGGTTTCTGCAGGGCTCCACAGGTTTCTACAGGGTTCTACAGGGCTCCGCAAGCTCTACAGGGCTCCGCAGGTTTCTACAGGGTTCTACAGAGCTACGCAAGGCTCTACATGGCTCCGCAGGGCTCTACAGATCTCGCAGGGCTCTACAGAGATCGCAGGGCTCTACAGAGCTCGCAGGGCTCTACAGGGCTCTAAAGGGTTCCACAAGGCTCTACATGGCTCCGCAGGGCTCTACAGGGCTCGCAGGACTCTACAGGGTTCTAAAGAGATCCTCAGACCTCTACAGACCTCTGTGAGACTACAGGGCTTCACAGGGGTTCTGTGGCCTCTGTATGACTCCTCAGTGAGCTCACTTATTCACTATGAAGAGTCACCTAGCCACTATGGGGGGGTCACCTAGCCATTATGAGGGCCCCTAGCCACAATGAGGGGTCACCTAGCCACTATGGGGTCACCTAGCCACTATGGGGGGTCACCTAGCCACTATGAGAAGTCACCTAGCCACTATGGAGGTCACCTAGCCACTATGGAGCCACCTAGCCACTATGAAAAGTCACCTAGTTACTATGGGGAGTCACCTAGCCACTATGGGGGTCACCTAGCCACTATGAGAAGTCACCTAGCCATATGGGGAGTCACCTAGCCACTATGGGGAGTCACCTAGCCACTATGGGGAGTCACCTAGCCACTATGAGAAGTCACCTAGCCACTATGGAGGTCACCTAGCCACTATGGGGCCACCTAGCCACTATGAGAAGTCACCTAGCCACTATGGGGAGTCAGCTAGCCACTATGGGGAGATAGCTAGCCACTATGGGGAGTCACCTAGCCACTATAGGGAGTCAGCTAGCCACTATGGGGAGATAGCTAGCCACTATGGGGAGTCACCTAGCCAGTATGTGTGGGGGTAGTGTTTGTTGTGTGGGGGAGGGTGTCTTTGATGTCACACTCTCGATAATGACATCGGCAGAAAAGAATGACAACAAACAACTGCATTGTTTTGGGAGTTATTGATGTGTGTGTACTCACCTAATTGTGGTTGCGAGTGTCAAGTCATAGCTCCTGGCCCCATGTGTGTGTGTGTGTGTGTGTGTGTGTGTGTGTGTACTCACCTAGTTGTACTCACCTAGTTGTGGTTGCAGGGTCGAGTCATAGCTCCTGGTCCCGCCTCTTTACTGGCCTCTACTGGGTCACTCTCCCTACGCCATGAGCTTTATCATACGTCTTCTTAAAGCTATGTATGGAACCTGCCTCCACTACATCGCTTCCCAAACTATTCCACTTCCTGACAACTCTGTGACTGAAGAAATACTTCCTAACATCTCTGTGATTCATCTGAGTCTTCAACTTTCAACTGTGTCCCCTTGTTGCTGTGTCCCATCTCTGGAACATTCTGTCTCTGTCCACCTTGTCAATTCCTCTCAGTATCTTATATGTCATTATCATGTCCCCCCTATCTCTCCTGTCCTCCAGTGTCGTCAGGTCGATTTCCCTTAACCTCTCCTCGTAGGACATACCCCTTAGCTCCGGGACTAGTCTTGTTGCAAACCTTTGCACTTTCTCTAGCTTCCTTACGTGCTTGGCTAGGTGTGGGTTCCAAACTGGTGCTGCATACTCCAGTATGGGCCTAACGTACACAGTGTACAGGGTCCTGAACGATTCCTTATTAAGATGTCGGAATGCTGTTCTTAGGTTTGCTAGGCGCCCTGTTTCCCACCTCTGTTTCCATTATCAAGTTATCCGGGTATTTTGCATGTTGTTATATCGCCTCTGGTTCTTTAATCCTCTAGTGTCAGCTTCAGTTTCTCTCCCTTCTCATAGATCATTCCACAGCTCTGGGTCTAGTCTTGTCAATCTTTACACTTTTATGTTGAAAATGGTATAAAATACCGAAGATTAAGACACGGGTGCAACAGTTGAGTATCTTTATTATTGACCTATAATCTACCTTGTTCATAATTACTATCACATTTACTTTGTTTTGTAAGGTGAAGTCCAGGATCTTTCCTTAATTCATGGTATAACTTAAATCTTTGATGACAATAGTGTTGTAGATGTCTGAGACATCTACAACAATATTGTCATCAAAGATTTGTTAAGTTATACCATGAATTAAGGAAAGCTCCTGGACTTCACCTTACGAAACAAAGTAAATGCGATAGTAATTATGGACAAGGTAGATTATAGTGGAAAAATGAACATGTTATTAGGAGACGGGGAAACGTAAATGCCTCTTAGTCTTCAGTGTTTGCAGTTTCTCTGGTTTCTTTGACGTACATTATCAGGTGTGGGTTCCACGATGGTGCTGTGTACTCCAGTTTTTATTTTGATCAGGGGTAAGTGCTAAACCAGTAGGTGGGCTTTATAGCGTCTGGGGAAACAGGAGGCATTCAGGATCGATCCAAGGATTTCCAGGATCAAGAGCCCCCTCATGGATGGATCTGGCATGTCTCGTATAAAGGGTCGTGACTGAGTCTCTTGAGATTTCTGAAGGTTCTTGTGTGGAACTGTGTCAAAAGCCTTTTTATAGTACAAGAAAATGCAATGTACCCACACGTCCGTCTCTTGTCCTACTGTTGTCACCCTGTCATAGAACTCCAGCAGGTCTGTGACACAGGGTTCCTCGTCCCTGTCTCCGTGCTGTGCTCCGTTGCTCTTACATTTGCCAATCGAGGTTTGTCTGTAGAGATTTTTCGGTAAATATGAGCCTCTGGTGATATGCTCGGTGCTATGCTTACCCCTAGGTCTTTCTCGAGAGTGATTCACAGCCTTTGTGTCCCTAGTCTATTCTCAGTTTCCGGTCTTCTCACACCTGTCCCAGTTTTCATAGTCTCACATTAACTGGGAATGATTTCAAGTAGCCAGTTTTTATCTGACCAATGTTTCAGTGTGTCCAGAAACATCTGTAGCCTTTCGTTGTCCTTTGCAGTTTTTATCCCCTCATTAATTTTACATCTTCCAAGATCGACATATCTGATTCACCATCTTCTGGTATATCAGTCTTCCAGAAACAGTATCGGTCCCAATACTAATCCTTGTGGACGCTGCTACTTACACTTTCTTCACTCTAACATATATTCTGGGACACGCACTCTGTTGTCTCCCTTCCCATAAGGGAAGGAAGACAACAGAGGGAAAGGGGTACAATCACTGGTATACCTGTCTGCTTCTCAACGATATGTCCCAGTCTCATGTGAGGTATGATAGTCAGGTGCCTTCAAGCGGTCCAGGAGTATGTGGTCTATTCATCCATGTAAGTTTATTTAAGTACAGGTACAAATTATTATACATAAGTAACATATGTGTAAATTACAGAGGATAACCCTAAAAAAGTAAGACAAAGTGACTTATTTCCACTGGGGTCCATTCATCTCTCTCTCTCTCTCTCTCTCTCTCTCTCTCTCTCTCTCTCTCTCTCTCATGCTACCATGGTATTCTCTGACCACCTTCCTGGACCAACGCTCATGGCTCAGTTCTGACAGGTTCTGTGGTAGATTCCCCTCATCACTAACTTAGTCTTGCCGTGTACCTTTTGACAGTGTTCTAATGTTAAAGTCCTTTAACATGGCAGTGGTGTGTATTATGGTAGTGGTGTGTATCATGGCAGTGGTGTGTATCATGGTAGTGCTGAATTCTAGCAATCTATATCACGTTAGTGTTAGAGGGATTAGTGACAGTAATAACAGGGTTAAAATTTGTAACGTGATGGCTGTTCTCCCTTCCTTTTCCTCAGTCTCTCTCATTATTTACTCTCTCCTCTCTCTCTCTCTCTCTCTCTCTCTCTCTCTCTCTCTCTCTATCTATCTATCTATCTATCTATCTATCTCTGTCTATCTATCTATCTTTATCTTTCTATGGTCTTCAGGATTTACGAGATCCACAAGAACAAAATACATTGTCAATTTTAAAAGCAAAACCATTACGGAATATCACACTCAAAGCAGCTGAGATATATACTTGGAAAAGGGTGAGCTGAGCCCAGCAATGTTACCATCACGCTGGTATACTTGGAAAAGTGTGAGCTGAGCTTAACCAGCAATGTTACCATCACGCTTGTATACTTGGAAAAGGGTGAGCTGAGCCCAGCAATGTTACCATCACGCTGGTATACTTGGAAAAGTGTGAGCTGAGCTTAACCAGCAATGTTACCATCACGCTGGTATACTTGGAAAAGTGTGAGCTGAGCTTAACCAGCAATGTTACCATCACGCTGGTATATACACACACTCTCGGCGTCAATATCTCTTGTATTGCGGTATTCTCTGAATTATTTACATCGTGACATACCTTTTTTTTCCCCGGGGTGCGTGTTTGGTAGTGACTGAGTGCGGTCGTACACGCACCAGGGTGGAGCATTAGGGTGGGTTGCTGTGCGGGCTTGATTCGCCCAGCTGTTGTTATCGGCTTGCTGCAACCCGCTCAGTAGGATGGGTAAGAACCCAGCTCACCTCAAGGGCAGATATGAACCGTTTTAAAGCAGTGGTAATGTCAACATGGTCGACATCGTCACACAAGCAACACGTCAACATGGTCGACATCATCACAAGAGCAACACGTCAACATGGTCGACATCATCACAGAAGCAACACGTCAATATGGTCGACATCATCACAGAAGCAACACGTCAACATGGTCGACATCATCACAAGAGCAACACGTCAACATGGTCGACATCATCACAGAAGCAACACGTCAATATGGTCGACATCATCACAGAAGCAACACGTCAACATGGTCGACATCATCACAAGAGCAACACGTCAACATGGTCGACATCATCACAGAAGCAACACGTCAACATGGTCGACATCATCACAGAAGCAACACGTCAACATGGTCGACATCGTCACAGAAGCAACACGTCAACATGGTCGACATCATCACAGAAGCAACACGTCAACATGGTCGACATCATCACAGAAGCAACACGTCAACATGGTCGACATCATCACAGAAGCAACACGTCAACATGGTCGACATCATCACAGAAGCAACACGTCAACATGGTCGAATCATCACAGATAGGAATGCATTTTGGGTTAAGTTGAAGCTACTTACAAGGGAATTTTTCAACCATAGAAAAACAGATTGGGAAACCTGAGACCGAAAATGTCGAGGACTAAGTTGATGGAGGTGATCAGAGAAAGAATTTTGAACCAGTATACGATACGACAAGGTAGAGAGACGAACCAGCAAGACTGGATCTAATATTCATCTTAGGTACACCTGACATAGGCGAAATAGAACTTAAGAGTCTTCTGGGCGCTAGTGATCATGCAGTCCCGAACTTAGAGAACCTAATGGAGTAAACAAAGGAAGAACTCCAGGTGGAGGGCGTGAAAAGTCTGGCTTTACGAGGGTAACCTTCAGGAATTATCTCAACCCCTTAAGAAGCACGTAAGTTCTCCCGTCTTCTAATAACATGTTCATTTTTCCTCTATAATCTACCTTGTCCACAATTACTATCGCATTTGCTTTGTCTGTTTCGCAAGAAGTTCAGGATCTTTCCTTAATTCATGGTATAACTTAAATCTTTGATGACAATAGTGTTGTAGAGGTCTGAGCTCACACCTCTACAACAATATTGTCATCAAGATTTGTTAAGTTATACCATGAATTAAGGAAAGATCCTGGACTTCACCTTACGAAACAGACAAAGCAAATGCGATAGTAATTATGGACAAGGTAGATTATAGTGGAAAAATGAACATGTTATTAGAAGACGGAGGAACTTACGTGCTTCTTAATGCAGTGAACTGAAAGGAAATTTAATTGGCGAGATGAAGGAGTTTGATGATTGACACATGTGCAACAGTTAGGTATTTTTACTGTTGAAACGTTTCGCCTACACAGTAGGCTTCTTCAGTCACAGAGTCACCAGGTGTAGTACTGAAAGCTAGATGATATAATCAGTCCAGGGAGCTGAACTCTTCTCCAGGCTGAGGGACTCACCATCTCAAATACTATTTGATTACATCATCTAACCTTCATTACTACACCTTCTACCTTTGTATTTGACTGAAGAAGTCTACTGTGTAGGTGAGACGTTTTAACAACAAAGATACCTAACTGTTGTACACGTGTCTTAATCAACTTGTCGATATTTCATATTATTTTCGTCATGGAGAACCTGGCTGGAAAATGCCTGGAAGCAGAGACGTCATACCCAGAAGTGCAAATAACAAAGAGAAAGAGAGCTCTTGGTTCCACCAAGTGGATGGGAGAGGGAGAGAGATGCAGGCTGTTGGAGATGGCAGAAACTGGAACTAGGGGACACAGCTGGAAGTTAGAAATACAGGGAGATGTCTGGAAGAATTTCTTCAGCATCACTGTGGTCGGGAAGTGGAAAGATTCGATGAGGAAGTAGTGGAGACAAGCTCCATGCATAGCTTTAATGTCAGCAGCGTCAGTAGTGAGCGTTAGGCAAGTAGGTTATTGACTAGCTGTGCAGTGAGTCACTCTATACGAGTCAATGACAGTTAACCGGTATGATGTCATAGTTATGATTTGTGCATGCATGACACAGCTGCCTTCACCCTCACCTCAGAGCTCAGGGGTCAGGGCTCAGGGCTCAGGGCTCAGGGCTCAGGGCTCGCGGCAGTTACAAGAGGGAGGAGACAGGTCCCGGGCTGGAGGTTTCAACATCACTGTCCACAAACAAATATAGTTCCATTCCACACCATAACATTAAGAGGTATGATAGACCCGGCGGGGCTAAGAGGGAGCTGAATCTGTCCAGAGGCAAGTTGAGAGGCGAGGCCAGGAGCTGAAAATCAACTCCTGCAACTAACACATACACACACACACACACACACACACACACACACACACACACACACACACACACACACACACACACACACACACACACGGGCAGTTCCCCTTCATTTAACCCCTTGATAATTCAACGTGAATGCATTTAACAGTGACGCAAGCAGTGTAGGTTCCGTCACAGTAGAGGCTGTGTACTTTAACAGTGACGCAAGCAGTGTAGGTCCCATCACTGTGTAAATACCCACACACACACACACACACACACACACACACACACACACACACACACACACCACACATACACACACACACACACACACACACACACACCACACACACACCACACACACCACACACACACCACACACACACACACAACACACACACACACACAACACCACACAACACACACACACCACACACACACACACACACACACACACCACACACACACCACACACACACACACACACACACACACACACACACACACACACACACACACACACACACACACACACCACACACCACACACACACACACACACACACACACACACACACACACACACAACACACACACATACACACACACACACACACACACACACACACACACACACACACACACACACACACACACACCACACACACACACACACACACACCACACAACACACCACAATACAACACACACACACACACACACACACACACACACACCACACACACCACACACACACACACCAGCCTAGTCAATCACATGGCCAACAAAATTAACTAACACACACACCACACACACACACACACAATATATATATATATATAAATATATATAATAAAATATAATAATATAATATATATATATATATTATTGTACCCACGAACAATTGGTATTGATCAATAATAACACTGCGATTAGCAAAGGAATCGAACCCATGCTGCTTTGGCCCACTTTATAGTGAGCAAAAACTCATGGCGCTTAAGTCCACTACACCACACAATCCTTAAGAATGGCGCATCCAGCCAAGCTAGATGTTGTACCCGCCATCCAAGGACGTACGGTGGTGTGGATGTCTCTAAGCTAATTTCATTCTACTCCCTGTTTGGTGTACTAGCCCACCGAGCAGTATATTATATTATTGTAGCCACGAACAAGTGGTATTGATCAATAACAACACTGCGACCTAACCTGGAAAACTATGCTGATACTTCCAATTGTCCGGTGTTTTCTACGAAGCAACTTTGAAACTTATTAAGGTATGGTCGCCAAAAGGATGCGAAGCTGTGGTTACCGTTTTTATCTGTCTGCTGGGAAGACGAGTAAGGGTGCCAGGACTTTCCCCTGGTGGTACCAGCTGCCTCATAACAACAGTAGAATAATAAGCAATTACACAGTACTACTGTTGTCAATTAAAACAATCAATATAACTCTTAGTGCATCTGTGGGAAAGATGGTTAATGGGGTTTTAAAGCTTATCGACCGGTACACCACCGGTGAAGAATACTTTAATATCTAAACTGGTATTAAACTCACAGTATATCTACACAGAGATACACACTTTCTGGTCTGGTCTCAGACCGGGCCGCGGGGGCGTTGACCCCCGAAACCCTCTCCAGGTATACCCTATAATATACTTCCATCAAGTCTTTAACTCTGTCCTTCTCATCTCAGTCAACCCACATTGCTATTACTTCCACCCAGAGTTTAATCTTTCTCTCTGACCTCTTTAATCAATTATCTTCAGACTAGGACTGCCAGTCGAACACAGGTATTCTTCAGTTACTCCAAGACCATCTCATTACTCACCTCCCATGCCAGATCCCTGAGTAAACATTAGGACATCAGTGCTCTCCTCCAGTCACTAAATCTTAACCTAACTTTCATGATTCTTATCAAGGGAGGTTCCTTGACGCTGGTGAGGGGCTCTTGATCTAGGGAACTGGATCTGTGCTCCAGTTCCCTGAATTAAGCCTGAATTCCGTCCATAACCCCCCGAATCCACAGGCGCTGAATAATCACTAAGGGTTTAGCGCTCCTCCACAATATTAATAATAATAATAATTGTACCAGAGTGGACCACAATCAATATACATTTGCTCAATTCACTACTGAGAAGTTAAAGACATCACTTACAATATAAACTGTCTACAAGTCACCTCACACTAACATAGTCGACTTTGGTGATCGTCTTAAAGACTTAATCACATATAATAAACTAAATATACATTTAATATATGCTGGAGCATTTACTAAATGCTGTTGTTGGGGATTCAGAAGAATCACAAACAACTAGTTTCGTAAATAATACGTATAATTGCTTATTAATGCCATGAATAACCAGAGGTGCTACAGTTATTGAGACTACTGCTTCCTTGACCACATCTGGACAAATATAACCACTCCTCTAAAAGCTTAGGTTAGAGATTACCTCACTATCCCTGACTAATTCCATAGAGGTTACTTCCATAGTAAATTCACCAAGAAACAAAGTAGGAAACAAAGCTAGTGTGCCAGCACTGATATAACAGAGTTGCTCCTGTGTTACCAGTGTTGCTCCTGTGTTACCAGTGTTGCTCCTGTGTTACCAGTGTTGCTCCTGTGTTACCAGTGTTGCTCCTGTGTTACCAGTGTTGCTCCTGTGTTACCAGTGTTGCTCCTGTGTTGTTGAGTATATCAGGAGTCAAAACTCTGCCTACTAAAGCTTGCAAGAGTTACTTATAACTCAACAGATGTTAATCATTTCAGATTAATTTTAAGCTTAACAATTATGTCCCCTTTTTCTAATATAATAAATAAGCAAATATATGAATGTATGACTAAATACAGTACCTTATATACACTGGCCATTTTGGCTTCACACCAGATAAACGAATGATGCTGTAATAGTTATTCAGCATTTAAACACCAAGAAACTCACAAAAAAAAACAATCAATTTTCGAAATGTTGAAGAAAACACATTATTTGTAATGATAGGAGTGAATGAAGAGGGTACAGGAAGGTTCACTAGGCATTATGTGATACACAAGTGTTGTACACAACTGTTGATGAGACGGTGTGTTGAAAATGGTATAAAAGACTGACAGGTTGATGATTAAGACACATGTGCAACAGGTGGGTATCTTTATTGTTGAAATGTTTCACGTACACAGTAGACTTCTTCAGTCAAATACAGTTAGCAGGAGTAGCAGCGAAGAAAATATTATGTAATCAGTCCACCAACCTGGAACGATATCGTTCCAGACCATGGAGCTGGACTCTTCTCCAGGCTGAGGGACTGACCACCTCATATACTATTTTCTTTCGCTGCTACTCCTGCTGACTCTGTATTTGACTGAAGAAGCCTACTGTGTAAGTGAAACGTTTAAACAATAAATACCAACCATAAATACCAACCACCTCCTTCAGTGACTCTCATTAGGAGGAAAGATAAGGAAGACAGATAGTTGATATTAAAGCCCTGAAAATATTGCAGAAAATGTTGTCCTCCCGAGGCGATTTCAGGCTTCGAAACATGAAATTATAGAGAAGAATATTATACAAGAAACAATACCTGGCAACACGCTGTTAGCCCAGCAGGAAACCTAATATACAGCAGAGTTTAAACTAGACCAACAGATAACACAACTTTTATTCAAAGTATCCTGGATATCGTCATCAGGAAGAAAGAGCAACTAAATTTACAGACTTCATCCCAAACAATACATTCTGATCTCAACTTGAACAGACTTCATCCCAAACAATACATTCTGATCTCAACTTGAACAGACTTCACCCCAAACAATACATTCTGATCTCAACTTGAACAGACTTCATCCCAAACAATACATTCTGATCTCAACTTGAACAGACTTCACCCCAAACAATACATTCTGATCTCAACTTGAACAGACTTCATCTAAAACAATACATTCTGATCTCAACTTGAACAGACTTCATCTCAAACAATACATTCTGATCTCAACTTGAACAGACTTCATCCCAAACAATACATTCTGATCTCAACTTGAACAGACTTCATCCCAAACAATACATTCTGATCTCAACTTGAACAGACTTCATCTCAAACAATACATTCTGATCTCAACTTGAACAGACTTCATCCCAAACAATACATTCTGATCTCAACTTGAACAGACTTCAACCCAAACAATACATTCTGATCTCAACTTGAATAGACTTCATCCCAAACAATACATTCTGATCTCAACTTGAACAGACTTCATCCCAAACAATACTTTCTGATCTCAACTTGAACAGACTTCATCCCAAACAATACATTCTGATCTCAACTTGAACAGACTTCATCCCAAACAATACTTTCTGATCTCAACTTGAACAGACTTCAACCCAAACAATACATTCTGATCTCAACTTGAACAGACTTCATCCCAAACAATACATTCTGATCTCAACTTCATTTAAGAACCGCCATAAATTCCTTCGGGAAGAAGCAAAGAAATAACCAACGTGAAGAAATGGTCATTAAATTAGATGTTAATAATCGGTGAGACTTCCTTAGCTACCATGACGTGGAAAAACAGTACCTGCTCCAGCACAGTACCTGCTCCAGTACTGTACTGACCTGCTCCAGCACAGTACCTGCTCCAGCACAGTAGCTGCTCCAGCACAGTACCTGCTCCAGTACAGCACCTGCTCCAGTACAGTACCTGCTCCAGTAAAGTACTTGTTCCAGTACAGTACCTGTTCCAGCACAGTATCTGCTCCAGCACAGTACCTGCTCCATTACAGTACCTTCTCCAGCACTGTACTGACCTGCTCCAACACAATACCTGCTCCAGCACAGTACCTGCTCCAGTACAGTACCTGTTCCAGCACAGTACCTGCTCCAGCACAGTACCTGCTCCAGTACAGTACCTGCTCCAGCACAGTACCTGCTCCAGCACAGTATTTGCTCCAGTACAGTACCTGCTCAAGCACAGTACCTGCTCCAGTACAGTACCTGCTCCAGTACAGTACCTGCTTCAGCACAGTATCTGTTCCAGCACAGTATCTGCTCCAGCACAGCACCTGCTCCAGTACAGTACCTGCTCCAGTAAAGTACCTGCTCCAGTACAGTACCTGCTCCAGCACAGCACCTGCTCCAGTACAGTACCTGCTCCAGTAAAGTACCTGCTCCAGTACAGTACCTGCTCCAGTACAATACCTGCTCCAGCACAGTACCTGCTCCAGTACAGTACCTGTTCCAGCACAGTACCTGCTCCAGCACAGTACCTGCTCCAGCACAGTACCTGCTACAGTACAGTACCTGTTCCAGCACAGTACCTGCTCCAGTACAGTACTTGCTCCAGCACAGTACCTACTCCAGTACAGTACCTGCTCCAGTACAGTACCTGCTCCAGCACAGTACCTGCTCCAGCACAGTATCTGCTCCACCACAGTATCTGCTCCACCACAGTACATGCTCCACCACAGTACCTGCTCCACCACAGTACCTGCTCCACCACAGTACCTGCACCAGTATAGTACCTGCTCCAGCACAGTATCTGCTCCAGCACAGCACCTGCTCCAGTACAGTACCTACTCCAGTAAAGTACCTGCTCCAGTACAGTACCTGCTCCAGTACAGTACCTGCTCCAGCACAGTATCTGCTCCACCACAGTACCTGATCCACCACAGTACCTGCTCTAGTACAGTACCTGCTCTAGCACAGTATCTGCTCCAGCACAGTACCTGCTCCATTACAGTACCTTCTCCATTACTGTACTGACCTGCTGAAGCACAGTACCTGCTCCAGCACAGTACCTGCTCCAGTACAGTACCTGCTCCAGTACAGTACCTGCTACAGCACAGTACCTGCTCCACCACAATACCTGCTCCAGCACAGTACCTGCTCCAGCACAGTACCTGCTCCAGTACAGTACCTGTTCCAGTACAGTACCTGCTCCAGCACAGTACTGACCTACTCAAGCACAGTAACTCCTCCAACAGTACCTGATCCAGCACAGTACCTGCTCCAGCACAGTACCTGCTCCAGTACAGTACCTGCTCCTGCACAGTACCTGCTCAAGTACAGTACCTGCTCTAGTACAGTACCTGCTCCAGTAAAGTACCTGCTCCAGTACAGTACCTGCTCCAGCACAGTACCTGCTCCAGTACAGTACCTGTTCCAGTACAGTACCTGCTCCAGCACAGTACTGACCTACTCAAGCACAGTAACTCCTCCACCACAGTACCTGATCCAGCACAGTACCTGCTCCAGCACAGTACCTGCTCCAGTACAGTACCTGCTCCTGCACAGTACCTGCTCAAGTACAGTACCTGCTCTAGTACAGTACCTGATCCAGCACAGTATCTGCTCCAGCTCAATACCTGCTCCAGTACAGTAGTTCCTCCAGTACAGTACCTGCTTCAGTACAGTACCTTCTCCAGTACAGTACATGCTCTAGTACAGTACCTGCTCCAGCACAGTACCTGCTCCAGTACAGTACCTGCTTCAGTACAGTACCTGCTCCAGTACAGAACCTGCTCCAGTACAGTACCTGTTCCAGCACAGTACCTGCTCCAGTACAGTACCTGTTCCAGCACAGTACCTGCTCCATTATGTGACTCTGTAACCTGTCTACCACCTACAGAAATAAATAATTATCATAACACCAGTACCATAACACCAGTCGTGCCATCACTAGCACCATAACACCAGTCGTGCCATCACTAGCACCATAACACCAGTCGTGCCATCACTAGCACCATAACACCAGTCGTGCCATCACTAGCACCATAACACCAGTCGTGCCATCACTAGCACCATAACACCAGTCGTGCCATCACTAGCACCATAACACCAGCCGTGCCATCACCAGCACCATAACACCTGTCGTGCCATCACTAGCACCATAACACCAGTCGTGCCATCACTAGCACCATAACACCAGTCGTGCCATCACTAGCACCATAACACCAGTCGTGCCATCACTAGCACCATAACACCAGCCGTGCCATCATCAGCACCATAACACCTGTCGTGCCATCACTAGCACCATAACACCAGTCGTGCCATCACTAGCACCATAACACAAGTCGTGCCATCACCAGCACCATAACACCAGTCGTGTCATCACTAGCACCATAACACCAGCCGTGCCATCACCAGCACCATAACACCTGTCGTGCCATCACTAGCACCATAACACCAGTCGTACCATCACCAGCACCATAACACCAGTCGTGCCATCACCAGCACCATAACACCACTCGTGCAATCACCAGCACCATAACACCAGTCGTGCCATTACCTGCACCATAACACCAGTCGTGCCATCACCAGCACCATAACACCACTCGTGCCATCACCAGCACCATAACACCAGTCGTGCCATCACTAGCACCATAACACCAGTCGTGCCATCACCAGCACCATAACACAAGTCGTGTCATCACTAGCACCATAACACCAGCCGTGCCATCACCAGCACCATAACACCTGTCGTGCCATCACTAGCACCATAACACCAGTCGTACCATCACCAGCACCATAACACCAGTCGTGCCATCACCAGCACCATAACACCACTCGTGCCATCACTAGCACCATAACACCAGTCGTGCCATCACTAGCACCATAACACCAGTCGTTCCATCACCAGCACCATAACACCAGTCGTGCCATCACTAGCACCATAACACCAGTCGTGCCATCACTAGCACCATAACACCAGTCGTGCCATCACTAGCACAATAACACCAGTCGTGTCATCACTAGCACCATAACACCAGTCGTGTCATCACTAGCACCAAAACACCAGTCGGGCTATCACTAGCACCATAACACCAGTCGTGCCATCACTAGCACCATAACACAAGTCGTGCCATCACCAGCACCATAACACCAGTCGTGCCATCACTAGCACCATAACACCAGTCGTGCCATCACTAGCACCATAACACCAGTCGTGTCATACTAGCACCATAACACCAGTCGTGCCATCACTAGGACCATAACACCAATCGTGCCATCACTAGCACCATAACACAAGTCGTGCCATCACCAGCACCATAACACCCGTCGTGCCATCACTAGCACCATAACACCAGTCGTGCCATCACTAGCACCATAACACCAGTCGTGCCATCACCAGCACCATAACACCAGTCGTGTCATCACCTGCACCATAACACCAGTCGTGCCATCACTAGCACCATAACACCAGTCGTGTCATCACTAGCACCATAACACCAGTCGTGCCATCACTAGCACCATAACACCAGTCGTGTCATCACTAGCACCATAACACCAGTCGTGCCATCACTAGACCATAACACCAGTCGCCATCACTAGCACCATAACACAGTCGCGCCATCACAGCACATAAACCGTCGCATCACTAGCACCATAACACCAGTCGTGCCATCACTAGCACCATAACACCAGTCTGTATCACCAGCACATAACACCAGTCGTGCATCACTAGACCATAACACCAGTCGTGCCATCACTAGCACCATAACACCAGTCTGCATCACCAGCACCATAACACCAGTCGTGCCATCACTAGCATCATAACAAGTGTGCCATCACTAGACCATAACACCAGTCGTGCCATCACTAGCACCATAACACCAGTCGTGCCATCACTAGCACTATAACACCAGTCGTGCATCACTGCACCATAACACCAGTCGTGCATCACAGACATAACACCAGTCGCATCACCAGCACCATAACACCAGTCGTGCCATCACTAGCACCATAACACCAGTCGTGCCATCACTAGCACTATAACACCAGTCGTGTCATCACCTGCACCATAACACCAGTCGTGCCATCACCAGCACCATAACACCAGTCGTGCCGTCACTAGCACTATAACACCAGTCGTGTCATCACCTGCACCATAACACCAGTCGTGCCATCACTAGCACTATAACACCAGTCGTGTCATCACCTGCACCATAACACCAGTCGTGCCATCACCAGCACCATAACACCAGTCGTGCCATCACCAGCACCATAACACCAGTCGTGCCATCAGTAGGATCATAGCACCAGCAGTACCATCACACCAGCAGCATCAGACCAGCAGCACCTTAACACCAGCACCATCGTACTAGTAGCACCATAACACCAGCAGCACCATAACATCAGCCGGACCATTACTAACACCATAACACCACCAGTACTATCACTATCACCATAACATCGCCAGCACCATCACTAGCACCATAACACCAGCATCACAACACCAACACCTTAACACCAGCAGCAACATCACTAGCTCCACCACTGTCCTTGTTAAACAACTACTGTCCTTGTTAAACTTCCACTGTCCTTGTTAAACAACCTCTGTCTTTGTTAAACATCCACTGTCCTTGTTAAACAACCTCTGTCCTTGTTAAACTTCCACTGTCCTTGTTAAACAACCACTGTCCTTGTTAAACTTCCACTGTCCTTGTTAAACTGCCACTGTCCTTGTTAAACATCCATTGTCCTTGTTAAACAACCTCTGTCCTTGTTAAACATCCACTGTCCTTGTTAAACATCCACTGGCCTTGTTAAACATCCACTGTCCTTGTTAAACAACCTCTGTCCTTGTTAAACATCCACTGTCCTTGTTAAACATCCACTGTCCTTGTTAAACAACCTCTGTCCTTGTTAAACATCCTCTGTTTTTGTTAAACATCCACTGTCCTTGTTAAATAACCTCTGTTCTTGATAAACATCCACTGTCCTCGTTAAACATCCACTGTCCTTGTTAAACATCCACTGTCCTTGTTAAACATCCACTGTCTTTGTTAAACAACCTCTGTTCTTGTTAAACATCCACTGTCCTTGTTAAACATCCACTGTCCTTGTTAAACTTCCACTGTCCTTGTTAAACAACCTCTGTCCTTGTTAAACAACCTCTGTCCTTGTTAAACATCCATTGTCCTTGTTAAACATCCACTGTCCTTGTTAAACATCCACTGTCCTTGTTAAACATCCACTGTCCTTGTTAAACAACCTATGTCCTTGTTAAACAACCTCTGTCCTTGTTAAACATCCACTGTCCTTGTCAAACAACTACTGTCCTTGTTAGATCAAAAATGTACTTGTTAGACCAAATGTTCTTGTTAACTACTGTCCGTGATAACCTAACACCGTTGTCCTTGTTAAACTAACAGTTAAACCATCACTCTGTAAAACCCCCACTGTCCTTGACAACCACTGTCCTTGTTAAACTAACAGTTAAACCATCACTCTGTTAAACCCCCACTGTCCTTGACAACCACTGTCCTTGTTAATCAGTGTCCTTATAAACTACCACTGTCCTTGTTAATCAGTGTCCTTATAAACTACCACTGCTCTTGTTAAACCTATGACCGCTGTCATTGTCAAGTCATCACTGTCCATGTTAAACCACCCTTGGCCTTGATAAATCACAACTGTCCTTGACAAATCACCACTGCACTTGACAAACCAACATTGTTCTTGACAAACGAACACTGTCCTTAATGAACCATAACTGTCCTTGGTAATCCACACTGTCCTTGACAAACCAACACTGTCCTTGATACATCACCGTCCTTGATACATCACCGTCCTTGATAAACCATGACTGTCCTTGATATACCAACCATTGTCCTTGATAAACCACGACTTTCCTTGATATACCAACATTGTCTTTGATAAACCACGACTTTCCTTGATAAACCAACACTGTCCTTGATAAACAAACGTTGTCCTTGATAAACACTGCCCTTGATAAACTACCACTGTCTTTGACAAACCACCACTGTCCATGATAAACCAACACTATCCATGATAAACCACCACTGTCAATGTCATAAGGGTATTTTCTTAGTGTATACATAATCAACCAGGTAATGTGTTCTGGTAGCTGTAACTTCAGTGTCTCGTCACTGTCCTCGTCACGTTACTGTCCTCGTCACGTCACTGTCCTCGTCATGTCACTGTCCTCGTCACGTCACTGTCCTCGTCACGTCATTGTCCTCGTCACTTCACTGTCATCGTCACGTCACTGTCATCGTCACGTCACTGCCCTCGTCACGTCACTGTCCTCGTCACGTCACTGTCATCGTCACGTCACTGCCCTCGTCATGTCACTGTCATCGTCACGTCACTGTCCTGAATGATTCGCTCACGATAACTTTCAGGAGGTGACAGACTGGGTCAGTTTTTAGTCGCAAGAAGTCACCGTATTCAACTTGACGTCACCGTAGTCAACTTGACGTCACCGTAGTAAACTTGACGTCACCGTAGTAAACTTGACGTCACCGTAGTAAACTTGACGTCACCGTAGTCAACTTGACGTCACTGTAGTCAACTTGACGTCACCGTAGTCTTGAGGTCACCGTAGTCCTCACTGTCGTCACATGTCTGGGACCAGCTATAGTTTAGACAATGGTTATCGGGTATTCCCCCGAGTCACCAGTCACATTAGGTCAGCAGAAATGACTATGAGTCACCTCTGGTTAAGCTTAGGGTCACATGGAGTCACCGCTGAGTCAGCTTTGGTCACACGGGGTCACAGACGGGTCTCCTGCTTGAAAGATGTGGTACCAGGGGGGTCACCAGTCACGCTAGGCTAGCAGAAGTGACTACAGGTCACGGCTGGTCACAGCAGGGTCGACGTAGGGGTTATATATTGTGGCTGGCGAGTCATGGAGAGGTTATGGGTGGAGCCACACACAGGTACACACATCTAGCTTATCCCCTCAACGCTATTTTCCGTGACTTGTCTTAGACATGTTGACGTGGGAGGGAGGGAGGTTGATCCCACCTACCTGTAAGGTAAGCCGGGTGCGGCCATCCTCCGCGTTCACTGTCTCCGCGTTCACTGTCACCAGCTGCGCGCGTTCACAAGCACTGCCACTATGGCTTAAGGGGGCGGCGCACCCATGCGATCGAAGGAACGGTTGTCAGAAGCCGTGCAAGTGATGGTAATACCTGGAGCAGCAGCCTTCACCCCCTCACAGCCTACAGCAGCTACTGCTGCTGCTCCCTACCAGCAGAGTCACACGCACTTTCACAAGAGCTCATAGCTAGGCAGGACCTGGACTCCTTGTGACGACCCAGCAGGAGGGGACGACCCAGCTTGCAGCAGGTGTGGGGGTGTGGGTGCGCACCTCTCGCACTCCCTATGAGCTGCGCACGTGTTGCCATAACAACACACAGACGCTAAACACTACCACGCCTGCTGGTTCATGCTCCCCTCACACACACTGCGACATACTGGCACCTGCTCCCCTCACACACACTGCGACATACTGGCACCTGCTCCCCTCACACACACTGCGACATACTGGCACCTGCTAAACCTACACATCCACACATTCTTACAAACACCGCAAGCTACGCCTCCACAAAGGGCCACTCGAAAATTCACAACTAACTCAAAACACGGGGATGTGAAGCAGCTGTCAGACTCTCGTTAGTATTCCATCCAGTCTCGTCAGCCAATATTAGTTAGGAGCTAATGAAGCCACGGTGTTTGACTCTCTTCACACACACACAAAGAGTGAAGTATTGGAGGCAGGATTCATACATAGCTTAAAGAAGAGGTACGATAAGGCTCTTTGAGCAGAGACAGTGGACCTAGTAGCGACCAGCGAAGAGGTGGCGCCAGGAGCTAAGATTCGGCCCCTGCAACCACAAGTAGGTGAAATATGTGAAAACTTTCACAAACATACACCAGCACATTCAAATACACACTAACACACTCAAACATGCACCAATACACTCACACTTACACCAGCACCACACACACACACACACACACACACACACACACACACACACACACACACACACTCATACATATACACTTCAACATTAAGAACTTAACGAAACAGTCACGTACTTCAAGTGTACTTAGCATACACGCACTCTACATACACATAAGTGCCTCAACACACTCACACTCAATCGTTTCCTTTCCACACACATAATTGTAAATCTTCAACATATATATATATATATATATATATATATATATATATATATATATATATATATATATATATATATATATATATATATATATACTTGTGCTGCCACAATGGCAGACACCTACTTGCCATACTCCGTAGCTGAAGGGGGTGGAGCTGCCAGCCACAGGGAGACCCAGAAGACCCGCAAATATGAAGACCTTCCCCCTTGCTATAACTTCATCCCAATAGGGTCGGAGACCCTTGGAGCATGGGACAAATGTGCTCTAAAGTTCCTCAAAGAGCTGGGTGGAAAATTCATCATAGAAACCAGGGACCACAGGGCGGCCAGCTTCCTATTTCAGAGACTCAGTGTTGCGATCCAGAGGGGAAATGTCTGCAGCATTCTGGGCACGCGACCCACCGCCGGGGAGCTGGACGAAGTATTCGAGATGTAGCTCTGAGTTGTTATCTATGTTGTTCAACTCCCTATTGTATTTTTGTCAATGTATTTTGTCTTTAAATAAAATCTATATAAAATATAGGGGGTGGTAGGAGAAAACAATATTCAAACAGCTTCAAGGAGAACCTTGAGTTTTCCCTGAATCAAGTTTATTCTTTTCTCTGAGGATGAGGGTCCCCAGGACAGTTTCAGAGGTTTTATCCAATGTATTAGTGGATAAAAGGTTGATGGGAAGACGTCTGGACTTGCATGTTTTTAGAGGGGCGACAGAAATATCAAATAATTGTTTAGTGGTCGCAGCAGTGAGAGTAAGAGGTAGATGGGGTACAAGGAGAATGTCATCGGTAAGAGAGAAGTGAAAGTTAATAAATTCAAGGAGATAGGGTAAGATATTAGCTACTATTGAGAGAAAGGTGGCTAGAGAGATTACAGGTCACGGTGCCCCGTGGCCTGGTCGCAAAATCTCTCGCTTCACACGGCGAGAGTCCGGGTTCCATTCCCGGCGAAGGGGTGGAAATATCGGACGTGTTTCCTTACACCGGTTGTCTATGTTCACCCATCAGTAAAATGGACACCTGGGTGTTAGTCGACTGGTGTGGGTCGCATCCTGGGACAAAACTGACCTAATTTGCCTGAAATGCTCAGCATGACAAGCGGCTTTCTATATAGTAGTATGTTATTGATGTCAGCTAGGCCTGTATACCTTGTACTTGTAGTAAATAAATATATCATATTTATATTAGTTGTGGGTATAGGAGGGTAGGTGCAGAAGGGAAGAGAAGCATTTGGTGGACTGATGAGGTAAAGAGGGTGCTAAATGAGAAAAGGTTGGCTTACGAAAGGTTTTCATAGTGTAGAAGTGATATACGGAGGGAGGTGTATCTGGAGAGTAAAAAGAGAGCCTAAGAGAGTACTGATCGAGTGCAAAACTGGACCCAGCCAGAGAGTGGGTGAGGTTTTACCAACAAATTTTGCTGAGCATGAGAAAATAAACTGAAGTGAGATAAGTAAGTTAAAAAAAACTAGGAACAAATGGATTTATAAACTAAAAACAGAAGGTTGGATGAGCTAGATGGGAAGTTTAAGATACTGGGAGATGGAGGGAATATTTTGAGGAGTTGTGTAATGTTGATGAAGAGAGACAGTGATTTCGTACGTTGGCCAGGAGTGAGGAGGAGCCAGATGTGAGTGTGGAGAAGGTACACGGGGCAGTGGAGGAGCCAGATGTGAGTGTGGAGAAGGTACACGGGGCAGTGGAGGAGCCAGATGTGAGTGTGGAGAAGGTACACGGGGCAGTGGAGGAGCCAGATGTGAGTGTGGAGAAGGTACACGGGGCAGAGGAGGAGCCAGATGTGAGTGTGGAGAAGGTACACGGGGCAGTGGATAGAATGAGAGTAAAGTAGTTGGGATTGATGGGATCATAACAGAAATGTTAAAAGCAGATGAGTATATACTCTTGGAGGGTTGATATATTTGTTTTATATATGCAAGCAAGGGAGGAAGATACCTAGGGATTGGCGGAGAGCGTGCATACTTCTTTTGTATAAGAGAAAAGTGGATAAAAGAGAGTGTAAGAATTATATGGGAATAAACCTGTTGAGCATACCAGGTAAAGTGTTTAGTAATTATTGCTGAAAGAATAAAGAGTAAGAGAGAAAGTAGGATTGCAGAGGAACAAGGTTTTAGGAAGGGTAGAGGAGGTACACAGTGACTACACACCAAGTGTTTACAATGAAACACGAATAAACATTACTTACATAAAGGTAAGAAACTTTTTATTGCATTTATGGATTTAGAAAAGGCACATAATAGGGTGGATAGGGGATCAATGTAGCAGATGTTGCAGATGTATGGAATAGGTGTGTGAGAGAAAAGTTCCTTAGATAGGAGTGGTGAAAGTATGAATGAATGGTGGTGATAGTTTGTTGGGTAGTCTGCTTGTTCAGGTAGGGCGGTGCACAGTACCCCCCCCCTACCTTCTACACCGGATGGGAGGTGACGAGTGCGTCTCCGACCTGTGGTCAGTCACTTGACTTGCGACTCCCATCAAATCTGTAAGTATTTGTTCCACTCCTGTATAAGTTATTATATGTTGGGTTAAGTTAGTTTCAATAAGAGCTTCTCTCTTATTTAGGGTTTTATTCTGCCTATTATTCCTGTTATGATTTGAACGTACGTAGTGTTGGCATCTTTTAATCCTCACCATTTCTTTTAAAGGCTGTACGTCTATCATGTGAGTGATTTCTCGAGTGGTATGTAATTTTGTATCCTTTATTTTAGTCTTGATTGTTGGCCCGGGTTCGACAGCGCCGAGATAAGGCAGGGCACCATAAATCTTGACAAGATCTTGAGAATAAATCTAACCCATCTACTTACACTGGTGCCCCTCCACTGGTGCCCCTCCACTGGTGCCCCTCCACTCGCACCCAACACACCATCAGCTACACACCATTCTATCAGCCTTAAGATAAGATTTTCTTCGGATTTTTAACCCCGGAGGGTTAGCCACCCAGGATAACCCAAGACAGTAGTGCGTCATCGAGAACTGTCTGTCTTATTTCCATTGGGGTTCTAAATCTTGTCCCCCAGGATGCGACCCACACCAGTCGACTAACACCCAGGTACCTATTTGCTGCCTTCTCCCAGTTATAACTCCACCAGCGTTTCATGGTAGTTCTTTTCTGGCGACTTAACTGCTTCACAAGTGTTGT
This sequence comes from Cherax destructor, assembly GCA_009830355.1. NCBI lineage: Eukaryota > Metazoa > Arthropoda > Malacostraca > Decapoda > Parastacidae > Cherax > Cherax destructor. The sequence goes on from WNWK01001726.1 coordinate 165,804, forward strand.
GGTGGTCAGAAGATAATAGTCAACCTCTGTTGGTCAGAATCTCTACTCGTACTGGCGACACTGTCTTCTGTTTCAACAGTCACTTCCACCTGTGAGTCCCCCCCCCCCCCTTTCATCATCAACAACAGCTCGGAGTTCCACACCAGGATTCAGAGCTACGTGCCCAGAACAGTGGCACGGCAACATTCTCCACTACTTCATTGTCTATATATTAGCTTCGAATCACTAATTATTTATATATTTCATTTTTGCTTCAAGCAAGATTAATTTCATGTTTATCTTAATATGTTATTATTGATTTTTCAATCTTTATTTCCACGAGGAGCAACCAGCCTTATGAAATAGTCTTTGAGGCTCTGATAAACCTTCACAAGGTGGTAGATTATTAAAACCAGCAAAGGTCTTACATGGATAGTGAAGCCTATGGTTGTTTACCATATTTATAGATGGGTTAAGAAGAAAATGAACGCTGTTATTGGCGAAAACATAACGAAACTGATACAAAGTGGGAGTTGTCACAGCTGTTTTAGCCCATGACGCTGTTGTATATGAGATTCTGAGAAGAAGTTGCAGAGACTGGTGGGAGAATTTGTGTGTAAAAGGAAGAAATGAAAAGTAAACACAGGAAAGAGCAAGATGGTGAGAGTAATAAAAATCTAGGCAATGAAAGATTTAATATCAGATTGGGGGGAGGGCGTATGGGGGAAGTATGTGTTTATATATTTGAAGGATGAAGTGAGCCAGAGAAACATAGGTGGGTGGTGCACTGAGACATCTGTGGAGACAAAGATCTTTATTCATGGAGGCAAAAATAAGGGTTATGTACCAGAGTATAGTGGTACTATTACGATATTCTTTATTTGTGATAGGCAATGTTAGTCTACGGGAAGGAGAATTTATACTCCAGTAATATCGTAATAAGAACTATTCTGAGGATATGATTTAGATCAATGAGGAGACCGAAAAGACTTTGATAAAATATAATTTTAATGTAACGTAGACCACGTTATTTACTTAAGGTATTTCTTGAGTACCTTTTTCTTAGTTATTTTGTATATCTGAAACACAACTTATAAATTAACTCTGCTTTCATTCTTCACTGAATGGGACTTTAGAATAAACATGAACAATAAAGTTATAACGTCTCTATTTTTTGAGACAATTAAATGTTGACTAGAACAGTAGAAGTCTCTAAACAGAGGAGAACTTCTTTATGATAAAATTTGACCAGATCTCACAGCTGGGAGCAGCAGCAGCAGCAGCAGTAGTCCTCTCCTGCCACAGCGCACCCAAGCCCAGTGGCTTCTCAAAGTAAGCGATGGTGACTTTCTCTATAAGCAGAGAGGCGCTGAACTGTCTCCTCTAGTGAGAGAAGTTAACTTCAACCTACTAAGGAGTGAATGTAAGAACCTACTCCTTGTCAGGAGTGGGTGTGTGAACCTACTGACGAGTGCCAATGTTCGGTAAACTGACGTCATGTAGGTCACGTGACAGAGGGAGCCAGGCCAGTACCTGAACAAGTAACAGGCACTCTAACTAGTTGTTTCCCACTACATGTAAATCACATATTATGAACACCTAACAAACACAATATAATAAAATATTAGCATTACCATACATATAATAATGCTAATATTCATAATAAAATAAAGAGGAATATCCCACTGGAATATACTCAGAAATAAAATATTTCGGGCATAACCCGCAACAGGTACCAACATAGTTGTACAGGTATGAAGTATGGGGTTTTAAATGTTGATGCATGGAAGAGGCTAGAGGCAATGGAGATGTCGAGTGTGGTGTGAATATTATGCAGAGAATTCAGAGCTATGAGATTAGAATAAGGTGTTGGGTTATTGAAAGTATTATTCAGAGGACTGAGGAGTGGTTGTTAGGTGGTGTGGACATTTAGAGAGGGTGGAACACAATGGGAGGGTGTATAAATCTCGAGTGGAAGAAGGGATAGGGGTCGTCCCAGGAAAGGTTGGAGTAAATGAGGTTTTGAGTGCTAGGGGCTTGATCATCCAGCAGGCTTGAGTGAGCGTGTTAGTGAGGGGAGGCAAGTGGTTTTAATAACCTGACTTGCTGTTGGAGTGTCAGCAAGATAACATTTATGAAGGGATTCTGGAAAACCAGTTAACTGGATTGAATTCTGAATGTGGGAAGTATAGTGATTGCACTCTAAACAAGAGGTGGGGATGTTGCAGTTCTGAGGGTCCTCTGAACTGTGATGTCATTCACTCGCTAAACAGTGACTGAATGAGTGACGGTGAAAGTGTCTTCTTTTTTTGGGGGGTCACTCTACCTCGGTGTGAGATGGTCAGTGTATAATAATGTTTATAAAGACCTATGGCAGGTGGAATCTCAGGTCTGGAGGATGTATAGAGAACATTCCCTGCTGTATATATTCAAATACCTAAATTATTGTGAACACTTGAAGTCCCTGTAGCTGTGCTCACCAGAGAAAAAAAGTTACAATGTAATTTATACCTGGAATATTGTACAGGAATTTGTTACAAACCTACGCTCTGAAATTACTCCATATGAGAGGAAGAGACTTGCAAACTGTGTTTAAAAAACCCAGTGAAAAAAAAAACCAGTGCAACTTAGTAAGTGTAGAGGGGCCAAGACTCTTTCACATCCTTCATACGTAAGCTGAGGTGTCCAAAAATCCGTCTTTAAGATGGATCTTAATTAGTACTACAAATTAGATCCTGATTAGCCGGACTCTGGTGCCTACAACACCCTGATTGATCAGGCCATCAACCACGATAATAGGCCTGAGGCCGGACCCTTGAGGCGATGACCCTCAGAATTGACTACAGTTGTGTATAGGTGGTAGTACAGTGAGCAGCCTCAGGGACAGCTGCCGCGGGGGTCAACAGGTGCAAGTGTACCATACCCACCACTGTACCATACGGGCCACTGTACCATACGAATCACTGTACCATATGGATCAGTGTACCATATGGGTCAGTGTACCATTTGGACCAATGTACCATATGGGTCAGTGTACCATATAGGTCAGCGTACCATATAAGCCAGTGTACCATGTGGGTCAGTACACCATATGGGCCAGTGTACCATACGAACCGCTGAACAGCGGGCTGGGGATGGAGTGTCTGCCGTGGTGGTGAAAGTAGACTGTGGACTCGTGTGTTTACATAGCTTAAGACTCGTCTCATGGCACTGCTGAAGTCTCCCACCTACTGGCTGACAGATTTCAATACCTCACGTATGAATCCCATCCCGTGTGAAGCTCACAGCTGAACTCGGGAAAATACGACATGTCGTGTGGACGCCACAGCACATCCCGCATGCTAAACTAAGGCTCCCCAGAGCTAATTCTGACGCCAAGGCAGCGAATAGCAGGTAAGATCAGATTTGTTCGGATTTTTAACCCCCGGAGGGTTAGCCACCCAGGATAACCCAAGAAAGTCAGTGCGTCATCAAGGGACTGTCTGTCTTATTTCCATTGTGGTCCTCTAAGACACGACCCACACCAGTCGACTAACATCCAGGTACCTACTTGCTTGCTAGGTGAACGGGACAACAGGTTTAAGGAAACACGCCCAATGTTCCCACCTTTGCTGAGGATCGAACCATGGACAGTCAGTGTGTGAAGCGACAGCGTTGCCTACCAGGTCACGGGCCAGAACTGGTTCCCCCAACTTTAGTATCGTGTGGAATACAATAGCCACATACGACGGATGTTTCGGATTTTGTTAGATAAACGAAGAGATTCCCGTCAAGTCCCGCGTCTGCTGTCCCCAGAACAAGATATAAAATAAAGAACAAAAAGCACAATACCGTGACTGGAACAATACCGTGACTGGAACAATACCGTGACTGGAACAATATAACAGCACATATAAGAAAGAAGCTGACGACACGTTTAGTTTGACTAGTCAGTGGGGAAGTGGTCTGGTGATACCGAAAATGTGGAAAAAAACACATATGTGCAGTTCAGAACATTTATTATAGGAAACGTTTCGCCACGAGTGGCTTCTTCAGTCCTAATATCTCCTAGTTATCTCTCAGCTCCCACACTGAGGTCCGGGGGTCGATCCCCGGTACGGCTGGAAAACATTAGGACGTATTTCCATAAGACACCTGCTGTCCATGTTCAGCCATCAGTAAAATGGGTACTTGGGTGTTAGTCGACTGGTGTGGGTCGCATCCTGGGAAAAAACTGACCTAATTTCCCCGAAATGCTCTGCATAACAAGCGGCTTTCTATATAGTAGTATGTCATTGATGTCAGCTATGGTTTGTAGTAAATAAAGATCTTTACTAAAGTACTTAACCTTACTCTAGAAGATGAGCAGTGGGACCAAGCTACACTCCCAGTCAGACTAGGAGGCATTGGTGTCCGCAGGTCATCACAGATTGCGCTACCTGCTTTCCTGTCTTCATGCATTGCATCCAGAGAATATAGCCTCAACAATGCTTCAGAGTGTGTCAGGGAAGGATAGAGCCCGCCTCCTGGCAGTGAGAGCTCCTCATGCAGGGGACTTTCTTTTGGCTGTTCCCAACTCCAGCCTTGGCACACGCCTCGACCCACAGACCATCCGCATTGGTGTTGCCCTTCGACTTGCCGCCCCTATTCTCGCCGAACACAGGTGTATTTGTGGCAGTGAAGCAGCAGACCGAATCGGGTACCATGGTCTTGTGTGTCGTAAATCCGAGGGAAAGATTGCAAGACATGAAGAGGTTAATAACATTATCAAGAGGAGCCTCACAACAGCCGGATGCCCAGCAGTAAGGGAACCACCCCAACTATGCAGATCTGATGGCAGCCAAAAGCGTCCAGATGGTATCACCCTTCAAGCCTGGACAGACGGCAAGCAGGTGGTGTGGGACTACACATGTGCATCTATCTTGGCTGATAACTATCTCCAATACACCAGGGAGGAAGGAGGGGCAGCTGCCACCTTCAGGGAGTCCCAAAGGTCGAGAAAATATGGAGAACTTGCCCATCATTATATGCTTGTTCCCATAACTGTATAACCCCTGTGGTTTAGCGCTTCTATTTGATTATAATAATAATTATAATAATAATTGTTCCCATAAGCTCGGAGACCCTTGGCTCATGGAAAAAGAGTGCATCTAAGTTCCTCAAGGAGCTGGGCAAAAGACTCAAGAGGGTAACTAGGGATCCCAGGGCAGCTAGTTTTCTGTTCCAGCGACTCAGCGCTGCTGTTCAGAGGGGTAATGCCTGCTGTATTTTAGGCACGCGCCCCAGCTCTCAGGAGCTGGATGAGATTTTCGCATTATAACCAGTGACAAACATGTAACAATATGTACTAGACATGTATCTCTCACACCTCGTGTACTGTATATGCCATCTTTATATCAACAATGTATCTCTTAAATCTTTTGTACCATATTATGTAATAAAATATACCTATTGGTAAAAAAAAGAATGAAAAGATGGGGTGGTAGGGGAAATGGAATATTCAAATGGATTCAGGAAGAAATCCAAATATTCTTCCTCGAAGCCTTTTTATCCACTTCTCCGAAGCTATGGGTCCCACAACTTGCACCAGAGGTGGACCCCTAAAATATTATATATATATATATATATATATATATATATATATATATATATATATATATATATATATATATATATATATATATATATGTTGTGTAGGGTGTTGGTAGAGTGAGTGCGGTGTTCCTGAAGCAGTATCTGGGTCCTCCGGTGTTTTCACACCTCTGTGTCAATAAAGATGTTTATTTTACAATATGTTTATGAATTAAACCTGCTGAATGTTTGTTTTTTTCCTTCAGTAAGATAAGACGGGATTTTATGAATTTGTTTTTAGAATTTATTGGTAAATATTGATTCTTTCTCGGGTAAGCCCGGGTATACCAGTGTGGCTGGGTACACTACACCAGCCAGGTAGACCATTGTGGCAGGCTGGGTAGACTACACCAGCTATGTAGACCAGTGTGGCAGACAGGGTACACAACACCAGCCAGGTATACCAGGTTGGCAGGCTGGGTACACTACACCGGCCAGGTATACCAGGTTGGCAGACTGGGTACACTACACCAGCCAGGTATACCAGTGTGGCAGGCTGGATACACTACACCAGCCAGGTATACCAGGTTAGCAGGCTCTGTACACTATGCCAGCCAGGTATGCTAGTGTGGCAAGCTGGGTACACTACACCAGCCAGGTATGCTAGTGTGGCAGGCTGGGTACACTACACCAGCCAGGTATGCTAGTGTGACAGGCTGAGTTCACTACACCAGCCAGGTATGCAAGTGAGGCAGGCTGGGTACACTACACCAGCCAGGTATGCTAGTGTGGCAGGCTGGGTACACTACACCAGCCAGGTATGCAAGTGTGGCAGGCTGGGTACACTACACCAGCCAGGTATGCAAGTGTGGCAGGCTGGGTACACTACACCAGCCAGGTATGCTAGTGTGGCAGGTTGGGTACACTACACCAGCCAGGTATGCTAGTGTGGCAGGCTGGGTACACTACACCAGCCAGGTATGCTAGTGTGACAGGCTGGGTTCACTACACCAGCCAGGTATGCAAGTGAGGCAGGCTGGGTACACTACACCAGCCAGGTATGCAAGTGAGGCAGGCTGGGTACACTACACCAGCCAGGTATGCAAGTGAGGCAGGCTGGGTACACTACACCAGCCAGGTGTGCTAGTGTGGCAGGCTGGGTTCACTACACCAGCCAGGTATGCAAGTGAGGCAGGCTGGGTTCACTACACCAGCCAGGTATGCAAGTGAGGCAGGCTGGGTTCACTACACCAGCCAGGTATGCAAGTGTGGCAGGCTGTGTGCACTACACCAACCAGGTATGCAAGTGAGGCAGGCTGGGTACACTACACCAGCCAGGTATGCAAGTGAGGCAGGCTGGGTACACTACACCAGCCAGGTATGCAAGTGTGGCAGGCTGGGTACACTACACCAGCCAGGTATGCAAGTGTGGCAGGTTGGGTTCACTACACCAACCAGGTATGCAAGTGAGGCAGGCTGGGTACACTATACCAGCCAGGTATGCAAGTGAGGCAGGCTGGGTACACTACACCAACCAGGTATGCAAGTGAGGCAGGCTGGGTACACTATACCAGCCAGGTATGCAAGTGAGGCAGGCTGGGTACACTACACCAGCCAGGTATGCAAGTGTGGCAGGTTGGGTTCACTACACCAGCCAGGTATGCAAGTGTGGCAGGCTGTGTACACTACACCAGCCAGGTATGCAAGTGAGGCAGGCTGGGTACACTATACCAGCCAGGTATGCAAGTGAGGCAGGCTGGGTACACTACACCAGCCAGGTATGCAAGTGTGGCAGGCTGGGTACACTACACCAGCCAGGAATGCAAGTGAGGCAGGCTGGGTACACTACACCAGCCAGGTATGCAAGTGTGGCAGGCTGGGTACACTACACCAGCCAGGAATGCAAGTGTGGCAGGTTGGGTACATTACACCAGCCAGGTATGCAAGTGAGGCAGGCTGGGTACACTACACCAGCCAGGTATGCAAGTGAGGCAGGCTGGGTACACTACACCAGCCAGGTATGCAAGTGTGGCAGGCTGGGTACACTACACCAACCAGGTATGCAAGTGAGGCAGGCTGGGTACACTACACCAGCCAGGTATGCAAGTGAGGCAGGCTGGGTACACTACACCAGCCAGGTATGCAAGTGTGGCAGGCTGGGTACACTACACCAGCCAGGTATGCAAGTGTGGCAGGCTGGGTACACTACACCAGCCAGGTATGCTAGTGTGACAGGCTGGGTACACTACACCAGCCAGGTATGCTAGTGTGGCAGGATGGGTTCACTACACTAGCCAGGTATGCTAGTGTGGCAGGCTGGGTACACTACACCAGCCAGGTATGCTAGTGTGGCAGGCTGGGTACACTACACCAGCCAGGTATGCAAGTGAGGCAGGCTGGGTACACTACACCAGCCAGGTATGCAAGTGAGGCAGGCTGGGTACACTACACCAGCCAGGTATGCAAGTGAGGCAGGCTGGGTACACTACACCAGCCAGGTGTGCTAGTGTGGCAGGCTGGGTTCACTACACCAGCCAGGTATGCAAGTGAGGCAGGCTGGGTTCACTACACCAGCCAGGTATGCAAGTGTGGCAGGCTGGGTACACTACACCAGCCAGGTATGCAAGTGTGGCAGGTTGGGTACACTACACCAGCCAGGAATGCAAGTGTGGCAGGTTGGGTACATTACACCAGCCAGGTATGCAAGTGTGGCAGGTTGGGTACACTACACCAGCCAGGTATGCAAGTGTGGCAGGCTGGGTACACTACACCAGCCAGGTATGCAAGTGAGGCAGGCTGGGTTCACTACACCAGCCAGGTATGCAAGTGTGGCAGGTTGGGTACACTACACCAGCAAAGGTATGCAAGTGAGGCAGGCTGGGTACACTACACCAGCCAGGTATGCTAGTGTGGCAGGCTGTGTACACTACACCAGCCAGGTATGCAAGTGTGGCAGGTTGGGTACACTACACCAGCCAGGTATGCAAGTGTGGCAGGCTGGGTACACTACACCAACCAGGTATGCAAGTAAGGCAGGCTGGGTACACTACACCAGCCAGGTATGCAAGTGAGGCAGGCTGGGTACACTACACCAGCCAGGTATGCAAGTGAGGCAGGCTGGGTACACTACACCAGCCAGGTATGCAAGTGTGGCAGGCTGGGTTCACTACACCAGCCAGGTATGCAAGTGTGGCAGGCTGGGTTCACTACACCAGCCAGGTATGCAAGTGAGGCAGGCTGGGTACACTACACCAACCAGGTATGCAAGTGAGGCAGGCTGGGTACAATACACCAGCCAGGTATGCAAGTGAGGCAGGCTGGGTACACTACACCAGCCAGGTATGCAAGTGAGGCAGGCTGGGTACACTACACCAGCCAGGTATGCAAGTGTGGCAGGCTGGGTTCACTACACCAGCCAGGTATGCAAGTGTGGCAGGCTGGGTTCACTACACCAGCCAGGTATGCAAGTGTGGCAGGCTGGGTACACTACACCAACCAGGTATGCAAGTGAGGCAGGCTGGGTACAATACACCAGCCAGGTATGCAAGTGAGGCAGGCTGGGTACAATACACCAGCCAGGTATGCTAGTGCGCCAGGCTGGGTTCACTACACCAGCCAGGTATGCTAGTGCGCCAGGCTGGGTTCACTATAGTAGGTCATGCCCAAGAGTGGGGTCATGAGTTAGCAAGCAAGTTGCGTTGATGTCCTCTGTACCAAGATTCCATGATGATGTTGTTGTGTCTGACAAGTTGCGTATCATTGGTATTCAATACCGAGATGAATGATATTGACTAGCATTGATATGCAACATGTCAGACACAGCAACATCAAGGAATCTTGATACTTGATACAACCTGCTTCCTCGATCAAAATGTTCCAGCAAACATGGAGACTTCCACAGAGACACCTCCTATTTTATTCTCGTTATTTTCATATTTAGGGGGAAACGCTAAACCTATTCCCATATGGGAGCTGGACAGATACCTGAAGTCAGTACCGGATCTGCCGGTCTGTGGTTCGTACGTTGGACTACGTGCGGTGTTAGTCGACTGGTGTGGGTGGCATCCAGGGGGATAAGATTTAAGGACCCACAATAGAAATAAGACAGTCCCTCGATGATCCACTGACTTTCTTGGGTTATCCGAACAAAATCCTAACTTTTCTTGTTGGGAGTTTATAGGGTCACTGACAGTTTACGCCGTATCGAACCTGCCTTCCAGTGTCCGAGAAGAAAGCTTATCGAAATTCCTTGCCGGGATTCGTACAAGAGCCTGCGGAAATGGAGGGAAATCAAGTTCGATTCCAGGAGGCCTGGTCATGGACCGGGCCGAGGGGGCGTTGATCCCCGGAATACCCTCCAGGTAGACTCCAGGTATACATCGCTTGGAGGACTGAGATGCGATCACATTCAATCAAGGGGAGAACAGGTCCAATTTCTGCCATCAAGGGCCCCTCACCGGCGGCATCAAGGGCCCCTCACCGGCGGCATCAAGGACTCTCCACTGAGACAACACTTCAGGAATTGGCAAATCACGTCAATGGTATTTGTATAATATAAAATCTTGAGACTGTATATGCGCTTTACGCCACCTTGATGAATGAACTGATATTTGATGAGATTGTAACCCAGTAATAACCAGTGTAATAAGATATTTGATTTTTATTGAGCTTATATCTCCATATTGTGCTGTATAAGTTTTATGGGGGAATTGTAATGCAAGAAAGTATTAAGACCGTATTTATGAAGATGTAAGTAAGCCCAGTGGAATCTGATACTCATTGCAACCTCTGATTTCCTCGCTACCACTCAGGAGGTGCACGAGGTGCACAAACTATCCGCTCAGGCGTTACTACTAAAAGAATAACCTATGGCAACACTGGCCAGGTGGAGTGACTTTGACGCAAAAGTGGACATCTAACTTCCCTTATGGGAGGCTCCGTGACTAGTGAAGGTCTCTTCATCCAAGGAACTGAACCTAAACGCCCCTTCCTGGAATCGAACTTGATTTCCCTCCATTTCCCCAGGCTCTTGTACGAATCCCGGCAAGGAATTTCGATAAGCTTTCTTCTCGGACACTGGAAGGCAGGTTCGATACGGCGTAAACTGTCAGTGGCCCTATAAACTCCCAACAAGAAAAGTTAGGATTTTGTTCGGATTTTTAACCCCGCGGGGTTAACCACCCAGGATAACCCAAGAAAGTCAGTGGATCATCGAGGGACTGTCTGTCTTATTTCTATTGTGGGTCCTTAAATCTTATCCCCCTGGATGCCACCCACACCAGTCGACTAACACCCGGGTACCTACTTGCTCGCTAGGTGAACGGTACAAACCATACCACGGGTGGGGTTCGAACCCGCGGTCAGAGTCTCAAAACTCCAGACCGGGAGATTCGTCTGTAAAAACTTGCATTTATGGACACAGTGGTGCCTATGCTAACCTTCCTATGATGTAGAAATATACCTAGTTTAATGAATCTTATTGAAGTTAGCTGGCCCAGTGGCTTACGCGACGGTCTGGAGTTTTGAGACTCTCTGACCGCTGGTTCGAACCCCACCCGTGGTATGGTTTGTTTGCAATCGTGTCATTACGATTTCATGAGTCATGTGACCGGGACAACCTGGGCGTGTTTCCACCCTTGCCGGGGATCGAACCAAGGACAGTGTGTACTTACCTATCTGTGGTCGCAGGGGTCGATTCACAGCTCCTGGCCCCGCCTCTTCGCTGGTCGCTACTAGGTCCACTCTCTCCCTGCTCCGTGAGCTTTATCGTATCTCTTCTTAAAGATATGTTGTGTGTCCCATAGATCGATTGGTAGCGCACTCAGCTCACACACTGAGGTCCGGGGGGTCGATCCCAGGTATGGCTGGAAAACTTTAGGACGTGTTTACATAAGACACCTGCTGTACATGTTCATCCATCAGTAAAATGGGTACCTGGGTGTTAGTCGACTGGTGTGGGTCGCATCCTGGGACAAAATTGACCTAATTTGCCCGAAATGCTCTGCATAATAAGCGGCTTTCTATATAGTAATATGTCAATGATGTCAGCTAGGCCTGTGTACCTTGTACATGTACTTGTAGAAATAAAGATTATTATTATTATTATTTATTTATTTATTTATTCTTTTTTTATTTTTATTAACACATCGGCCGATTCCCACCAAGGCAGGGTGGCCCGAAAAAGAAAAACTTTCATCATCATTCACTCCATCAATGACTTGCCAGAGGGGTGCTTTACACTACAGTTATAAAACTGCAACATTAACACCCCTCCTTCAGAGTGCAGACACTGTACTTCCCATCTCCAGGACTCAAGTCCGGTCTGCCGGTTTCCCTGAATCCCTTCATAAATGTTACTTTGCTCACACTCCAACAGCACGTCAAGTATTAAAAACCATTTGTCTCCATTCACTCCTATCAAATACGCTCCCACATGCTTGCTGGAAGTCCAAGCCTCTCGCACACAAAACCTCCTTTACTCCCTCCCTCCAACCTTTCCTAGGCCTACCCCTACCCTGCCTTCCCTCCACTACAGATTTATACACTCTCGAAGTCATTCTGTCTCGTTCCATTCTCTCTACATGTCCGAACCACCTCAACAACCCCTCCTCAGCTCTCTGGATAATAGTTTTGGTAATCCCGCACCTCCTACTAATTTTCAAACTCCGAATTCTCTGCATTATATTCACACCACACATTGATCTCAGACATGACATCTTCACTGCCTCCAGCCTTCTCGTTGCAACATTCATCACCCATGCTTCACACCCATATAAGAGTGTTGGTATAACTATACTCTCATACATTCCCCTCTTTACTTCCATGGACAAAGTTCTTTGTCTCCACAGACTCTGAAGTGCTCTACTCACCCTTTTCCCCTCATCAATTCTATGATTCACCTCATCCTTCATAGACCCATCTGCTGACATGTCCACTCCCAAATATCTGAATACATTCCCCCCCTCCATACTCTCTCTCTCCAATCTGATATCCAATCTTTCGTCACCTAATCTTTTTGTTATCCTCATCACCTTACTCTTTCCTATATTCACTTTCAATTTTCTTCTTTTACACACCCTACCAAATTCATCCACCAACCTCTGCAACTTCTCTTCAGAATCTCCCAAAAGCACAGTGTCATCAGCAAAAAGCAACTGTGACAACTCCCACTTTGTATTTGATTCTTTATCTTTTAACTTCACACTTCTTGCCAAGACCCTCGCATTCACTTCTCTTACAACCCCATCCATAAATATATTGAACAACCACGGTGACATCACACATCCTTGTCTAAGGCCCACTTTTACTGGGAAATAGTCCCCCTCCCTCCTACACACTCTAACCTGAGCCTCACTATCCTCATAAAAACTCTTCACTGCTTTCAGTAACCTACCTCCTATTCCATACACCTGCAGCATCTGTCACATTGCCCCCCCTATCCACCCTATCATACGCCTTTTCCAAATCCATAAATGCCACAAAATCCTCTTTACCCTTATCCAAATACTGTTCACCTATATGTTTCCCTGTAAACACTTGGTCTACACACCCCCTACCTTTCCTAAAGCCCCCTTGTTCATCTGATATCCTGCTCTCTGTCTTACTCTTAATTCTTTCAATAATAACTCTACCATACACTTTACCAGGTACACTCAACAGACTTATTCCCCTATAATTTTTGCACTCTCTTTTATCTCCTTTGCCTTTATACAAAGGAACAATACACGCTCTCTGCCAATCCCTAGGTACCTTACCCTCTTCCATACATTTATTAAATAATAGCACCAACCACTCCAAAACTATATCCCCACCTGCTTTTAACATTTCTATCTTTATCCCATCAATCCCAGCTGCCTTACCCCCTTTCATTCATTATTATTATTATTATTATTATTATTATTATTATTATTATTATTATTATTATTATTATTATTATTATTATTATTATTATGTATGGCTCCTGCCTCCAAGCAAGAGCGTTACCTACCAGGCCACGGGACACCCAAGAAGAATCATATTCCATCACCTATGGGGCTACCACTTCCCATAATGTCCTCCCGTTATCGAAAATTCCCTAATCCCCAGGTGTCGGGAGGTAGAACTCAACACGCCTCACTCCCCAGTGAATAACTGCATCATTTGTTCTTTTTTTCGGCCTAAACCCAAACTGGCAGGGGTTCAGTATGTTATGGGAAAGGAGGTAGGAGTAGATTTGTTCATGTATTTTTTTTTCGAAGATTTTAGAGAGTAAAGGTAAGTTAGATATCGGTCTGTAGTTATTTAGTTCTGTTGAATCGGCTCCTGTGTGGATCTGGGTGACCCTTGCTGCCTTGAGTATGGGTGGCAATGTTGAAGATTCAACAGATTTGTTAAATAGTGTTACAATAATGGGGGACAGCACATGAGATGCTTTTTATTACATGACTGGTGGCAAGTTAGTTAGGTCTCCTGCCTTGTTTTTAATGATTTAATTATCAGTGAGTATGGGGGTAATTACCAGTGAGGTAGTCTTGTGGCTGACTATTTGTTTTTGGGATTTTATTTGCTAGTTTTGATTCTATAGTAGGAAAGAAGACATTAAGTTTGTTGGCAGTGTCTATAGGCTGTATGTGTGGTTCGTCTGGTTTCGCTAAGTTAATCTCTGTTTCTTGACAGTTTTCTAGAGCCCAAAATTTCAGAGTTTTCCAGGTCTTTTTCATGTCACCTTTTATTTCATTAAATCTGTTTATGTAATACATTTGTTTGGACTTCCGTATTAGCTTAGTAAGTATTGATGTGTATCGTTTTGTTAGTTCTTTTGTTATTAGGTCCTGTCTGAATTGTTTTTCAAATGGATATAATAACAATAATATCTTTATTTACTACAAGTACATGTACAAGGTATACAGTCCTAGCTGACATCAATGGCATACTAATATATAGAAAGACCATTGTTATGCTGAGCATTTAGGAACAAATTAGGTCAGTTTTGTCCCGGGATGCGACCCACACCAGTCGACTAACACCCAGGTACCTATTTTAAGCTGATGGGTGAACAGGAACAGCAGGTGTTTTATGGAAACACGTCCCTAATGTTATCCAGCCGTACCGGAGGAGATTCGAACCCAGGACCTCAGTGTGTACTCACCTAATTGTGGTTGCAGGGGTCGAGACTCAGCTCCTGGCCCCGCCTCTTCGCTGTCCGCTACTGGGTCTCTGCTCTCCCTGCTCCATGAGCTTTATCATACCTTGTCTTAAAACTATGTATGGTTCCCGCCTCCACTCTATCGTTCGCTAGACTTTTCCACTTCCTAACTACTCTATGGCTGAAGAAATGCTTCCTAACATTCCTTTGACTCATCTGAGTCTTCAGCTTTAAGTTGTGTCCCCTTGTTAATGTGTTCCTCTCTGGAACATCCTGTCACTATCTACCTTGTCGATTCCCCGCAGTATTTTGTATGTCGTTATCATGTCTTCTCTAACCCTTCTGTCCTCCAGTGTTGTTAGTCCTATTTCCCTCAACCTTTCTTCATACGACAGACCCCTGAGTTGTGGAACTAACCTTGTCGCAAACCTTTGCACTTTCTCTTATTTCTTGACGTGCTTGACCAGGTGTGGGTTCCAGACTGGTGCTGCATACTCTAGTATGGGCCTGACGTATACGGTGTACAGTGTCTTGAACGATTCCTTGTTAAGGTAACGGAACGCTAATCTTAGGTTTGCCAGAAATAAAGAAATAAAAAATAAAGAATAAAGAATTTGAATTTGAATTTGCCAGTCGCCCATATGCTGCCGCAGTTATCTGGTTGATGTGTGTTTCCGGAGACGTGTTTGTCGTTATACTCACCCCAAGGTCTTTCTCCTTTGATGAGGTTTGTAGCCTTTGTCCACCTAGCCTGTACTCTGTCAGCGGTCTTCTTTGCCCTTCTCCGATCTTCATGACTGCATTTGGTGGGGTTAAATTCGAGAAGCCAGTTGCTAGACCAGATGTCAAGCTTGTCCAGGTCTCTTTGAAGTCCTGCTTGATAACCTAAAAAAATCACCCAAAATATGACTTATTTCCATTGCTTTAAACAGTCATTACAAAAATAAACGAAAATAAAAATGTGAGATTGTAAATTTATTTTGACTTAAATTATAATTAATCATATAATACAATTCTCTATTATATAATTATATAGTATGTAATATAATTATACTATAATATATAACCGAATATAATTTTAAAAGTCAAGATTTAATTTTTTTATGTAGTGCGGCATATTATCGGTTATTTAGCTGGCGGAGCTTGGCACTTCATTTGAACTTTGTTTACATTCCTCTTGTGCTGAATCCTGTGGTGTCCTGCTGCGTCCTCCTGGGTCCTGTTGTGTTCTGCTGAGTCCTGTTGTGTTCTGCTGAGTCCTGTTGTGTCCTGCTAAGTCCTCTGATGCCCTGCTGAGTCCTCTGACCCTGCTAAGTCCTCTAATGCCCTGCTGAGTCCTCTGATGTCCTGCTGAGTCTTCTGATGTCCTGCTAAGTTCCGTGACGTCCTGCTGTTTTCTGTCTTGTGCAGCACACCCGTCTCCTGGACTGCTGTGTCTGGTATTCACTTATATGTAGTTGCTGGGAATGAAACACAGCTCCTGGACATTCCAGCACGAAAGAGATGGCAAAATGCCCACCGTATGCAAACAGAAAAGGTAAATGCAAGTTTTCTAGTTTCGCAAGCAGCACTGTATGATCCTTGTGGGTTTAGCGCTTAGTTTTGATTGTAATACTGATAGTTTAGCAAGAATGAATACTGGCACTGAACCACACCCACTCATGTATCCTGCCAACCTGTATTCAAAGCTACCCAATGTTCTCACCCCAGTGATGTTACCTGTAAGCTTGTTTCCCTCATCTACAACTCTATTGCCAAACCAATATTTCTCTTCATCCTTTCTAAATCTAAATTTGTCCAACTGGAATCCATTGCTGTGAGTCCTGTCGTGATTAGATACTTTCAAGACTTTATTTATTCCTGATTAACTTTTGTATACATTATTTATATCCTTCATAATTCTACATGTTTCCAGAGTGTAAATTCAGCCTTCAGCCTGTCATCATTGGAAAGCTTCCAGATAT
Organism: Cherax destructor; assembly: GCA_009830355.1. NCBI lineage: Eukaryota > Metazoa > Arthropoda > Malacostraca > Decapoda > Parastacidae > Cherax > Cherax destructor. Next base: position 182,421 of record WNWK01001726.1, read on the forward strand.
GTGAAATTATCTTCATCATCCTTCTCTATATTTTTCAGCACATTTGTACACCTTGTAGCTCAATAGTTGAGCATTTCTCTCACAACCAAAAGAACCCAGGATCAATCTTGGGTTGGGTGAGTCACATGGGCAAGTCTAACAGCTGCTGCCCAATTACTTGGCAATAAAAACCTAGCAACAATTGTGCATAACATCCTGGGAAAAGACCTAAAAAGGACCCCCAGTGGGTTATTAATCCTCCAGGTTAATTGCATTCAGAGGCTCAATATTTAAATTCCATGACATTCGAGAATAAGAGGAGACCAAGAAATTTAACTTGTCATCTACAATACCAACATATTTATGCCGAAATACACTATATAGGTTAGTAAGTCTGAATAGACTTGACCAGAAGGCACCTGCACATGCCTGTAGTTTCACGAACCTTTTCCTGGTTACAGTGCACACCAGCATTGAAATTTGAAACTAATCGGATGAGGCATTTTCATGTTATAAATGAATACCTAGGAGGAAGAATAAAATACCAAATTACAGTATAAAGATTTAACCAGGTGATAATGATATAAGTATTAATACAATTGGAAAATATTTTTTATAGCATATATGTACAGTATTTTGCATATCTTTTAAGTAAAATGAAGAGGGGAGGTGACCATGTGCTGGTGAAGGGCTCTTGCTCTTAGAATTTAATGCTATCCTCTGATTCCTTGCATCATACCCGATTTCCTCCCATTCCCCAGGTACTATAACTATTTTGGGTTTAGCACTTTCCCTTAATAATAATCATGGTATAGTAAGTCAAGCTACTACGTAATGTTGTAGTCAGTATTACTGACCTTTTCTCACTTGTGTGTTATTGCTAAATAACCACAAGACTAATTTTAATCTGAGTCTTTAACTCCCAGTAATTTTCCTATCATTCTGTTTTCATATGTGTATGTATCTGTTGTACTGTATATAATGCCACCATACTTGTTATTGTTTGTCATCTGTAAAAAGAGAATATGCAGCAGCTGTTTAGTGTCATTGCCTAAAAAAAGCAAATGGATACCCAAGATAAAAATCAAGAAATGCTGTAAAATGGCTTCCAGGGCTAAAAAAAAATTATATGTATATACATATATGTACAGTATACTTAATATATTTATATATTTGGCAAGATGACTGAAAACAATTTATTTTGTGGCATTTTCAGGAATGACTGCTGCTTTAGATATTGTAGAAGATGCACTGGCATCTTTACAAGCAAGAGTTTTGCAGCAGCAGCAGCAGCAGCAGAAACCAGAATTGAAGAATGCTGAAACAAATACATCTCTTCGTGCAAATACTAGTATTCAGTCATCATCGAACAGTGTACTTTCAGGTATGTTTGTAATTGTTTAAACAGCAAGTCATTTTTAAATTATAAATTTCATTGTCTTACACCATTGATAGTAGATGTGTAGCACAGGGTCTTCTTATTTAAGAAAAAAATATTCCTTAAGTCTATTCTCATAACTTAGTTATTTGTGTCAGGAACTATCCTGGTGGCAATTTTCCCTATTTACTCAAGCTTTTTGTTGAAGTAGATACAGGTTCCAACTGCCATGCTGGTGCTGCACATATTTATGCATGTACAGTAGGCAACATTTATATGCATATACATGTACATAAACAGATCACACAGAAAACGAGTCTGGCCACAATTTTCTCCAGGCAGAGTTCAAAGTCTTGGTAGTCACTCCCTCCCAAGCCTTACCTATAAGGTGTACACAATGCAGGATATGGAAATGATTTTTCCAAAAGTCTCTTAGGGTTATATTCATGTCTGTGGTCACATCAAAGCACTTTTGAAACATTGCTTTGGTGTAGAGTTTTTTAAAGTTGCAAATGACCTGCTGGTCCATGGGCTGGAGGAGAGGCAAGAACTTCACTTTGATGAATTTAAAGTCCTCCACAATTTTCTCTACCAAGTTTGGAGGATGACAAGGAGTATTGTTCATTATCAGGAGGCACTTAAGTGGCAAATTATTTTCCTGGAGATATTTCTTCACACTGGGGCCAAACACACCATTGAACCACTCTAAGAAAATGTCCTTTGTGACCCATGCCTTTTTGTTAGACTTCCACATCACACACAAGTTAGACTTGGTGATACCGCATCTGCCAAACACTCGGGGATTTTCAGAATGATACACCAGTAAAGGCTTCACTTTCCAATCACCACTGGCATTAGCACAAAGCATCAAAGTTAGCCTGTCTTTCATAGGCTTGTGTCCTGGCTGTGCCTTTTCCTCCTGAGTAATGAAGATCCTGTTGGGCATTTTCTTCCAAAACAGGCCTGTTTCATCACAATTAAACACTTGTTGGGGGAGGAATTCTTCAGCCTCTATGTACCCCTGGAATTCAGGCACATATTTTTCAGCTGCACTTTTGTCACAACTGGCTGCCTCACCATGCCTCACAACACTATGTATGCCACTTCGATTCTTAAATTTTTGAAACCAGCCTCTGCTGGCTTTAAATTCGCTCATTTCAGCACTTGTTGCAGGTATTTTCTTAACGAGATCATCATGCAACTGCCTTGCTTTTTCACATATTATTGCCTGCGAAACACTATCTCCTGCTAACTGTTTCTCGTTGATCCATACCAACAACAAATTTTCCACATCTTCCAGCACTTGCGATCTCTGTTTTGTGATCACATATGCACCTTTCGCAACAACAGCTTCCTTGATTTTACGTGTATTTTTCTTGGCCACAATGGTAGCAGTGGTAGAATAGGCTTTACCATGCAGCCTGGCCAGCTCAGTGATATGCACTCCACTTTCATATTTTTCTATTATCTCCTTCTTCAGTTCTACTGTATTTCTGAGCCTCTTTACCACAGGCTTGGCACTAGGAGCTTTCTTTGGACCCATGGTAGCTTATTTAGCAGTTGCAAGCACTGAAAACAGTGGAATAATGACAATATACTGGTATGAATGCGTGGGTGGAGTGGGTGGTGGTCGCTCTCGCTTGTAAACAATAGCACACTGACGCTCCCTGGAGTGCCCGCACAGCTGGGCGCCACGCGGACGCGTCCGGGACGAATAACGTAAACTGAATCAATCATCGTAAACGGAGTCAATATTTTGACGTAAAAATGTATCGCTAACCGAATTTATCGTTATCCGACACCATCATTAACCGAGGTATGACTGTAGTACTCTGTTTTGCTTGGTATTAGCCTGTTACTAAAAAAAACAATCTTGTCTGGCCCTATTGTCCTTTCCACATACAGCTTCAGATGCAGGTACTGATAAATCTCATGGAGCTCGTAAACAAAGTTTAGGTAAGTAATAAAGTTCTTTCCAACATGTACTTTTATTGTGACAATGAAACTAAACAGTTCATTTTCTGTCTTTCAGAACTTCGTCAGAAACAAAATGAGACAAGTGTCTTAATTAACCGCAGGCCAAATGCTCTTGGAGTTGTAAGTTCACAAACTTTTTTTTTTTTTTTTTTTTTTTTTTTTTGTAGATGGCATCATGCCTTCCTTCATTGTATTCACACTTTCTTGTTAGATTTTTTTATGGCTTTATAGTTAAACATACAGTGTTTAAACATAAAAAATTAAGATTTCAAACACTATATAACACAGATGGTATTGATACACAGTAGTATCTTTATTTGCTAATATTTATGAAATTCCTAGGTACAGTGAACCCCCGGTTTACGTCATTTTTTCGTTCAAGAATGCTGTTCAAGTGCCATTACCGAACGAATTTATTCCCATAAGGAATAATGTAAATTAGATTAGTCCTTTTAGACCCTCAAAAATACACTTACAAAAGCACTTACAAAAAATAAACTTACATAAAAGGGCGAGTTTGGAGACCATCGTAAACCGGGGGTCCACTGTAGTAGGTTGGTAGACAGCAGTCGCCCAGGGAGGTACTACCGTCCTGCCAAGTGAGTGTAAAACGAAAGCCTGTAATTGTTTTACATAAGAGTAGGATTGCTGGTGTCTTTTCTGTCTCATAAACATGCAAGATTTCAGGTATGTCTTGCTACTTCTACTTACACTTAGGTCACACTACACATGCATGTACAAGCATATATATACACACCCCTCTAGGTTTTCTTCTATTTTCTTACTAGTACTTGTTCTTTTTTATTTCCTCTTATCTCCATGGGGAAGTGGAACAGAATTCTTCCTCTGTAAGCCATGTGTGTCGTAAGAGTCGACTAAAATGCCGAGAGCAAGGGGCTAGTAACCCCTTCTCCTGTATACATTACTAAAGTTAAAAAGAAATTTTTGTTTTTCTTTTTGGGCCACCCTGCCTCGGTGGGAAACGGACGATTTGTTGAAAGAAGAGAAGATTTATGAAATTGTGTTGAGGCACTGGATAAAAAAAACAAATTGTGTTTGGGGAATGGCCTCACCACATGTCATTCCTATGCTCTTTCCTTATGATAGGGATTTCTGAAGAAGTATTTTCTAGTGTCCTATTAGCATTAGTTTTATCTTACATTACAGCAGTAGCTTCTTGCTCTCATACCATAGTTTGATGGTTCAAATAAAAATCTTTCCTATTTATTTTCTCAAGTACGTATTGTCGTGTGGGCTGCCACCAATTTGTCGTGTGGGGTTCTTGAATGGATTTGGTAATAAAACAAATGCAGATTGGTTGGTAACTTATATATTGGTGATAATAATGGGAGAACACTCAGACCTGACCTGTCATCTCTGTACTCTGCTCTGAACTGAGGCTAGTGAGCGAGGGATGCTCACAGCATTCAAAGGGTGACCTATGACATGGCTTAGGTCAGCAGAAGGGCTAGTAACGGACAGTGATCACGTGAAAAGCTTGTGACTCACTAACGGTTGGTAAGTTACAATTACTACTGCTGAACTACTACTGACAGTATTATCAATATTTTGCTTCCTTTGTATTTCATATTTCTTAACTCTAAGCTGTTGTGTAGCACATCCTTGGACTTTTTCTACTTACATAGTTTATTCTATACATATTTTTTTGGGTATGAACATACTGCAGCTTTATAATCTAATTTTGTTCCAGTGTATGTTGTGATCATCTTTATTATATCAACATTCTTGTATCTAAATGCTATTTAGAAGTTTATTAGTACAGTTGGTCCCTCAAATTTGTGTGGTTCCTAATTCACAGAATTTAATTATCCAATATTTTTACCCATGTGTAACCAGCAGATTGATTAATTTTTTCATGAGTGCTTTTGAGGTGTCCAATTTTTTAACAGACTTGGTACACAACCCCCTAAATTGGAACCCACACATATGTCTCATATTTTATGGTAATTTTTTATATTAATGTCAGTGTTAAGCAGATTAAAGTCATTTTTAAAGAGATATGTCCTCTAAAACACAAAATGAGTCCAAATCTGAAATAAAAATTTATTTTGTGGACATAATTTATACTGTTTATAGATTCCAGATTCACAGAACATATAAAAATTTTACCTCTGAATTTTAGTTTTGACTACTTTTTTCTTAAGTCACATTGTTTTATGTACAGTATTTATATGACTACAATACTGTATACAGTAGTTATTCCCACTTATTTGACTTCCTTTATTGTTGCAATTATCTCTACTTCAACTTTTCCACATAAGCTCTACTTAATTGTAAACTCATTATGACTGTGCTTAATGTATCTTAATACAAGTTGCTGGTGGCTGCTGTTTCACTAAATATTTTGCCATATTTATCAACAAACAAAATGCATTAGTAATATTTGCTTGCATGTTATTGAATATACACCTTAGGATTCAAAGAGGAATAATGGGTAAGCTGATAAAAAAAAATCAACATGAATTTCATTAGACGTTTTTTAATAGATATCCAAAAGTCATCATGGGCATCTTCGAGGAGATAAAATGGGAAGAGCAAAGAAGAAACCAAAACCCACTATAGCTTATCAAGAATCAAAGCATGGCAGAGAATCCCAACAGCAGCCTTGTATCAATGTGCCATCCAGTCATGACATTCCTCAAGCTTGTTCCAGATTTCAAGAAAACATTTCTTTTGGCAGTTCCAGAGATTACAGGGAAAATACTTTGAATATAAGAGCCCTACACAACCAGCAGAGAACAAATACTACTAAACCTGCAGGTAGTAAGTACTCAAAGAAAAAAGTCAGCAGAAACAGAGAGAGATTGAGCGAGAGTTCTTCGGATGACTATTCACAGAGGAGGAAGCATAAGTTGAGATTAAAATCTCCTCAGAGTTCCAGACAATCACACAAGAGCAGCCAGAAGAGGGTTTCTCCTAGCTGTAAAACAACCATACCTGTGGCAGACCAAAGATATGCACGGTCTACGTTAACATCAAGATTGAGAGGTGAACTATCAGGGCCCCCAAAAAAAGAAGAGAAAGAAAATTTAATACCTTTCATTCCATGTGGATCAAAAGTAAGTTTTTCCAGGACCATTATCTAATTTTGAAGTACTGTACAGTAATTTTTCTTCAAATTTTGTAGTTCCACATTTTAAAAACAGTCGACCAAAGCAGGAAATTTATTTGGAAATTAATGTGTTATCCCAACACATTCTGTAATCACTTAAAATACTACAGTATATCAAGAAAGTACATGTAAGAGACTAAGTTTACAGTAATTGGTAACAAAAACATTACAAGGCCTTCTTGAGATATATACAGTGGACCCTCGGTTTTCGTTTAAAATTCATTCCAGAATGTTGTTTGAGTGCCATTACCGAACGAATTTGTTCCCATAAGGACAAATGTAAATTAGATTAGTCATTTCAGAACCCCAAAAATACACTTACAAAAGCTCTTACAAAAATACATTTACATAATTGTTCGAGTTTGGAGGTGAACGAAAACCGAGGGTCCACTGTATTTGTAAAGTACAGTGGACCCCTGGTGTTCGTACTGCTCCTAACTCGAACAATTATGTAAGTGTAATTTTGTAAGTGCTTTTGTAAGTGTATTTTTGGGGTCTAAAAGGACTAAGCTAATTTACATTATTCCTTATGGGAACAAATTCGTTTGGTAACGGCTCTTGAACAGCATTCTGGAATGAATTAATCACGAACACCGGGGGTCCACTGTACTATACTGTTATTGACTTTTTTTTTTGTAGTTGTTTACCACTTGCATGGTACTTTGCATTAAGGTTGGGTAACCCAGAGAAGGAAACACATCTACCATTATTTATTCAACAGCTGTCTTGCAAGAAGTGTGCAGACATCACAGTTCAGATGTCAGCATATCTAGTAACATCAAGTAAGGTCTTGTATTGCAATGAATGACTTGAAAAAAGTGTTTTGTTTATAGCTGTTATAATTCTATTAATTTCAAGTTCTTTGCTTGCACACTTAAAGTAACACTTTTCATATTTGACATTTATATGTACAATTTTTATTCTCAGTTTATTTATTTTTTTTTTTTTTGATGTCACCATGTTTGTTCAATATATTTATAGATGAGGTTGTAAGAGAAGTGAATTCTCAGGTGTTGGCAAAAGGTGTGGGATTAAGAGAAAGAATCTAATACCAAGTGGGAGTTGTCACAGTTGCTTTTTGCTGATGATACTGTGCTTTTGGGAGATTCTGAAGAGAAGTTGCAGAGGTAGGTGGACAAGTTTGGAGGGGTGTGCAAAAGAAGGAAATTAAAAGTGAACATAGGAAAGAGCAATGTGATGAGGATAAAAAAATTTAGGTTATAAAAGATTGGATATCAGATAGAAGGGAAGGAGTGTGGAGGAAGTGAATGTATTCAAATATTTGGAAGTGGACTTAGTCAGCAGATGGGTCTATGAAAAATGAGGTGAATCATAGAAGTGATGAGGAAGAAAAGGTGAATGGTGCACTGGGGAGTCTGTGGAGACAGAGAACATTATCCATAGAAGCAAAGAGGGAAATGTATGAGAGTACAGTGGTACCAACACTCTTATTTGGGTGTGAAGTATGGGTGGTGAATGTTGCAACAAGGAGAAGGCTGGAGGCAGTGAAGATGTCTTGTCTGAGGACAATGTGCAGTGTGAATATAATGCAGAGAATCCATAGCTTGGAGATTAGAAGGAGGTGTGGGGTTTCTGAAAATATTATCCAGAGGGCTGAGAAGGGGTTGTTGAGGTGGTTCAGACATTTAGAGAGGATGAAATAAAATAGAATGACTTGGAGGGCGTATAAATCTATAGTGGAAGGAAGGCGGGCTAGGGGTCGTCTTAGAAAAGGTTGGAGGGAGGGGGGTAAAGAAAGTTTTGTGGGTGAGGGGCTTGAACTTCTGGCAAGCATGCATGATCATGTTATATAGGAGCAAGTGGAGACAAATGGTTTTTATGAGTTGATGTAGCATTCTATTGGAGTGTAAGCAAAGTAACATTTATGAAGAGATTCAAGGAAACCGGCAAGCCAGACTTGAGTCCTGGAGGTGGGAAGTACAGTGCCTGTGCTCTGATGGAAGGGTGTTATGTTGCAGTTTTTTAACTGTAGTATAGGTGCGATTCTGTCAAGACAGTGATGGAGTGAATGATGACGATGAAAATGTTTCTTCTTTTTTTGGGTCACCCAGCCTTGGTGGGAAACGGATTTCATTATTTAAAAATATAAGTGAAACTATAAAGAAAACATTAATCAGTACCACTATAGTTCTGCACATTGCATATGGGTTTTCTTCAGAGCACAAGCCATCACAGAGCGTTAATTATTCAGCAGGAGTTAAGTCGCTTGAAGAATATGACATCAAAGGAGCAACAACTAATCACAGGTAAGTTTTCCATTTGATTATTTTTTCTTAACAGCTGTTTCGTGCTTAAAGAAGAAATAATCACCATCACTTGCTTCCTATAGTAGCTGTCTTTCTAGATTAGCATAAATGATATGATTCAGGGATGACCCACTGAACTGCAACATTCCCTAGTGATTTGCAAAGTGAATGCCTCTCCTCCAAAACTTGAGTCAAGCTAATCATATATTACTGTACTCTGCTCACACTTCGTCAACATGACAAATCTGAAAAACCTTTCATCTCTACTTTACAAAGAAATAAACCTTTATCTTTATCTTATCTACTCACTCTAGTCTAAAATATTCACTTTTTTTTTCAACATGCCGGCCGTTTCCCACCGAGGCAGGGTGACCCAAAAAGAAAGAAAAAAAACGTTCATCATCGTTCAACACTTTCACCATTACTCATACATAATCACTGTCTTTGCAGAGGTGCTCAGATACGACAGTTTAGAAGTCCCTCCAAACTGCCAATATCCCAAACTCCTCCATTAAAGTGCAGGCATTGTACTTCCCCTTTCCAGGACTCAAGTCTGGCTAACTGGTTTCCCTGAATCCCTTCACAAAATATTACCCTGCTCACACTCCAACAGCTCGTCAGGTCCCAAAAACCATTCGTCTCCATTCACTCCTATCTAACACTCTCACGCTTGTTAAATACTCAATTCTACACCTCTTCATACATCATTCATGCTCTGCTAACCTTTCCTTGGACATCTCCTATACAGTGGAACCCCGGTTAACGAAAAAAATTCATTGCAGAAGCCTGCTCAAGTGCCATTACCTAACGAATTTACTTCCTTAAGAAAAAATGTCATTTAGGTTAGTCTATTTCAGACCCCCAAAAATACACTTCCACAAGCACTTACAATATTACACTTACATAATTGCATGATTTCCGAGGTGTTCTTTAACCGGGGTTCCACTGTATATTAATTCCCTGGTTAGCAACCAGGATATTTTCATGAGAAATTAATCTTCAAGTTTTTTTGCTTTAGAGGAACTCCTATTTTTCCAAAAGCACTAATGGTATAATCAGAGATGCATTCCAGGACAGTAATATTCTGTATACTGTTTTAGCTTTAACAGACATTAGAAATACTGTACTTATTAAGACAGATTCCTACTTGAGAGGTGTGTTAGTGTTACATGAAGCAATTGAGCACATGGTTGATGGGAGGGAGGCAGTGGATTAAAACTGATTTAAGAGAGTGAGTTAGGTCAGACAGAATTAAGTTAGGTAAGACTAAATTGAGAAACGGAATAAATTAGTGATAGAGAGAGAGAGAGGTCAGCATTATCTACTTGCCCTCAGTAAAAAGATTGGAAGGTGTTGCTGGGGATACACGCATTATAGAAAGGGCACAACTCATTGAGGACTGTACTGTAGCTTCTGGAAGTTGTCCTAGATACAGATGGATTGATCTTAAAATATTCCAGTAGTGATGGCTGTTTTCCTTGATACTGTTTATCTACATACAGTGTCCTATAGCAGTACAAAACATTATCATTTGGATCATGGTGGCTGTACACTTCTGCTAGATGGTGAATGTGTTTTCTTTGTGTTTCCCTGCCTTGTTGTGAGACAACACATGTGTTTTAAAAAATACTATTAGTAATAATATAATAAACAGTGACACAGTATTGTTTAAAAAGTACTGTTGATAATGTTATACGTAATATAGAGTGATACAGTATTCTAAGTCTTAAAACTGTCAGTGAGTTAATTTCACTAATAGATCTTTTCACAGTTGAAAGGTGTCCTGATAAAACGTAAGACAAAGACACATGTAGCGGAACAAGTCAATTGTCCTAATTAAGGCTTGTTCTGCTACATGTCTATCTTCAGGTTCTTCCCTACAGTTACCACACCATAAAAGACTTGTACTAAGGTACTGTAACAGAACACACAGGCACTGCACCTTGGTATTCCTCATGTTCATTTGAATCTCTAGAAATTCTTTGCAAATAAGAGAGTGAGAAATAAAAACAGCTTACAAGGTAAAGGAAAAGAAAATACCCAGGAAATTATTAAATAAATTTAAATCAACTCTTAAAAAAATCCTGTGTGATTAAATAAGCAAATTACAGTATTTAATTTCTTGGAAATGGTATTCCTAACTGCTACAGTATTACTCCTAAATTTTTATTTTATTACATTCACCATGCATGTGATGTTTTTATGAATTAAGATTTGAATTTGAATACTGTATGTAATTCCCAATTTGAATTTATATGACATGGTTTTATCTATTTTTGAACCCCTGTATGTAGTCCAGTCTCAGTGTGCTATTGCTAAGCTCCTTCCACTTCTTTGCCACTCTAATGTTACAGAAATACCTGTTTTGATATCCCTGTGGCTCATTTGGATATGGAATCTCCAATGATGTGTCATACTCTGCTAGGAGATTTGTTACATTCTAGTCAAACTGGTTACGCAGTTGTGTTCCATTCACAAATAATCCTCACATAGAAGAGAGAAGATTACAATGACTCTTCAGTCCGACTTGGACCATTTACAAAGTGACTTTGTAAATGGTCCAAGTCGGACTCCTATGTGCGGATTATTTGTGTATTGTTCCAGTCATGGTATTGTGCTTTTTTTGTTCTTCTTGTGTTCCATGTTGGGTACTGTTTGCTTGACCACTTATACAGGTCTGGTATGTATTGCTATAGCTAGCAACCTACCAATTAACTGTTGATTAGTATAAGAGTTAAAGTTACAAATTTACCACATAATGTATGTCTTAATCAACAGGCCCAGACTTGTTTGTATATTGTTTTTAATACTAATCGCAATACAGAATTCGTTGTAATCACTACTTCTTCATAGATAAGAGTAAATTTCCCGCATTCTTCCTAATAAAACTTATTTTACAGTTCCCCGCAGTTGTCTGCAAGAGTTTGATGCAGATGAAAGTGGGAGTGACAGTGAAGGGGTGACCGAACAGACAGTCAAGAGAGCCCTAGCCAATATCCAACGGCACATAACTCGGAAAGCAAACATGTATCCAAGAACTAATCTTTAATAATATCCATCTTTGCAGTTGACTGCAATAATCAGCATTGCATCACTTTCAGGAAAATGTGTTCTTTTTCTAAGGAAACAACATCCCTTAGATTTTAAATGTCTTTTTAAATGTACATATATTAAACTTATATTAACCATAACTGTTCAAGTGTTTAAAATACAAAGATACAGTGGTACCTCGAGTTACAATATTTTTTCGTTCGAGAATGCTGTTCAAGTGCCATTACCAAACAAATTTATCCCCATAAGGAATAATGTAAAATAGACTAGTCCTTTTACACCCCCAAAAATATACTTACAAAAGCATTTAAAAAAATAAACTTACATAAAAGGGCGATTTTGGGGACCATCGTAACTCGAGGTACCACTGTAGATGTTTTTGCAAGAACCATTGTAGCCAGATAGTGAGTGTGTGTGTGTGTTAGTTACCATTTTGTCCTAGGCACATGTCGATTAGACACTAGGCCTGTTGTATGTGTGTAGGTGTGTGTGTGTGTGTGTGAGAGAGGTGTGAGTGAGGTGGGTGGGCGAGTGTGTGTGCGTGCGTGCGTGCGTGCGTGTACTCACCTAGATGTGGTTGCAGGGGTCGATTTACAGCTCCTGGCAGGTTTTGAGTGTTTGTGTACTCACCTAATTGTGGTTGCAGGGGTCGAAACTCAGCTCCTGGCCCCGTGTGTGTATGTATGTATGTATGTATACACACAGTTGACCATTGATTAAGATGGTGTTTAAGATAGAAATCATCTAAAAACTGAAGAACATATGGGAAAAATACAGTTACATTTGTTGGACTCTCCAAAAAAGGGGCAAACCACTATTTTTTTTTTTTTTTCCTCCAAATTGTAAAAATATAAATCATCATTCAACAAACCAGCCATATCCCACCAAGGCAGGTTGGCCCAAAAAGAAAAACTTAAGTTTCTCTTATTAAATTTAGTAATTTATACATTAGAAGGGGTTACTAGTCCCTTGCTCCCGGCATTTTAGTCGCCTCTTATGACACGCATGGCTTAAGGAGAAAGAATTCTGTTCCACTTCACCATGGAGAAAAAAATATAAATATGATAATGTAATTGTAGTTGATTGTTGTGATATATTATGTTTAAGGCATTTGTAAGGAAAAAAAAGAGATAAAGCTAATAATATAATATAAATATTGACAAAAAACTAAAACTCCTGTGATGTATACTTTGGAGGTTGCATATACTATATTATTATTTTTTTTTTATTAACCACATTATTTTATTACCACTAACTATATAATATGTCATCCAAAAGAAAAATGCATGTGAAAAAATAAATTGAGACCTGCTGGAATAAAACCTTTAACCCTTTAGGGTCAGATCCCCTGATCTGAGAATTTTTATCAGGGTCGAGGAATTTAAAAAAAAAAATCTTATGAAATTATGGAGAATTTTTTCGGAAGGCAATGAACAGAGGATATGTTAGTTTAGTGCCAGGAATGCCTGCATTGTTTATTCTGCACACTATGTTGAAATTGGAATATTTTGAACTTTGTGGTAAATTGGCTAAATTACCAATTTCCGATCACTTTATTTTGTAGTTGAAACAGTTGACTGGGAGATTTCTTGTGCTCAATCAATAGAATAAAAGTAATACTAGCAAAATAGCAAAGAATTTGGTCGACTGGCTTAATGTAATTGGCCTAAAATGGGAGTCAAAGTTGGTAAAATCACCGATGCGTAAATATTGCTGACGCATTAAAATTCGTGAGAGCATAATTTCGCCAGTTTTCCATCAAATTTCGTACTTTTTGTTTTATTACCTTCAGAAAAAGATTCTCTAAAATTTTATAAGAAAAAAATAACAAAAAAAAACTTTTTTTTTTAAATTCTTGGACCCTGGTGCACACTTTGAAATTTGGCCTCTGGATCCTGAAAGGGCTAGACTTACCTACACCTCCCTTCCATTAAAGAAAATTTAAGTGAATGCCATTTGTTTTCAAGAATGGAGCCCCCCATTTATAGTATTGCACTTACGGAAAATAATGGGTCAACTTACAACAGCCCAGTAGACAATGGCTTTTATGGAACCATTTAGGTCATAAGTACAGGAGATATGAACATTTCATATTTTTTTTTTAGATAACAGGTTGGAGGGAGGGGGTAAAAGAGGTTTTGTGGGCGAGGGGCTTGGACGTCCATCAAACGTGTGTGAGCGTGTTAAATAGGAGTGAATGGAGACGAATGGTTTTTGGGGCCTGACGAGCTGTTGGAGTGAGGGTAATATTTTGTGAAGGGATTCAGGGAAACTGGTTAGCTGGATTTGAGTCCTGGAAATGGGAAGTACAGGAGGGGTTTGGGATATTGGCAGTTTGGAGGAACATCTGAACTGTTTTATCTGGGCCCCTCTGCAAAAACAGTGATTATGTGTGAGTGATGGTGAAAGTGTTGAACAATGATAAAAGTTTTTTCTTTCTTTTTGGGTTTTTTTCTTTTTAGATCACCCTGCCTTGGTGGAAAATGGCCGTGTTAAAAAAAATATGAACATTTGACTCAATTTTAATAAAATTTTGTAAACAAGTCTTATATCACTATATAATGTTCGTTTTTTGGCATCCTTTATATTGGTGGGAGAAGGCAAGTGTGATTTTAAAAAAAATGAAAAAGATTCACATCCTACTGTTATGAAACTACCTATATAATTATTATAATCATATTGTATAATCTCAACAGGTTTAGCACTCCCCCTTGATAATAACATTATAATCATAACTAAGTGCCAAACCCTTAAGAGTCATACAGTAAAACTACCCATAGCATCATGGGAAAGGGGAAGGGAAATGCCCAGGTATCAGTCCAGAACAGTAGCTCCCAAGATATAATCTGACAACCCCTTTCATTTTCTCCAATTTACTGGACCCTTGCTTGAAAATAAAACGTCTTACTGTATTCATGATAAAGTATTTATTAAAACTATAAAACCGAATTACTGAATGTGAAAAAATGTCAATACTGTTTAAGAAAGCCATATTAAAACCTGAGATTATTAAAATAAGTATACTACTGTACATTATCAAAATATGCATTGACATTTCCTACCTCTGGTATATGAACATTGTTTTGATACATTAGGCACTAAATTCTTAATGAGATGGTTGGTGCTGTTTTTCCATTATTGATTTTAATAATTATATACAGTGGTACCTCGGTATATGTCCTTAATCCGTTCCAGGACCTTGGACTTGTACCAAACAGGACGTATACCAAATGAATTTTCCCAAGAAATATAGGGAAAACGATTAATCCATTCCCATGAAAAAAAATCCTAGTTATTGGCATATTATACATTGATGGCGTTGTATAAAATAATTTATACACTGCTTAATACTAAAATATGTAATTTAAACACTGCTTAATACTAAAATACATACATAAATACAAAAGAATTACATAGATGAAATAAATGCAAATTTAACCTCATTTTACTTTGCTGAAAAGAGTTGAGTGCCTACTAGGATAGTGCTGAGGAGGAGGAAATGTTATTGTTTGGAAGGAGAGTCCCCTTCTCTTTTCTGTCTCTTTTTCCTTATTTGGACCTCGTTGAAGCTCACCAGGTTTGACTTTTACTAAAAATCTGTCCAAAGAACTTTGCTTCTGCCTTCTCCTCAGGATGTTTCGGAAATGTGACTCTTTTTCACCTCCATAGTGATCCTAACCATTTTCTTCATTGCTTGGCTCTTCTCATTAACTTTCTTAGAACTCATGGTTAATGAATTTACTAAAAATTTATACGAAAAAACACACAAACACGTGAAAATTCACAGTTACAGAGTGGGGTTGTTCACTGAATGGTAGCAGCGGGCGTAGTGACGCTAGTGGGCAGTCATGGCTTTATATCGAGAGAGAGGTAAACAAGGGTAGCGTGCAGTGTCTTGACTCATTTTGACCCATACAAGTTCTAGCATGCGAGCCATATTCCAAACAAAGGTCATATACCAAGCAAAAATTTCACATCCAAACAGGACGTATACCAAGTTGGACTTATTCCAAAGTGGACGTATACCGAGGTACCACTGTATTCACAAAAAATTACTAGTTTTTCAGTCTGTGATGTTTTGGACACCACACAACAGAGACCATCTTCAGCATGGAATCTGCTTAACTTTGGTTTTATAATTAGTAGAAACAAGAAGTATCTCACATATACATCATATACGTACAGATTTTCCCCTCACTTTATGCAAATTCTTTATTATGTGATGTCCCATCTCTATTGGTACTTCAACATGTGTGATATGCATTCACTGTGTACATTAGTTTAGTTGAAATACATAGTGAAAATTCTTATTATACAGAATTATTTGTTAATGACCTGCTCAAGATTACTACAGCTGCCATGGGCCTGGAATACCTTATCTTGTGCATAAAGTAAGGGATGTGACATCTATACACTGATAAAGGCAAGAGGCTGCTAAGGGCTGCTTAGACAATACTGGATATTTCAGGAACCACTTCATCCAAAATTATTGATGTTAGAAACTCAAGATGATACCAGCCACGGTCATTAAATTATATGAATTTAACTTGGCCATTTTCTGGAATACTTACTTCAAATGGATTCAGAATTTATAAAGGGGAGTGTCTGGGGTACATCTAGGAAATATATTTGTTTCATCCTTCATATTTTCAGTGTTGAAAATCTACATCAGCTGTGACCTCTGGTATCTTCTTACATGAATACATTTAGTTTCAGCAACACAGAGAGATTCTTCTTGATTTTCTGTACTAGAGATCAGTCGCAGCTCCACGGATGGCTGAAACCTCCCATTAGTAACCCTAAATAAAATTAATAATAATGCAGCTTCAAGACAAGTCCCCTAACTTCCCCTCCTTTTCCAACCATGTTGGAACTGCCACTGCCTAAGATCCAGCTTCATTATAAGGGCATTCATTATTATTATTATAATCAAAAGAAGCGCTAAACCAATAAGGGCATTCAATATATCCACATAATACAATATGATGGTATATTTTCTGAAGTGAGACGTAAGTGAAATCAAAATGATGAAAAAATTAACTAAGTGCTGTACACAATTCTTGACAGTTAATTTTAATCCCTGAAAATGCCACAAAGATCTACGTTTCTTGGTTGAGGAAAAACAAAGAATTCTTTCTGTAAATTTTCCAGATCAGACTGTATGCAAAACTTTTCTTCCTGACAGCCACCTTACTGAACACACATGATGCAATTACCTATTTCTATGTACAAAAGCAGATTTAAGCTAGTAATGTTCCATCATAATTATTTACTTATATCATAGTTTTTAAATTACAGCACTTATTACCTCTTGTAAGTCATTAGAGCAATGGTCAGGGAACTGGGGTAAATTACCCCAAATGGGGTAAAAATGAAAATCTCAGGGTAACAAAGGTGCAATAAACAAAAATAAAATTGCACAAAAATTTATTATTTAATATTTTATTTTTTTATTAGAATTTATGATTCCATTTATAGGTATTTGAAAGTGCTCATATAATAATATGTATAAATGTTTGGCGGTTTTCTATTAATTATCAAGTCTAGTGGGTAATTTCACTGTATACAAATCTGTTTTGGGGTAATACCCAAAAAAGTTTGCCGACCTCTGCATTAGAGCGATATACTGTTTGTGAAGAATAACTTAATATCCTTTCTGCAGTTTATTTTTTCTTAGTTTATAGTTATGGCCACCTGTACAATCATACAAAACTAACTACAGTGGTGGGTGTTAACGTTAGTTGTAAAGTATACAACTCAGCTGTTTTCAAAACAGTGAAGAAATTTTGATGACTTTACAATCTTACTTTGGATCACAACCCTGGGGTTGGGAAACCCTGCTCCAAAAGATTCAAAATGAATCCCCATAAAAAATTGGCTCCTAAAATAGGAAATTTATAATATTAATAATACTAAGATGCACAAGTACAGGCAGGCAGGCCTCATTTTACAGTGCTTCACTTTACAGCATTTCGCTAATGCAGCAGTTTTCAATTATATCCATTCTTCATTTAGTCAAGAGTTCCTACAATAAATATATTCATCACTCACTATAAGCTAAGGACAAAAACATTTTAAGGTAAGTAATTTGTGTATTGTATACGTACGTATGCATTTTTAAGGCCTAGCTCTGTTGCTCACTCAGTATATGATAGTGCAAACATGTTATCAGGCTTTTATTTGCATTTCAAAGTTAAAAACGTTTGTTTCACTTCACAGCAATTTTTGGTTTACAGCAGTAGCCTGGAACCTAACCAGATGTATAAGTGGGGCCCTCGTGTAGTGAAAATTTAAGGTTGATTCAAAGATGCTATCTAAAGTTATTACTTGGAAATGAAGCAGTGGCAGCAGAAGGAAAAAAGTGAGCTACTGTTGGTATCTAACTTTGCAGATATCTAATAACACTTTCCACACTAGCATTGTGAAAACCTAGCACCACCACTAATATAACATAACAATTTCTCTAACTCACACCAATTGTAAAGCACGAAAGTAACTATAGAAAACATACATTATTCCTCACCACTGAGCAAACTGCTTCCACTTTATTAAATACCATTCACAGTCATGGCACACATTCTCACCATATATGCACATTTTTATCTTTCCCATATTTCTATCCTCAAAGGCTGTTAGGAGAGAATGAATGAATTAAATTTTATTTGTATTAAGAGTGCTGAACTGTATACAGTCCATGATTATCATCATTCATGGGGAGGCACTAAACCTATAGGGATCATATAGACTTGATCTGAGGAAGGGAAGTCTAGTACCAATTCCTTCAATCAAGAAACCTTCACCAGCATCAAGGAATTTCCATTGAAGAATCACATAGTTCATGAAACTATTGAAATACTTACTGTTTTGGATATTTTGCTAATGGTGGTACTCACCACACAGATGCTATTTAATATGAAAGGTATTATAAAACACTATCGCTGAATATATTTCATCATCAATTCTCGCACTTCTTTATCATCCTCAAAACCTCATAAAAGTGGGAAATTAAATCATTTTAATACTACAGTGGTCCCCCGAGTAACGAAAAAACTTCATCCCAGAAGCCTGCTCAAGTGCCATTACCAAACGAATTTACTCCCTTAAGGAATAATGTCACGTAGGTTAGTCTATTTCAGGCCCCCAAAAATACACTTCCACAAGCACTTACAATATTATACTTACATAATTGTACGATTTCCGGGGTGTTCGTTACTCGGGGGACCACTGTATACTGTACCTGTAGTAGTACTGCAGCCTGACACCATATTATTATAATGCTGGGGAGGACAACAGGCCTGGCACCAGCAGCACTTAGTTATGATTGTAATAATAATAATAGGCCTGGCACCATTAACACTTAAAATTTCTGTATTTCATAGGTACAATATTATATAAAAAAATATTAATATTTTTATTTCAGAAGATACAGTATCATACAAGTTTTAATTAAACTTGCAGTCAGCAGCCAGTCTCATCCACATCCATCAACTATAGTAAAATTATTATAACCTACTGTACAAGTCTGCTTACACTAAGTAAGCTCAGCTGTGTCACTGAGATGGTCCCTTTGACAAATTAGGGCTGTTGCTACTAATTGCAAATACTCTAAATTATACTATAGATTTTCAAACTTCATAGGAGGCAGTTCACTGAATAAAATAAGTATGTGTTAAAAGTTATTTTGTGTGTTTTAAAAAGTACAGTCAAATTTGCGGGAGTTACGTTCCTGGAGGTGATGCGAATCCTGAAGCTGCTTACAAGAAAAAATGTGAACAAATAAAGCTATCCATGAAATGGCCATTAGTAAAAAGCTGTATAACTGACTCATGCAGATTATGAAGGGGTTTGACTGTACAGTTAAATGCATTCCTTAATATATGACTTTAAATCACACTTACTCATATCTTGACATGATTTGCAAACATCTGTGAATGTCCTTAAATCTATAAACTGTCTTGATAACAATAAAAACCTGGACTTTTCTAATTAATTCACTTAAAATCCAGACATTTTTCCAGCCTCACAAAGTATTGGTTGACACAAAAATAGTACAAGTATAAACTGAGAAAGGGCAAAGACGACAGGAAATAGAGTACAGGCTCGGAAGAAAAAAGGCTGAAAACCTCCCTGAAATAAGACATTGGGTTGAGTGTAGCTCAGAGCTTATCACCTGAGGCACAACCAAAAAGCCACACCAGCAAATGCAAGATTGGCAAATTTAAGGATAACTTTCAGGAGCCTCAACAAGGTGTCATTTGCAACACTATATAACACTTGTGCTGTATAATCTTAAGAGTTTAGCGTAAGAAGGACTGACAGTGGACAGAGCAAGTTTATTTGAGAGGCAAGTCTTAGGTACATAAGGGAATAGCTGGAAATTGAACAAAGGTGAGTCATAGGAATGTTAGCAAATACTCCTCAGAGTTATCAAGAAGTGGAACAACCCCAACAGTGAAGTGGTAGAGCAAAAATACAAGCATAGTTTTAAGAAGAGGTATGATACGGCTCATGCAGCTAGGAGAGGGAAAATCCAGTAGAGGTGGGGCCTGGAGCCAAGACTTGACCCATGCAATCCCATATACAAAACATAAGTAGTATAGCAAAATATGCAATATACTGTACGTATATAGTGTCCCCTGCTTTTTGCAGATGTGTTCCTGGCCCACTGTACCAGTACTGTATTAAGCTCAGGTCATCAGGAAGTAATCCTACATAAGAATCTTAAATGCATTTTGCAAACTACATATAATAATAATAGTTTATTTAGACATGATACAATGTTGTTATTTAGACATGATACATAGGTATAAATGAGGTGTACATGCCAAAAGCCCCTAATATGCTGTGCATTGTGGGCATTCTTAAGATTAAGTAATAGTAGACTACATGGTAAAAAATTATGGTTGATAATTTATAAAATAAGTATAATTGTGTATCTAAGTTGTAAAATTTGGATATAAGTTGAACATAATAATCTACAGTGGACCCCCGAGTTTCGTAAAAACTTCACTCCTGAAGTCTGCTCAAGTGCCATTACCGAACGAATTTTCTCCCTTAAGGAAAAATTTCACGTAGGTTAGTCTATTTCAGACCCCCAAAAATACTTTTCCACAAGCACTTACAATATTATACTTACATAAATGTACGATTTCCGGGGTTTACGAAACTCGGGGGTCCACTGTATTAATTGTAGCTATGCAATTAATTGAGTGAGATAACAATTTAAAACAATTACTAGTTGCATTGCAATTACAGTTTATGTGGTCATTATAATGTAAATGTTATAGTAACAGTTAGCTCAGTATGTATTATTCATAACAGGTTTTTACATTTAAGTGATTAATCAGGTTTATACATTTAAGTGATTAATCAACTTTGTTGGGAATGTTTGATATTGTGCACTTAGGTTTGGGTGAGGTGGTTTTTTAGCATTGTTTTGAATTGGGGTACAGGCAGGGTTTCTTTGGCAATCACAGGTAATAAATTCCAAATTTTCGGGCCTTTTATATGCATCGAGTTTTTGCATAGTGTTAGATGGACACGGGGAACATCGAGGAGTGCTCTGTGTCTAGTGTTATGGTCATGTGTCCTGTTAAAGTTGGTAAGAAGTTTGAGTGGTGGGTTAATATTTGCATAGTGTGTTCTATGTATGTAATAGGCACAGTAAAAAGTATGGATGTCTTGTATTGTACACAGTGAATACATATCACACATACAGAATTTCCATTAGAAATGAAAGGTCATACAATGGAAAATCCCCCTAAGGTGAAGGAAAAACTTGTGTGCAAAGTAAAGACTTATGTTATTTTTGTTATAACAGATGCAAACTGATTATATATGTATATATGTATATATGTATAGGGCCACTCCTAGGTAGTTGGCTGGTAGACAGCAACCGCCCAGGGAGGTACTACCATCCTGCCAAGCGAGTGTAAAACGGAAGCCTGTATGTAATTGTTTTACATGATGGTAAGATTACTGGTGTCTTTTTTTGTCTCATACACATGCAAGGTTTCAGGTACGTCTTGCTACTGCTACTTACACTTAGGTCACACTATGCATGCATGTACAAGCATATATATACACACCCCTCTGGGTTTTCTTCTATTTTCTTACTAGTTCTTGTTTATTTCATCTTATCTCCATGGGAAAATGGAATAGAATTCTTCCTCCATAAGCCATGCATGTCGTAAGAGGTGACTAAAATGCCGGGAGCAAGGGGCTAGTAACCCCTCCTTCTCTATACAGTGGTCCCTCGGTTTTCGCCGAAAATTCATTCCAGAATGCTGCTCAAGTGCCATTACCAAACAAATTTTCTTCCTTAAAAAATAATGTCACGTAGGTTAGTCTATTTCAGACCCCCAAAAATACACTTGCAACAGCACTTACGAAAATACACTTACATAAATGTTCGAGTTTGGAGATGCACGAAAACCGAGGGACCACTGTATATAAAAAAATTTCAAAGGAGAAACTTTTGTTTTTCCTCTTGGGCCACCCTGCCTCGGTGGGTTACAGCTGGTTTGTTGAAAGAAGATAATGACACAATGTGCAGGTCATCACTGGGTTTTTCCCGAGGACACAGGATCTCTTCCTCCACAACGATCCTCTAACAAGACTGCAACTACATCTACAGGGACCTCGTGAGTCAACACTCTCTGAGACACTGCAGTACTGACTACAAAAGAAGAGCGGAGAAGATTCTATGCAACACCACACTGGATTTCACCACTAACAATACATAGTCCTTCCAGTTATCAAAACAAACAACAATCTAGCCAACACCTGATCGCCACTACTGACATTTCACAAAACTCTTGGTCATTCACCATCTCTTTAGGTTTTGGCAAAATTTTAACTTACCTAAAATTGCCACTGCTGTCACCCTCAAGTCCTGCCCCACTGTACAGACCTAACCTGTCTACACCTCATGGATTTCACCTCAGCCACTATATAACCTCATGTTCTCGTCTCTATGAAATGATAAAGTCCCTGGTAGATAAAATGACCTCACAATATAATGCCATAACCTACACAATTACCATATGTCATTGTCATCACGGTGTCATTATACTACCACTTTACAAAAATTAAGAAAATTTCTTTGTCATTTTTTCATTTACTGTACCATAAAACTATAATTCTAACTAAAAAAAAATTATTAATTAAAACATCTTGTGCTCTTAAAGTTTTGGGACATAGTGCCTCATTCCTCTAGACCTGTATGTCTTGCCTCCATAAATTATTTTCATTACCATTTTGGGCTTCACTAACTGAGAGTTCATTCACAATTTCTTGACCTGCTTCCTTCAGTTCTATATGCTCCTGTCCTGACTTCAACTCCTCATATTTTATCAGGTTTTTTATATCGTTATTCCATTTACTATCTTCTACTTTCCCACTGTTATAAAATTCACTTACAACTCCCTTTACAGTGTCTACTTTTGTGACACTACCATAGTCTAAATATAGTTTATTTTCAATATCAGTTTTTGCTTTCTTCCTTTCATCCAGATCACTTTCGGGTGTATTCTTACTTTGCCGTTTAATTTTGATCACCTTCTTCTTTTTCACTTTTTCTGCTAAGTCCTTATCCTTAATCCATTTTTCTGGTATGGTCCAATCCATGGGCTCAAAACCATCGTCAGGGCTCAATAACCTGCCATTCTGATCATCCCCTTGGTGAGTCTTCCTGTACTCCTCCAACATTATCTGTGTCTGCTTCATTGGGTCATCGTCTGGGTTGTATGGCATTATTTTTATTTCCAAAATCTCTAAAAGGCGCTTCATGACATTATCAACGTAAGTGTTAATGATCAGGTCTGCATGGCGGTCCTGAAAACAAAATAAGATGATTTAAAAATTAATTTAAGAATCAAAATGCCTCATTAGACATGCAAGTTTTTATGTACCTATTTTTTAAATACTTGCAATTAAACTAAGCTTGGAAGTAGAGGTATAATGCCTGCAGCACAGCCAGGATTTCAATCTGGGAAGGGAGGCTAAGATAGAATTTCAATCAGTGGGGGTTTAAAAATCCTAAAATACTGAGAAAATGCAGAGAAATCCTTGTTAAAAACATGATTTTTCAGCACATATATGAAATTTCTTAAACTATAATGTTTTCATGACCACTGGTCAATATAACAGTGGAAATTAGCCATTAAGTTAAAAAATAAAAAGCATTTGTATCTAGGGTGGCTTTAACCCCTTTAATCCCCCTTCCCTGTGACTCTGCCTCTGCCTCTGCCTATTCACTATGACTTATTTTTAAATTCCCAAACACTAAATCAGTTGGACCTTAAAAATGACTAAATTGGAGAAAATATAAAAAAATGTTTGACTGGATACAGTCACCTATTAAAGGTATCTACCTATCAACTATAAGACTTGGCCAATTATCTAACCTCAGGTAGAAAGTTCCAAGGTTGGATAAAAATAAGTTTTCTGACCCTGTAGCTGGCCAATCATCTTCCTGAGGTCAAAAAAAGGTGCATTATCCAAGAGTGCAGAAGCCACCAAGATTGGATAAAATCAATTACCTGACTGCAGAAGTCTTGACTTCAGATAAAATATTACAATAAAATTTTAAGTTAATGGAATCCCAATTAAAAAGATTTTGATCTGAAGAGACAAAATCTGTGGTCAGACATTTGAAAATAACAAACAAGACCATTAAATAGAGAATTGTCAGCTATTCTTAAGTCTGCTGGGTAAATTCATTTAAAATTTAACTCTTGTGGGTTTAGTGCTTAGTTCTGATTGTAATTTTTTTTATTAAGATATCGGCCATTTCCCACTAAGGCAGGATGATCCTAAAAAGAAGGAACACTTTCATCATCATCATCATCATCATTCACTCCATGACCGTCGTGCCAGAGGTGTGCCTACACTACAGTTAAAATACTGCAACATATCAACACCCCTCCTTCAGAGCACAGGCACTGTACTTCCCACCTCCAGGACTCAAGTCTGGCTTGCCAGTTTTCCTGAATCCCTTCATAAATGTTACTTTGTTCACATTCAAACAGAACACCAAGTCATAAAAAAACATTCGTCTCCACTCGTTCCTACTTAACATGCTCACGCATGCTTGCTGGAAGTCCAAGTCTTTCACACACAAAACCTCCTTTACCCCCTCCCTCCAACCTTTCATAGGCCAACCCCTACCTGTCTTCCTTCCACTACAGATTTATACGTTCTACAAGTCATTCTATTTCGTTCCATTCTCTCTAAATGTCCGAACCACCTCAACAACCCCTCCTGAGCCCTCTGGATAATACTTTTAGTAATGCCACACCTAATAATTTCAAATTTAACAGTCAGTTAAATCAGTCATCACTGTTACAATAATGGAAAAATATTCTCATAATTCATGTTTAACAAACAATCAGCTTTAACAGACACTCCTTTCCCTCATGTTAGTCTGTTAAATCAAGGGTTCACTGTATAATTATGTCCACCCATGGATGCTTTACCTACTACCTAATATTTTTATTATGTATACAACTTACTTCTAATGTCATCAAAGTCAGATCAAAAATAAATGACTACTTTGTGTGTGTGTTAGTTTTGTGTGTGTGTGTGTGTATGTATGTGTTAGTTACCATTTTGTCCTAGGCACATGTTGATTAGACACTAGGCCTATGTGTGTGTGTGTGTATGTATGTGTGTTTTTTCGTATGCCCTAGCTTGTATGTAAAACTAGTACGTATAGTTATTCTCTATAAAATGTAATTTTTGTTAATATTTTTGGGTGTCTGGAATGGATTAATTGGATTTACATTATGTATTTCTTATGGGAAATATTAACAAAAAATACATTTTATAGAGAATAACTATAGTTTTACATACAAACTAGGGCATACGAAAACCGAGGTTCCTCCATATATTATTTTTTTTACCTAAAATTACCTGTTTTGTAGGTTGAAGGTTACATATGACCAGTTTACCTCCTCTTTTCTTTGTATCAACAGGAATATTACCACTGGGAACAATCTGCAGAGTTGTGCCCAAACAGATGCTTAGGTCAGCAGCACTGAAAATATTCAACTCCATAAAAATCAATCTTCTACAAGAACACAAATAAGATAAAAAATTAAACTGAAATGTTACTATCAGTTAACCTAAAATGCACAGGTAATAAACTTAAAAAAACTGAATATTCCTTTCATGTTTCAGCAAATAACCCCAAGTCATATTTTTATGCAGTTCTTATCTAACAAGTTTAGCAAGTAAAAGCTATTACCATTACATGTGAAATATAATTAAAATCAATTCATGTGTTTCCACTCTCATGACCTATCTCAAAACCAGATTTCATTAGTGGCTGCATGAACAATCAGATTCTTGCCACTTGCATTTCATAAGCAAAAGAAAATTGGCTGATTGGGTAAATTCTGCAGACAAGTTGAATATAGATGACTGTCAACCCTTTACCAGGCAATTCAGTGCTTTTGCCACTCTAAAAGCATGGGATTTATGATGCCACGGAACCAAATAATACTCTATGAGATTTTTCGTTTATGCCAGACCAATCACAAGTTGAAGATTAAGACACATGTGCAACGGTTGGGTATCTTTATTGATGAAACGTTTTGCCTTCACAGTAGGCTTCTTCAGTCAAATACTATGGAGGTAGCAGTAGTAATGAAATAAAGATTATGTAATCAGTCCATCAACCTTGGAGAAAAAGTATTTGAGGTGGTCAGTCCCTCAGCCTGGAGAAGAGTTCAGCTTCATGGTCTGGAACAATATGAAACTGAAGCACAAGAACAGAGTTGAAGGTGAGGTGGAAGATTTCGAAGATGTTGTAGGGGATGGGATTCACTATCACAAGGCTTCTACGAGCTATATCATTTATGATGTGGGCATTTTCTGTCACATCTCACTTGCTGGGGAAGCCAAATGAAAACAATTTCATTTAAGCGCTCGATGGAGACGGATTTCTGATGAAAGAGTTCCCATGTTTCCACAATTTTCACCACTCCAGAATGCTGGTAAGTTTCTGAATTTATTTAAAAAATTTAGATGAATGTTTGAACATAGTTCTATGACACTGAAGTGTGTGACATTAATGAGTAACAATGACATACAAGTGAAAATATGATACACAAAGGAGTCACAAACGGCTCTCTGCCTGGGAACAGCATTTCATCCTGGGCAAAAATTGTGCTGCATAACTTGTTATATATTGCAAATATGCACAAATTAGTTCATTTGTGATGCTCATGTTGTATCTTCTTGTTATTTCAGTCCAACTAAGAATTGTTTATAGATCAAGTGCCCAGAGAAGAAGGGACTATGCCTAGGCTGATCCTCATTTTGACAGTGAAAGTGACTGACTCTACAGCTAAGGGAAAAAATGATGATAAATGTATTCCTGACAAGGGATATAACACAACACTACCTCACTGGCCAATTCATGATAATTACAATATTTTTTTTATCATATCAAGTATATGTATGCATTTTCACATTTAAAAAAATTATTTTTGTATAATTTTTTAGTATGTTCAAACACTATGAAAACAAGTTCCTATTGTTTTTTTGTATATCTTTCTATTGAATAATAAAGCTTAAATATGCATCTAACTCAGTACTACATCAACAGAAACAAGTGGTTTTAAAACAAAGAACATATGTATTGCAACTGCCTGGGATTTGAACCAGAGTTGTCTAGGCAGCCTCCCAGGAGGTTAGCTTAACTCTCAATGCCCTAGACCACTACACCACATCTTGTGGCATAGTGGTCTACAACATCGAAAGTTTAGCTACAGTACTGGCATTATTATTATTACGGATTTTTGAATATTCAATATTTTTCTACTAAAAGGTCAATTAAGCCAATTTCACTGATTGCTAATAGATTTGTTTAGATACATTAGTACAGGGCAACTATTTAAAATTAACTTTAACCCTTTCACTGTCGAGAGCCCTGCTCACAAACTTGCTCTCAGTGTCGAAAAATATTCCAAAAAAAAAAAATTCTTACAAAAATGTTAAAAATAGTTTTCTGAGTGCTATAAAAGAAAAAAAAATTGCGATCAGTAGTTACCGAGATATACAGGCGTGAAGGTGACAGAAAGTGAACCGCTGACGGCAACATCGGCGACTGCCGCTCACTCGGTAATATTATTTTTACTTTTATTCTATTTTTTCTTTTCTTTTCTAATATTTTATTTTTTCAAGTAACTTTTGTGGCCTGTGAGACCAATATAATGTACAGTGGACCCCCTGAAATCAGACATAATTCGTTCCAGAATGCTGGTCTAGTGCCGTTACCGAACGAATTTGTTCCCATAAGGACAAATGTAAATTAGATTAGTCCGTTTCAGACCCCCAAAAATACACTTACAAAAGCACTTACAAAAATACACTTACATAATTGTTCGAGTTGGGAGCTGTACGAAATCCAGAGTACCACTGTACGTATATACAATATACATCACTCGAACAGCCTTCTGGAACGAATTATTGACGAAATCTGGGGTACCACTGTATATCCACTCATTGTATGCAACACAATAACTGCACAAATATTGTTATTATATTGTTTACAAAACTACAACTTTACCAATAATATGGAACTGCTCACATAACTATTGCAATGTTAACTGTTTTTCTTTAGGTTCTTTTTCCTCATTTTCATGTTATGTGCCTTCCTTGTATCTGAGCACTGAATTTTTCCAACATTTCTTCTTGCTTTCTTTCTTCCTCATCCTCTTCTAAGAGCTCATTCACATCTTCCTGCATATCTCCAAACCCTTTGACTGGCAATCTCCTTGCCAGCTAAACAATTTCCTGCACCTGGCCCTCAAATGAGGAAAAACCTGTGAAAGTATTCCTCACACTAAGCCATAATTTTCCCCAGCCTACATTTAATGTTAATTGAGATACTTCATTTCATGCACTTTTGATGTAGCTGATGGCATCTGCAATATTAAATTTATGCCTAAAATCTGGCATTTCAGGGTCTGAGTCAGTGTCCATTTCTACAAGTTTCTGCATCACTCTTCATGTGTAGTTGCACTTAAATGTCCTAATAATTCCACGATCCAGTAGTTGCATTAAAGATGCTGTATTTGGTGGTAAAAACAACTTTTACATATGGATAAACATCTACTAAACAGTCTGGATGATGAAAAGATCAAAAACCAATTCACTAAGACAGAGTTGAGTATGGTTTGGGATGCATATGCATGGAGAACTGAGGAGTGTGATTAGAATTGTCCTGTACAAACAGTGGCTTGACCCATAATCTGTCTGGTTGCAAGACGGAGAGGAGAAAGTTACCACATCACAATGATAAAAAAATAATGCAATTTTTCAACCATCATACAGTGAATTCATCTTAAAAGATCACAGCTTAATCGACAGTCTAGTGTACACAGTTTAGAGATACAAAATCCTATTTACAAAAATCAAAATGCTGTACAAAATGTCTGACCCATAACACTCACCATGAATGAGAAGTAGCCAAGTCAAGATCAGCATCTGGTAATCCATCTTCCCAGTCCAATACATTATCATGAAGTTTCCCACGGCACCGTCTTCCATTCCCACGCTTTCCTGGACATGGCTTGCCTTCACTCTTCTGACCAACGGTTGTTACTGCTGTGCTCCTTACAAATTGTCTAGTAAAAATGAACACAAATATTTATGCACTACAATAGACAACCAAATTGTTATAATTTCAAGCATGCTCCATTTTTATATTCAGTTCTCAAGCAAGGACACTTATGATGACTTACCTATGACAATAGTCACACTTATCCACAAACATGTCACCATGAAGCTCTGCTAACTTTTTACGCTGCAGTCCTGACCTTAGGTGGAGGCCATCAATATTCTGAGTTACAACATACTGCACATACCCTGAAGGTATTATAGAAAAATTTGCATTTAGATTTTTCAAAGCAAAATTCAAAGAAAAAGAATGTGCACATTCTTCAAATTGTAGAGGTAAAATGTTGTTAAAAAAAAAAAAAAATTCATAAGCAAAAGGAAAATATGCAAGTTAAGAAAATTTAAGATTTTATCAACTGACTATATCACCAAAGAAGAAAATACATTTACTATCACACATTCAATAGCTGCCTTGAAAAAAATACCGATATCACATTCCAAATGACCATCCAAACCACAACTTCACCCATCCTTCAGAGTGCAGGCACTTTACTGCCC
Source organism: Cherax destructor (assembly GCA_009830355.1). Lineage (NCBI taxonomy): Eukaryota > Metazoa > Arthropoda > Malacostraca > Decapoda > Parastacidae > Cherax > Cherax destructor. The sequence continues at coordinate 212,392 of WNWK01001726.1, forward strand.
ATGAGTGTGTAGTAGAGTGTAGGAATGAGCTGTATAGGTCTGCAAGTGAGCTGTAAGGACAGGAGTAAGCTGTAAAGGTGGGAGTGAATTGTAGAGGTGTGGGAGTGAGCTGAAAGGGTGTGGGAGTGAGCTATAAGGATGTGAGAGTGAGCTATAAGGATGTGAGAGTGAGCTATAAGGATGTGAGAGTGAGCTATAAGGATGTGAGAGTGAGCTATAAGGATGTGAGAGTGAGCTATAAGGATGTGAGAGTGAGCTATAAGGATGTGAGAGTGAGCTATAAGGATGTGAGAGTGAGCTATAAGGATGTGAGAGTGAGCTATAAGGATGTGAGAGTGAGCTATAACGATGTGAGAGTGAGCTATAACGATGTGAGAGTGAGCTATAAGGATGTGAGAGTGAGCTATAAGGATGTGAGAGTGAGCTATAGATGATGGTTGATGTGAGAGTGAGCTATAAGGATGTGAGAGTGAGCTATAAGGATGTGAGAGTGAGCTATAAGGATGTGAGAGTGAGCTATAAGGATGTGAGAGTGAGCTATAGAGCGAACTGCAGGAATGCTAGAGAAAATATAAGTGAACTGTAAAGAGGCTGCAAGGTCCTGATAGGTCACAGATAATCCCTAGCCCCAAATGAAATACAGGGTGACCATCACTAATCTGGTATCATCGGGACCTGTAGAGTGCCAGATTAGTGAATTTTCCGGATTACAATTGTTAGGTTAGAATACACTTAACGGTGATATTTACTTATCTGAAATTTCACCCACTTTATGTCCTATTTTTGAACCATTCCAATGTTCCAGTCTACCAAACTCATAGCTATTTCACTAGTATTCCTTCTATTCTGTCTATTGAGTACAAGAAACCGCCCATTTACCTATTTCAACTATCCAATAAAGTGGTCAGAAATTGGTAATTTGCCCAATTTCAAACAAATTTCAAGAGATCCCAATTTCAAAATAGGGTCCAGAATAAACAATGCAGACACTCCTGGCAATAAAATAACATTTTCTCTGTTCATTAGTCACATCTCTTATATTACGCTTGCTTTCCACTCTAAATTTTTATTCACACAAAAAATAGAAGATTTACTGTTATGCAGACTACTACAGTATTGTAATAACTGTATAAATAATGTCAACCCATTCATGACTGCGCATTAGACTGACCAGTTGGACACGTATTGGATGGTGACGTCATTTGTTTACTCTTGAACATCAGCAAAAATCGAACATTTCGGCTACTTTGAGCTCAATTTCAGGGTACTTTCCATCATGAAACCAATCAAAATCATATCTATTTCTGTAATATATCTTCCATTCTATCACATGAAAAAATAAACGAGAATATAACCATAAAAACCATATGAAAATACACAGTAAAGTCGCTGTTTTACACCAAAAAACAAGGTAGCAGTTTTTTCTCATTATGCACTGCGTGCTGAAGGATTTTCTTTATACAGTGGACCCCGGCTAACGAACACCCCGGAAATCGTACAATTATGTAAGTAATATTGTAAGTGCTTGTGGAAGTGTATTTTTGGGAGTCTGAAATAGACTAACCTACGTGACATTATTTCTTAAGGAAGTAAATTCGTTCGGTAATGGCACTTGAGCAGGCTTCTGGAATGAATTTTGTTCGTTAGCCGGGGGTCCACTGTATAGTGAACACTTACCACACAGGCCTATTTTCTCATATGTAGGCCCAAATTTACTAGTCACAGCTTATCTGAGTGAGCTGAGCTCATAGCGACTGACATTGGCTTCAAAGCCACCTTATCTTTTATGGATAATGTATGGCGAAGCATTTCTTTTATTCATTGGAACCATGGCTAGGGCTAAAAGTGAGCAGGTTAAAACAATAAATAGAGAAAAAGAAATTGGAATGACTTATGCAGCAAGTAGCGCATAATTTGAAATTATGCTAGCCGAAATTAGTGCCGGATTACTGATGGAACCAGATTACTGATTGCCAGATTAGTGATGGCCAACCTGTACTGGGAAGAAGAAATATAAAAGATACAGTCAAACCTCGGTTTTTGTATGCCCTAGTTTTCGTACGATTCGGTTTTCAATTACTTTTTTTCGTCGAAATTTTGTTCCAGTTTTTGTACATCCGCTTTGTTTTCATATACATACAGTGGACCCCCGGTTTTCGTTATTTTTTCGTTCCAGAATGCTGTTCAAGTGCCATTACCAAACGAATTTATTCTCATAAGGAATAATGTAAAGTAGACTAGTCCTTTTAAACCCCAAAAAATACACTTACAAAAGCATTTAAAAAAAATACACTTACATAAAAGGGCGAGTTTGGAGCAGGACGAACACCGGGGGTCCACTGTAGTTGAAAATGGTCCGTACCAAACTCGTCCACCTGCCTGCGTGACTCGGCCACTCATTTCCCGGAATCAAGCGCCCACACAAAGCATCCCATGCGTTCGTGACTTAGTCTGCCTTTGTTTCTCGTTGAGTGAGCATCATCCTGCGCATTCATCCGAATGTGTCCTCAAGAAATATTTTGAAGGGTTTGAGGCTGACCCTAACGACCCTATGCCTGTTGTGGAATCTATTGTGTCTTTGGGGAAGTCCATGGTGTTGGATGTGAGTGGCCAGGATGTGGAAGAGTTGGTGGACAACCACAGGGAAGAGCTAACCACTGAAGAGCTGCAAGACCTTCAAATGGAAGAGCAACAGACCACAGGTGAGAAAATTGCTTCAGAGGAGGAAGAGAGATGGGAGAATGTGTCTTCTTCAGTGATTAAGGACATGTGTGCAAAGTGGAATGAGTTGCAAAGTTTTGTGGAGAAATATCACCCTAACAAAGCTGTTGCAAGCCATGTCTGCAACATGTTCAATGACAATGCCTTGTCCCATTTTAGGCAAATCTTAAAGAGACTCCAGAAACAGACCTCTCTGGACAGATTTTTTGTGCGACAGGGGTCCAGTGACTCTCAAGCTGGTCCTAGTGCCAGTAAAAGACAAAGAAGGGAAGTAACCCCAGATAGGGCCTTGATACCTGAATTCCTTATGGACGGGGATTCCCCTTCCAAACAATAACCTCTCCTCCTTCCTCTTCCCTCCCCTCTGTCTTCCATATGCCAACAAGAGTCTTCAATAAAGGTAAAAGTGATGTTAAATGTTCATTTATCCATTTCATTAGTCATTTATATTTATTTCTCATTGTTTTCTGTATGTAAAACTATAGTTATTCTCTATAAAATGTAATTTTTGTTAATATTTTTGGGTGTCTGGAACGGATTAACTGGATTTACATTATTTCTTATGGGAAATATTGCTTCAGTTTTCGTATGATTCGGCTTTCGTCAGACTTTTTCAAATGGATTAATCACGAAAACCGAGGTTTCACTGTAACTAAAAGAGGCATAAATAATGAGAAAACAGCTGTATTGTGATATTTTACTTCTATGTGCCACATTTCTTGAATATTTTGCTATAAACATACTGTAGTGGGTTGCGAAGTAGGTACCAGAACCATCTAAGTCGTGAGGCGAATACAATTTTAATTTTTGAGTCGGTGGTGGAAGCTTCACTCATTTTTTCACTTTACTCATCCTGCACTTCCCAACTATCTTCATTCTATTTATATGATGTGTTACTTCAACTCCTAAATGATGGTGTTTGCTGTATAACTACATATTAATGTTAATTTAATAAAGAAAAAAGACATGAAAATCAGTTATCAAAACTGGTTCACAAACTTACATTATTTATCAGGTTTTGAGAAACTATCATGACCACAATCATGACCACTTATCGAGTTTACTATTTATGAACAGTAAACCCTTAATTTAATGAACCTCAATTTAATCCGTTAAATAGAGGGTTGACCTACATATTCAAAATGATATTAATTACAAAGACAAAAAAATAGAAAACAAAAGCAATAATGTAATCACTACTGTGTACCACTTACCATTATGCTCTAAAGCAACAATAGCCATGTGAGTGAGTGTTGGCTTAGCATCATCCCAGGATATATTTATGTCAGGCTTCAATCCTTCCTTCTCCAAAGTCCATACTCCTTTTGGACCCCTAAATAAAAATTTTGCATTAAAATAAATATATCCGAGCCTAGAACAATATTTAATCGGAAAAGAATTATATTTGTATACCATGGGACTTAGTAAGCTTTCTAAATGATGGAAAGTGAATGAAAGTGATGCTATAGTATAAAGAAGGTATGAAGATGTGAAAAAAATAGGAATGCCAAGATTACACTTGCCACTCATGGCTCAAACGGTAGTGCCCTCAGTATACAGCTGACCAGGATTTGATCCCAGCGTGGATGGAAATGTTAGTCATGTTTCCTTACACCTGTTGTCCCTGTTCACACAGCAGTAAGTAGGTACCTGGGTGTTAGCAAATTACTTTGGAAGGCATCCCAGGAGACAAGGGAAAGAGGAGGTTGTTAGCATACCTTATACATATACAGTGGTCCCTCGTGTTTCGGTCGGTCCAATTATCGGTTATTTCGTGTTTCGATTGCTTTTTTCTGTCTATGTTTCCCTCGTGTATCGGTCCATACCAGACCTGTCCGCCTGCCCGCGCTTGCACGCCTCGCCGCGCAAGACGCCAGTCTAGCATTGTTTACACTTGAGAGAACATTACCCAGCGCGCTCTTTCAAACATTTCACAATAAATTTACTCTGTTTATTGCTGGTTTAGTGATTGTCACTGTGAAATAAGTCACCATGGGTCCAAAGAAGCTTCCTAGTGGCACCCCTGTGGTAGCAGGCATGCAGGGAGTGTAGCAGGCATGCAGGGAGTGTAGCATTCATGCAGGGAGTGTAGCATTCATGCAGGGAGTGTAGCATTCATGCAGGGAGTGTAGCATTCATGCAGGGAGTGTAGCATTCATGCAGGGAGTGTAGCATTCATGCAGGGAGTGTAGCATTCATGCAGGGAGTGTAGCAGGCATGCAGGGAGTGTAGCATTCATGCAGGGAGTGTAACATTCATGCAGGGAGTGTAACATTCATGCAGGGAGTGTAACATTCATGCAGGGAGTGTAGCAGGCATGCAGGGAGTGTAGCAGGCATGCAGGGAGTGTAGCAGGCATGCAGGGATTGTAGCAGGAAGGCAGGGAGTGGGGATTACCCTTCCAAACACTAACCCCTCCCCCTGTCCTCCTCCCTATCTTCCAGATGCCAGCAACTCTCTTCAATAAAGGCAAGTAAATGTTATTTATTATTCTGTTATTTATTATTTATTATGTAGTAGTATTTATAATTACACGTATGTGTTAATGATGATGTTTTGTGTATGTAGACCTATAATTAAAATGTATTTTTTGTGAATATTTTTGGGTGGAACGGATTAATTGTATTTACATTATTTCTTATGGGAAATAAGGTTTCGAGTTTCAAAGTTTTCGAGTTGAGGTCTAGCTCCTGGAATGGATTAAGACCGATAGTCGAGGGACCACTGTATAGTACAGTGGTCCCTCGGTTTTCGCCAAAAATTCGTTCCAGAATGCTGCTCAAGTGCCATTACCGAACGAATTTACTTCCTTAAGAAATACAGTGGTACCTCGAGTTACGATGGTCCCCAAAATCGCCCTTTTATGTAAGTTTATTTTTTTAAATGCTTTTGTAGGTATATTTTTGGGGGTGTAAAAGGACTAGTCTATTTTACATTATTCCTTATGGGGATAAATTCGTTTGGTAATGGCACTTGAACAGCATTCTCGAACGAAAAAATATCGTAACTCGAGGTACCACTGTAATGTCACATAGGTTAGTCTATTTCAGACCCCCAAAAATACACTTGCAACAGCACTTACGAAAATACACTTACATAAATGTTTGAGTTTGGAGATGCACGAAAACCGAGGGACCACTGTATATACATACAGTCATATCCCATCCTACATCATTAATTGGTTCCAAGAGCCATGACGTAACCCGGTTTTTGACGTAAACTGGACCTAATGCCTTAAAAATGCTTTAAAATGATGACAAACACTTTAAAACTAGTGTAAATAACTCACGAAAGAATATAACTACTATTGCTAAACCCTAAAGAACACTAAAAACACATTTTACTCATATTTTTTAAAGAATAATTATAATATAATTAAACAAATTATGATGTAGGTGACATTGCTGAGTGACGTAAAGTTGGACGTAATGATGTTCGCTGAACTGAAATTTACTCTTGAAAAGCAGCGTAAAAGCAAATTTGACATAGGCTGAAATGACATAAAACGGGGTATGACAGTATATTGCTGGGCTTTGAAATGAGCTGAGATAGGATAACAACTCTCAGCTTGTAGATTCATTTGCATAAATAACAATATCAAAAATTGTGAAGATACTCTACTAGAGAGTGACAGATGCTGTAAAATATTTCTCAAATCTTTTTTTTTTTTTTTAACACACTGGTAGAATCCCACTGAGGCAGGGTGACCTAAAAAGAAAAAACAGAGTTTTTCTTCTTACATTTAGTAATTTATACAGAAGGGGTTACTAGCCTCTTGCTCCCAGCAATTTTGCCGCCTCTTACGACACACATGACTTACAAAGGAAGGATTCTTCTCCGCTTCCCCATGGAGTTCAGATCTTTGTATTATTATAAATAAATTCACTGGAAGTGCTAAACCCATAAGAGTCATGCAGGGAACAGGAGAGGGAGTTAATCAAGTTTTTCCCAAGGGAAGAGTAGCTCTAATTCTTTGGATCAAAAGCCCTTTGCAGCATCAACACATACCCTGAGGGTATCTCATTTTCCCCCAAACATTAATTTTTTAATATTGTAGAATGATAGTTTTTATTATATGACATTCATGGTAATATACATCACAAAAAATGTATCTACAAAAACATATTTATTAAAATATTAATAGCAAAACAGGAAAGCATCTAATCTAATTACTCACCTAAAATCTGGTATCCCTGCAGATGTACTAATGCCAGCACCAGTGTGGAAAACTGTGTGCTTTGATGCCTTCACCCACTCGGCCAGCAGCTGAACTTTTCTCTCTACCTCATCAGCAGAGTCGAATTTCTGAAGCAAAGGCATTTTATTAGAACAGACACAAAAAGTAAGCTACTATTAATATTTAAAACATATTACAGTACAGTAGATGATAAGTGGCCCATAAGCACCTAGTCAAAGTACAGTAATCCAAAACCCACATGGAAACAGAAATGAAACAGAATATTAGGAGGGCTATACATTTATATAGTATTTCAGCCTCCAACGAAGACCTTCTTTAGATAAAAGCCTCAGAGGCCAAAATATACAGCCCCCTTATCTGTTGTTTCATTGCTGGTCTCTATGTGGATATTTGGATTATATGTTCCAGCACTATCCATTATAGTTGAACCTCATTATTCATGGATATTTGGATTATATGTTCCAACACTATACATTATAGTTGAACCTCATTATTCGTGGGAATTATTCGTGCATGACAGGAGTCATGCACCAAGCAATACGACAATAAGCACCAAGAAAACTGTGAATACAAGGAATGCAAATAGTACAGTGGTACCTCGAGTTACGAGCAAAATTCGTTCCAGACGGCTATTCAAGTGCTGATACCGAAGGAATTTTTTCCCATAAGAAATAATGAAAATTAGATTAATCCATTTCAGACCCCCAAAAATACACTTACAAAAGCACCTACAAAAATACACTTGCATAATTGTTCGAGTTAGGAGCTGCTCGTAAGTAGAGGTACCACTGTAACAGGATTTCAACTGTGTATCTAAAAAATTATATAAAATAAACCCCCAATTAAAACAAACAGGCCAACACAATTTCAACAAAGCATTATTAAAACACCGCACCAATAATCCAATTTGCACGAGAAAATCCCCCAATCATACAAGCAGTAAAGTGTGAAAAATTAGAAAAGCACTGAGATACACGTGAAATTTCAATCGGAAACACAATTGGATATTTCCACTCCAAGTTAGGTGTGAGCCCTGGTTAGTGGCCTGATTATAAGGCACAAAGCAATATCCAACTATAAAAGTGTGTGAGAGAAGGAAAGAGTGACTTTAAAACAGTGTATGTTTAGTGCTGGATGTTATAAAAATGCAAAAAGGCTTCATAACACAAAGTGCAGTGGTGAGAGCACATTAGCTGGTCCTATTGCTGTGGGAAATTTTCCCTGCTGACTTTGTGCAAATTATATTATAAAGCAACTCAAAAAAAAAAAAAACATTAATTATTACTAATTAAATATTTGCAATACATAGTTAAATGTGTAGGTTTGTATTAAAATATAAATGGGTTGGTAATGTGTAATGGTAAGCTTGATGCATGTGAAATAATGTTACAAACTTTAATTATAATTTTTTTTTTTCAACAAGTCGGCCGTCTCCCACCAAGGCAGGGTGACCCAAAAAAGAAAGAAAATCCCAAAAAGAAAATACTTTCATCATCATTCAACACTTTCACCTCACTCATACATAATCACTGTCTTTGCAGAGGCGCTCAGATACTACAGTTAAGAATAGTCCCTCTAAACTGTCACTATCCCAGACCAATCCTTAAAGTGCAGGCATTGTACTTCCCATTTCCAGGACTCAAGTCCGGCTAAATCAATAACCGGTTTCCCTGAATCCCTTCACTAAATATTACCCTGCTCACACTCCAACAGCTCGTCAGGTCCCAAAAACCATTTGTCTCCATTCACTCCTATCTAACACGCTCACATACGCTTAATTTTTAATACAATCTGTACCTAGCATATGTATGACAGTAGAAGTGCCTGCATCTTGAATTTAATGACTTCTTGGGATTTGCACAAATTTGATGATACACACATGGGCATATACAGTGGATCCCCGGATTTCGTACTGCTCTCAACTCGAACAATTATGTAAGTGTATTTTTGTAAGTGCTTTTGTAAGTGTATTTTTGGGGGTCTGAAATGGACTAATCTAATTTACATTTGTCCTTATGGGAACATATTTGTTGGGTAACGGCACTCGAACAGCCTTCTGGAAAGAATTATTGACGAAATTCGGGGGTCCACTGTATATACGTACAGTGGTACCCTGAGTTTCGTACTTTAACTAATAACTCTGGATAACCATAGAGAGTCAAGGAATGTGGCTTATTTTCTGTTCAGCATCTGAAGACCTTCCTTAGGGTGGAACCCACAAGACAAAACACTTTTTGGAATCTATACACTACTGTGTGAACATAGGGAGCAGGTGTTGGGAGACTTGCCAACATGTTTAAACTTATATACTGTACATATATGTTTAAATGAGATTAACAATATAGGGGTCACAATGGATTTAAATCCTTTTGAGGAATTTTAGAGATGTCCTAGGTTAAATAATCATAAAATGTCACCATTGTCTTGAAATTATAATTAAAAAATGTAAAATGCAAATTTATTTATTTATACATATATCTTCTTCCTTCTTTTAACAAACCGGCCAAATCCCACTGAAGCAGGGTGGCCCAAAAAGAAAAACAAAAGTTCTCATTTTAACTTTAGTAATGTACACAGAAGGGGGTTACTAGCCCCTTGCTCCCGGCATGTTAGTTGCCTCTTATGACACGCATGGATGTATGGATGTATGTGTGTGTGTGTGAGCAGAGTAATATTTTGTGAAGGGATTCAGGGAAACTAGTTAATTGATTTAGTTGGACTTGAGTCCTGGAAATGGGAAGTACAATGCCTGCACTTTAAAGGAGTTGTCTGGGATAGTGACAGTTGGGAGGGACTTATTCTCAGCTGTCGTATCTGAGCACCTCTGCAAAGACAGTGATTATGTATGAGTGAGGTGAAAGTGTTGAATGATGATGAAAGTATTTTCTTTTGGGGATTTTCTTTCTTTTTGGGTCACCCTGCCTCAGTGGGAGACGGCCGACTTGAGAAAAAAAATATATACGTATATATGTAATTTATTTTATATTTATACTATTGTATACTGTATAATTTACCTAAGCAAAAATAAAGCTTTTTATTATTAAATTTATGGGGGAAGCTCTCAACCTGTAAGGTTTAGAAGGTTTATTTGATATAAGGAAGGGAAGACTATCTCTAATTCCTTGTATCAAGAGCTCTTCACCAGGGTAAAGAAACTTCAAAACTGTTAAAATTTGCAGCCAATTAAAAATAAACTATTTGCCCCTTAATCACCTCTGGTAATCCAAGTTTTCCTTTGTTTTCATACTTGCTGAGTCCTTCAGCATAATTGCATGACATCTTCACTTCTCCCTGGCTGATGTTTATATATCAAACTGGATTTTAACTTCTCTCTGGCTGATGTCTCTCAAACTGTTTTTGACTTCTTTAGCTGATGTCTCTCAAACTGGCTTTTGACTTCTCTCTGGCTGATGTCTCCCAAACTGGCTTTTGACTTCTCTCTGGCTGATGTCTATGTACCACACTGGTTTTGACTTCTCTCTTTGTACCATTGGCCTCAGAAATTCTTGGCTGATAGTCTTAATACCCTGCTTGTCCTTTGACTTCTCCCTGGCTCATGCCTATGTGGTAAAATGACCTCTTGACTGCTATGCCAAAATGGGAACAGCCAGTGGTGGTGTGGTGCCCATGCCTAAAAAAAAAAAAAACATGGATAGTTAGTAAAGGTTCAAAAATTATCTACAAAATATTTACCAGAGTAAGATATCAGTTTAGAAGAAAGGCAGATGACACTGAAGATGGTTGATAGAAGGAAGAGGAAACATGATAACCACATATAAGGTCATAAAAAGAACATGAAAGACTAGATAAGGGATTTCTTAGTACACCTGCAACAGGGATAACAAGAGGCCATGGTTGTAAATTGAGGAAAGAATGGAGTCAAAGGTATACTAGAAATATTTTCTTTGTCGAGTGGTAGATCAATGGAATGAATTAAAAGAGGAAGTAATAACTGCTACATCTAAGGGAAATTTTATAAATTAAATGTTACAGCTATGGAAAATTATATAAATTAAATGTTAATCTATGGGAAATTTTATAAATTAAATGAACAAATATACCCATAGCTCGATGGCTAGCACACTCAGCTCACACACTGAGGTCCGGGAGTCGATCCCCGGTGCGAGTGGAAATATCAGGACATATTTCCTTAAGACACCTGCTGTCCCTGTTAACCTAGCAGTAATATAGGTACCTGGGTGTTAGTGGATTGATGTGGGTCGCATCCTGGGACAAAATTGACCTAATTTGCCCGAAATGTTCTGCATAACAAGGGGCTTTCTATATAGTACTTTGTCAGATGTCAGCTTTGGTCTGTATACCTTGTACATGTACTTGTAGAAATAAAGATTATTATTATTATTATTATTATTATTATTATTACTGAAGGCGAGTCACCACCATAACTTTGCGCCTGTAGCTAGTAAGTTTATTCAGGAACAGGTACACATAAATACAGTTACATAAATTATCATACATAGAAGCATGTGCAGATTACCTAGGATAACCCCCCCAAAAAAAAAAGTCTGACTTATTTCCATTGGGTAACTACAAATATGTAACTGCACTAGCCTCTTGACTTCTCTGAGTTATATTTGTGCCACACTGGTCCCTTGACTTCTTCCTAGCTGATGTCTATGCACAATACTGCCCGCTTGACTTCCCTCTGGCTTGTATAAATGATGGCTTTTTCTTTTTTATGTTTTACCTTTGTTGGGGTTTATAGGGTCACCATAATTCACGCCGCATTAACCCCTGATTTCCTAGTTTTGGAGAAGAAATTATGTACAAAGTTAGAAGGCATATGGAAAAAGAACAAAAATTCCATCGCGAATAGAAATAGGAACAAAAAAAAGTTTCGAATTAGATTAGATGGACCCCACACTACACCCCAGCAGAGCCACACATTACTGAGTTAGTAACCGGCTTGACCCAGGCCGTAGAAGTCCTTACGGGTGGATGTATGCTGACGAGTGTCCTGGGAAGACCCAGACAGTAAGTAAGTTTATTCAGGTATACACTAGCAGAATATTTGCCCAACGACCCACTTTCAGTGCTACCCTAACAATAAGCTCTGATAAATCTAATAACTCATATACAAGTGCCACTCAAATCCAACCCCTCTCACTCATGTATTTATCCAACCTAAACTTGAAACTACCCAAGGTTTTAGCTTCAATAACTCTACTAGGCAGACTGTTCCACTCATCAACTACCCTATTCCCAATCACTGATGTTTACGACTTAATTCATGTCTACATTATGATTGTAACCACACACACATACAGATGAGACACAGGGATGTTAGGAAGTATTTCTTCAGCCATAGAGTTGTCAGGAAGTGGAACAATCTGGAGAGTGATGAAGTGGAGGCAGGATCCATACATAGCTTTAAGAAGAGATACGACAAAGCTCATAGTGGTGGGATAGGGTGGACCTAGTAGCGACCAGTGAAGAGGAGGGGCCAGGAGCAGTGAATCGACCCGTGCAACCATAAATAGATGAGTACAAATAGGTGAGTACACACACACGGTGTTTATGTTGGTACTCATAATGCATGTTATATAACTGACATGTAGTGTACAACATGATTATTGGCGGATATTACAAGGACCCCAGTGGAAATAAGTCACTTTGACTTCTTTTGGGGGGTTATACTAAGTAATTTACACATATATTACTAGGTATGATAATTGTACTTATGTGTATCTGTACCTAAATAAACTTGCGGTGCGCAGCACCACCATGTTTATGTACTCATCATGGAAAAATAAACACATGAGCAGTATAATGTGATCCTTTATTGACAACGTTTCGCCCACGCAGTGGGCTTTATCGAGTCACAAACAGATCTACCTGGATAAAATATATATGAGTATTATAGGATTTAGTCAGGTGGAGAATGCTGCATGTGACAATCTTCAGAGTAGGGTGATGGAGTCTTAACCTTGGGTAGCTTTAAAAAGAGATTGGACAAGTATATGGGTAGACCTTCTGCAGTGTTCTATTCTTAAGTTCTTATGTGGGATAGCGATGAAGAAGTTTCTTGGCAATAGGTTCAGCTATGTTGTAGAAGCCGTTGTTCTGGTTGAAGTTGTTGGATATGCAGATAAGTGATGATTCCAGGATTCTTCGGTATTGAGTGTTCTCTTCTCTGGCGATGAGTCTTGCGTTTCTGTAGTTGATCTGCCTGCGTACTGGTGTTCTGAAATACGTGTTTGGAGGTCTCTGGATGCTTCGCCGACGTATAATTTGCTGCAGTCATTACAAGGGATTGTGTATACCCCTGCAGTGGATTGAAGCTTGTCCTGTCTGTTACTGGTAATGTCCTTGATGGTGGTGGATGTGGAGGTGGATACTCTGAATGATGTATTGGAAAAAATGTTGGAAACGTGTTTGGCAATGGAGTTGGTGGGGAGGACTATGTACCTCTTCTCAGTAGTGTCTTCTCTGGGTGTGTTGAAGATGTTTAATGTCCGTCGTCTGCAGTCTCTAATGAAGTGACAGACAGGTCAAGCTTCAATCCACTGGTGGCTAAAACTCTCGCTTCACGCACGGAATGCCCGGGTTCAATTCCCGGCGGGGCGGAAACATTTCGAAGTGTTTCCTTACACACACACACACACACACACACACACACACACACACACACACACACACACACACACACACACACACACACACACACACACACATACAACAGGCCTAGTGTCTAATCGACATGTGCCTAGGATAAAATGGTAACTAACACACATCCTCCTCATCTACACCAACACTGACCCAAAGGCCAGTAAACATAAAATCCCGAATATAGCTATTGTCTAATAAATCTCAAACTAGTCTTAAGTTTGCCTGATATACTCCAATATAGGAGCTTTAATAGTAACTGTGTAACATGCCAAGACAAAACCATTCTTATTACTAATTTTACAATCTAAATATTCTGAACTACCTCGCTATTGTAAATATATTTAATCATTTGAAATTTGTATTCATTGTAATTTGTAATATAGATTAAAAACTAGTATTAAGTCTGCCCGAAATGCCTAGCTTGCCCAGGCATGCTAACTGCCATCTTTGTAATTGTTGTCTTCTAAATGTAAAACACACATTGTAGTTTTCACAGAGAAATGAATAATCTTAATCTTAATGAATTAAGGAAAGATCCTGGACTCCACCTTACAAAAGCAGACAAAGCAAATGCGATAATAATTATGGACAGGGTAGATTATAGGGGAAAAATAAACATGATATTGAGACGGAAACTCACGCGCCTCTTAAGTACGTACTAGTGTATTTTGGAATATTGGTCATTGTGATAACTAGAGAAAGCCTCTTCCGATCGGCTCTAGACTTTCAATATAGCTTTAAAAATAAGTTAGACAACTACATGAGTGGGTGGTGGCTGAGTTTGACTTGCCTAGCATGGGCCAATAGGCCTGCTGCAGTGCTCCTTCCTTATGTTTTTGTTCTTATAATGGGTCCAAGGAATGGGGGCGTCTGGAAAAAGAGTCACAGAAAATAAGTGACAGTTTTGGCTGGGAAAAAGTCACATTCTATTTAAATAAGATGAACAGCTAAAGTAATAACAAAATATTTTAGATCAGTTATTAACTGACAGTACATGACTAGTACACGTTGACACCATAATTTATATAAGATGGAATGACACATATGTAAAAAATATCACGTTTTATTCAATTTCTTAAGGCAATGAAACAAAAACATTTAAGTCAGTCATTTATTGGCAATATATGACATATAGAGATTGAAAACATCTTACATAATATCGTGGCATTATATGTATATTCAGTGTTAGGTTAGGTTTGTATTGTTACTTTTTCTCCTGTGACTTTTTTTCTGACCTTTTTTTTCCCCCTGGATCCGGACTGGGCCCGAACATTTGTGTCTGCAAAGCAAGTTTCAGTGCTAATCTAGCAAGTTTCAGTGCTAATCTAGCAAGTTTCAGTGCTAATCTAGCAAGTTTCAGTGCTAATCTAGCAAGTTTCAGTGCTAATCTAGCAAGTTTCAGTGCTAATCTACCAAGTTTCAGTGCTAATCTAGCAAGTTTCAGTTCTAATCTAGCACGTTTCAGTGCTAATCTAGCACGTTTCAGTGCTAATCTAGCAAGTTTCAGTGCTAATCTAGCAAGTCTCAGTGCTAATCTAGCAAGTTTCAGTGCTAATCTAGTACGTTTCAGTGCTAATCTAGCAAGTTTCAGTGCTAATCTAGCAAGTTTCAGTGCTAATCTAGCAAGTTTCAGTGCTAATCTAGTAACAAATTCGTTGAATTCAGAACATTAGTAATAAGTTTTCAGTCATGAACTCTGGCACACAACATTACAATGTAGTTATATGTGATTATTAGTTCTTCGGGAGTTATATAAAATAGGCAGAATCGGGATATTATTTCAGAATGGCTGGCAGTATGCCACTGTATATATAAAATACTTTGATATTTCTTAAACAGTAACATAATAGTACGTATACAGAATGAACGCCCTCAGGCACGGCATACAAGCTCAGTAATATGATATACAGTATTCAGACCCACGGGGCCACATACCTCTCTGCTCTGATACACATAAATTAACTTTTCTATACCTCTCTTCCCACACGCTACTTATTTTGATGCTGAACATTAGTAATTTTTCCAACTACAATTTTCCCTTCTTGTGGTTTCCTGCAAATACTCTGAGCCTCGGAATACGCCTACATTATCTGTTTAATTAAAACTGATGCTTTGTGCTCAGATGCTCTTATTGTGACCGGTAATCATGTTATTAAGGACTCGATGTAACAGTACAAATTATGAGTTACTTAAAAGGAAATCCATGTTTTTGCTACCTGACGCGGTTTCAGTTACCATTTTGTGAGACATCAGCATACACGTACCAAACCTAAACGCAACAAGCATGATCAAAACATAACCTAATTGTGTATAAGGGCAAACAAGCACCTCTGATGAGAGGTTGCCTTGCAAATCACGTTTGAAAGTTGGAAATATGTTCCAACTGGAACTGGTTCTAAGGATTGGTTTAGTCTGTCCGAGTGACAGAGAGGACCATCTCTCCAGAACGATGCTAGTATTACAAACGCGTTCACCTCACGACAACAGTCGCCGCTATCTACCATCATTCCGAACACCGGCAGTAGTTCCCAGAAGGTGAAGTAATTGCAACCGTCTTGAGTAATTTTAAGCTGCCATAAGATGGAGGAAAGTGTGGGAATATTTTACTAAAATGCTGAGTGTTAAGAAGGAAAGGATGAGAGAAAGAGAGAGTTAGGCCACCTAAGGTCAAGAAGTTGCCACCTGCCACTGGATACTGCACTCGACTAGTAGATACTATAATGATACAAGATAATGTTTGAATTTCAAGTGGGAAAGTAACATCTGTACATAGAATAACGAGAGTAACAGGAAAGGCAAAATAAACGTGTGAAAACAGGTAAGGGATGTTAGGAGCTTGTTGTATATATACATATATACATAGTTTGCATTATATATTCATGTCTAATGATGGGTAGTTGGAGAATTTGGTTGTATTATGGTAGAAAGAGCCTCTGTTATTGACTACATAAGGCCAACTCTCCCAGCGAGGCTTTAACAAGGAGCTTATTAGTAAATAATTCAAATATCGTGACTTATCAACAGTTCTCAAAACAGGTGGCACGACCTTAGTAATATATATATATATATATATATATATATATATATATATATATATATATATTTAGTAACATTTCAGCAGGGAAACTGGGCAACAATACCAGCACAGGAAGACTTAAATAACATGGTCGATCACCATGCCCAGCCCTTCTAGGGCAGGGTAGGTGCCAAGGCTGGAGCTTGCTACCATCTGCAGCTCGTAAGCCTGCCCTTCCCGTTAGGGAAGGTGGCAGACCAGAGAGGCCTAGCATCTATCTACCTCCATGCCTCGTGCTGGTGGGGAATGTGGCTAGGCCTGGGGCCAGTTGGTCCCGCCGATGAGGGGTATCCTCTCCCATGGGAAACATAGGTCTCTGACACTCCCACGACAGGGAGCCGGAGCCGGGTCGCCATCTGGTAAAGACCCGGGCCGGTAGCATTCCCGGTGATTCAACACCTCCTCCTAAATAACATAAATGTTATTTATGTCACAAGTAGAGTTCATAGATTGATGCACTAACTGAAAGGTATTTTAATTTAATATCTTTATTATGCACCCCATACCCATCCTGTGAACGGTATTAAAAATGTTACAAAGGCACATTATGGGTCCAGGGATTGGGCACCAAAATTTTGATATAAACAAGTAGCAATGGTAATAAATTATTTACAAGTTTATATCCGGTTACAAGAAGAGTAAAAACTATATAAACGAAATTAAGGTGTGAATTATTTTGACTGGTTGATGTAATGTTAAACAACATACGTATGGAACACACAACGACCACATTCATTTCATTTGTTTTATTTTATTTAATGACTGTCTGTCGTAAGAAAGCGTTGCAAATGTGTGTTTAAGCCGAGGTATGAATGATGGCTGATGGAGAGATGTCCTTGAGAAGGATACAGGCTCCAAGCATCCTCCCCCTCCCCCCCTCTCTCTCTCTCTCTCTCTCTCTCTCTCTCTCTCTCTCTCTCTCTCTCTCTCTCTCTCTCTCTCTCCACAATGTTATTTCTCGGTTGCTTCCCTTGTAAGGTTCAGTACTTTGTTCTCTTTATTCGTGTTTTAAGTTTAAATAATCTATTCCAATCTAACCTAACCAGACCTAATGCAACCTAACCCAACCTAAGCTAATCATACCTTACCTAACCTAACCTAACCTAAGCTAACCTAACCTAAGCTAACCTAACCTAAGCTAACCTAACCTAAGCTAAGCTAACCTAAGCTAACCTAACCTAAGCTAACCTAACCTAAGCTAAGCTAAGCTAACCTAAGCTAACCTAAGCTAACCTAACCTAAGCTAAGCTAACCTAAGCTAACCTAACCGAACCTAAGCTAACCTTACCTTACCTAACCTAACTTAACCTAACCTAACTTAAGCTAACCTAACCTAATCTAACTTAATTTAACCTAACCTAAACGAACTTAAATAAACCTAACGCAACCTTATGTAAATAAATAGTATCTGAAGAACTGCAAGTGTTAAGACATTAACATTAAGTACAACGTGGACAAGTTTAATTGGTGAGTCTTATGAAGCAGGGCGCTGAAACGTACACTCAGTAGCAAGAATCAAGTACACTTCCTTGTGGTACGTTTAGTTTAGCATCTTTATTATGTACCCAATACCCATCCTGTGGTGGTAGTCAAAAGATTACACATAATGGGTCCAAGAACTGCGCTGCAAAGTTTCGATAGTGGAACAAGTTACAGTGGTAATGAACTATTTGCATGTTTATATCCGGTCACAATCGTAATGAGTTATTTATGCAGACATTAATTAGACCCCCCCACACACACACAGGAACAAGGGGTCACAATTGGAAGTTGAAGACTCATATGAGTTAAAGGGATGTTATGAAGTATTTCTTCAGTCATAGAGTTGTCAGGAAGTGGAATAGTCTGGCAAGTGATGTAGTGGAGGCAGGAACCATACATAGTTTTAAGACGAGGTATGATAAAGCTCATGGAGCAGAGAGAGAGAGGACCTAGTAGTGATCAGTGAAGAGGCGGGGCCAGGAGCTGAGTCTCCACCCCTGCAACCACAAATAGGTGAGTACACACCCACACACGGGACCCGACAACATTTCTCCATGGGTCCTGAGGGAGCAGAGGCACTGTGTGTACCACTAACAGCGATCTTTAACACATCTATCGACACAGGGCAACTACCTGAGGTGTGGAAAACAGCAAATGTAGTCACAATTTTTAAGAAAGTAGACAGACAGACAGCATTAAACTACAGACCAGTGTCACTGACATGTATAATATGCAAAGTCATGGAGAAGTTTATCAGAAAAGTGGCGGAGCACCTAGAAAGAAATGAGCTTATACACGATAACCAGCACTGTTTCAGGGAAGGGAAATCCTGTCACAAACCTGGAATTTTACGACAATTCCTGGACCTGAAGTATAACTAGAGGGGGTTCCGGGGGTCAACGTCTCTGCGGCCCGGTCCGTGACCAGGCCTCGTGGTGGATCAGGGCCTGATCAACCAGGCTGTTACTGCTGGCCGCACGTAAACTGACCGGCTGGTCAGGTACTGACTTTAGTTGCCTTTCCAGCTCCTTCTTGAAGACAGCCAGAGGTCTATTGGTAATCCCCCTTATGTATGCTTGGAAGAGGTTGAACAGTCTTGGGCCCCTGACACTTTTTATGTTGTCTCTTGGCATACTCGTGGCGCCCCTGCTTTTCATTGGGAAGATGTTGCATCACCGGCCGAGTCTTTTACTTTCGTAGGGAGTGATTTTCGAGTGCAAATTTGGGACTATTCCCTTTAGGATTTTCCACGTGTATGTTATCATGCGTTCTAGGGAGTACAAATTAAAGGACTTCAACCATTCCCAGTAATTTAGGTGTTTTATTGTACTTATACGTGCCGTGAAAGTTCTTTGTATATTCTCGAGGTCTACAATTTTACCTTCTTTGAAAGAGGCCGTTAGTGTTGAGAAGACAAGAGAGAGAGAGAGAGAGGGGGGGGGCTGGATAGATTGCATTTTCTTGGACTATAATAAGGCTTTCGATACAGTTCCATACAAGAGATTAGTGCAAAAGCTAGAGGAGCAGGCAGGAATAACAGGAACGGCACTGCAATGGATCATAGAATACCTGACAGGAAGGAAATAGCGAGTGATGGTACGTAACGAGGTGTTAGAGTGGGTGCCTGTGACGAGTGGGTACCACAAGGGTCAGTCCTAGGGGCGGTGCTGTTTCTGGTATATGTAAATGTCATGACGGAAGGGATAAATTCAGAGGTGTCCCTGTGTGCAGACGATGTGAAGCTAATGCGAAGAATTGAAACAGATGAGGATCAGGTAAAACTAGAAAGGGATCTGGACAGGATGCAAGCCTGGTCCAGCAACTGGTTCCTAACGTTTAATTCCACCAAGTGAAAAGTCATGAAGATTGGGGGTCAAAGAAGACATCAAATGGAGTACAGGCTAGGGGGCCAAAGGCTACAAACCATACACAAGGAAAAGGGTCTTGGGGTGAATCTCATACCGAGCACATCACCTGCTGCAGCATATGGGCGCCTGGCAAATTTAAGAATAGAGTTTCAGTACCTGAGTAAGGAGACATTCAAGACATTATACACCATGTATGTCAGGCCCATATTGGAGTATGTCGTATGGAACCCACACCCGGTCAAGCACGTCGAGAAATTAGAAAAAGTGCGAAGGTTTGCAACAAGACTAGTCCCGGAGCTGAAGAGCATGTCTTGCGAGAAGAGGTTAAGGCAAATCAACCTGATGACACAGGAGGACAAGAGGGATAGGGAAGACATGATAAAGATATATAAGATATTGAGAGGAACTGACAGGGTGGATAGGAACAGAATGTTCAGAAATGTGACACAGCAACAACAGGGTCACACCTGGAAGTTGAGAACTCAGATGAGTCACATGGGTGTTAGGAAGTATTTCTTCAGCCATAGAGTTGTCAGGAAGTGAAATAATCTGGAGAGTTGTGTAGTGAAGGCAGGTTCCATACATAGCTTTAAGAATTAGGTACGATAAAGCTCATGGAGCAAGGAGAGAGTGGACTTAGTAGCGACCAGCGAAAAGGCGGGCCAGGAGCTGTGAATCGACCCCTGCAACTACAAATAGGTGAGTACACACTAAGTGGTAATGCTTTACTTACAGAATGGTTTATAATATACCACTGCGGATAAAATACTTTGACATATCTTGAACATTTCTGAGTGAGTTTTCTCTGAATTCATTAATTGTATCGCATTCCAGTCCATAATGACGCAGGGTGTGACAATAGTCCATCTGGCAAAGTTTACATTTCGTTTGGTCTACATCTGGTGGTGGTGATTTAACCTGCCAAAGACACTTATAACCCAGCCGGAGCCTGGAAGTTGTGACATCCAAGAGTCTCCTTATTTTGTTGGATGTACCATAGACATGTGGCTCCTCATGCATGGTTCAGACAGTGAATGGTACTAAGACTAGATTTCGCTGGGATTTTTAAACCAGAGCATTAGCCACCCAAGATATACCCAGGTACTTACTTAACAGGGACAGTAGGTGCAAGGAAACATGATTAGCGTTTCACCCGTGTTGTGATCGATCCCTGATCCTTCAGTGTGTGAGTTGACGACGTTATAAACTGAACCATAATAGGCTAACGCAGGGACTGCTATTACACAGTGCAGTTCAAGCAGTTGTTGTTGATTCACCGGTACTCTCCCGGCCCGGGTCTTTTCCAGATGGTGACCCGGCCTTGGCTCCCTGTCGTGGGAGTCTCTGAGACCTATGTCTCTCATGGGAGGAGGTACAAGTACCCCCTCATCGTTGGGATCAACTGGCCCCAGGCCTAGCCACATTCCCTGCCCCAGGGGGGCTAATGGGAATGGCAGTCTTGTGAGCAAGCTCTGGCTCAGGCACTTACCCCGCCCTAGAAGGGCTGGCCATGGTGTCTCCTTCCATTCAAGCAGTGACTGGATTAACACCGGGGAAGACTGGTTTATTTGTAATGTCTTGGAATCATGGTGTTCTCTTTGTAATTCGAAAAACACCGACATATATTCGTAGCCTCCTCCTCCTGTCGAGAAGCTTTGCTTAATGTGACCGTTACTAAATCAGATTAAGCCCTGCATGGTGTAGCCAGCAAGTGGATGGTGACCACGTACAGGCTCACCCTTGGGTAGGGTGAGCTTGACAAGATAATTAAAGGTTTCCTGTCCCTGACAGGATGAACCCTACACTCAGATGTTCACATTGTGGAGAACACCTGTTATGTTCATAGTTCTGAGAACATTTTTGTTATATTCACAGGAGGCCACTACTCTATGTGCAAACAACCAGATGTATTAAAGAAATATATTTTATCACTGTTAATGTAGTCTACTTCTTCCCCCGATGGTTCCCATACAAGTATATCTGCATTATTATATATTAATGTATATACGTATACTTTGTTATATAATAGTCCAAATTTCTTTTCCCCCGACCCGCTCTCTTTCTTCTCTCTCTTATATATGTATTTTTTATTGCCCTGGTTTGTTTTGATAGGGATATCTTCATAAGAATTCCATTTCCCTTTGTATGAGATGGGTTATGCTGAGAGAGGGTAAGTGTCAAGTAATAGTAACTCCAGTTTTGCTGGAAGGAAATCATTGACTTACTGAAGTCTCCCAGCTCAGGCTGACACTACTGAAGTCTCCCAGCTCAGACTGACACTACTGAAGTCTCCCAGCTCAGACTGACACTACTGAAGTCTCCCAGCTCAGACTGACACTACTGAAGTCTCCCAGCTCAGGCTGACACTACTGAAGTCTCCCAGCTCAGACTGACACTACTGAAGTCTCCCAGCTCAGACTGACACTACTGAAGTCTCCCAGCTCAGGCTGACACAGTTCAACACTATGTATGTCATTCTTCCTGTGTGACAGAATAAGACAGAACAATATAGTTATCATTTGTTTCCACTACGTAACTATCATACAGAATAGGAGAGCAGCACATTGGTAATGTATCTATTTTTGCTAAATAAAACGTTGCATATAAGCAAACCATCACCACCATCACCTCTTTTATAACGTCACTCGCAAGACCATCGCAAGACCATCGCAAGACCATCGCAAGACCATCGCAAGACCATCGGAGGTCTATTAACCCAGGATAATCCAGTGAAGGCAAATATGAATTATTTTAATTGGTTTCTTTCCCAAGAATGAGACTAACAATAGCAGACTAACTCCTAAGTACCTGTTTAGTGAAGCAGGTGTCAGATTTACCCATATTTCTCGCCCTGCTAGGGAATCGAACTTGTAACTTTCACTTACCAGACACAGAATACCCCATCAGCACCATCAGCTGCTTTATGACGTCAGGGGCGAGAGTTCCACAGGAGTGGAGAACAATTGAGCAGGATATCCTGTGTAGGAATATGTCTGAGGTGTTCTCTTCAGAGTGTAGTAACAATGACATAATTCTCACATGAACTCGTGCTCTTAGTAAGTAAATAATTAAGTTTATTTAGATACAGTTTTACACAGTTTTGGATTATATTACAATTATTACATTAGTAATTTTATTCAGGTATACACAAATACAGTTACATAGATTATCATACATAGCAGCATATGTGTAGAGAACCCAGGATAACCCAAAAAAGTCAGACAGAGTGACTTATTTCCACTGGGATCCTTGCAATACCTTACGTAACTCATAGATACAGTGTTGTTAATAAAAACACAACAACCTTTGGCATTCAAGTGCCATTAAATCGAGTAAATCAAATACACAAAAAAGAATGATACGAACATCATAAAAAAAACCCAGTCGAAACAGCAGTTACATGATTATTAAATGTACAAGGGAGGTTCTTTAATGCTGGTGAGGGGCTCTTGATCCAGGGAATTGGATCTGTGCTCCACTTCCCTGAATTGTGCCTGAATGCCTTCCATCACATCCCCCCACAGGCACTGTATATTCCCTACGGGTTTAGCGCTCCCCATGATAATAATAATAGAATATTCCCTTGAGCAGTGAACCCCAGGAGGGACGAATGGTTATAGTGTGGCGTCTCGTCAGAGGCGCCTGGGGTTCACTTCTCAAGGAAATATTCTATAACAAACGTATTGTTCTAATATTTAAGATTTTTATTTGAATGGACATCTGTGGCTTCGTTCATTAGGTACTTTTTAGTTCTTTTCCTAAATCAGTTTATGCTAAAACTAGCCTTGACATGGTCAGGCAACCTGTTCCACTCTTTTATTACTGTAGTAGACGGTGTTTGAGGCCTGTCTACTTACTATAGGTGATGCAAAATTGTGTTCACTTCCCCTAGTACCATACAGGCTTTGGTTCCTAATCTTGACCAAATTCGTAAGATATTCTGTGCACTGTGAGAAATTTTGTAACCATGATTTACTTTCAGCTGCCTTACCATAACTACAATATTTAGCACTTCCTGCTTCTGTAATTCATCCTGGCCTACATGCTGCTGTATCCGCTGCCTGGCTCTCTGGAGCCCTGTACAGTGCTCCACCATCTCTCTGGAGCCCTGTACAGTGCTCCACCATCTCTCTGGAGCCCTGTACAGTGCTCCACCATCTCTCTGGATCCCTGTACAGTGCTCCACCATCTCTCTGGTGACTGATGTAGATGCTGTCTGGCACAGAAGAGTCTATAGGGTGCTTTATCATCTCCCTGGTGAATGATGTAGTCGCTACCTGGCTCTGTAAGGTGTTCTATCATCTCCCTGGTGAATGATGTAGTCACTACCTGGCTCTGTAAGGTGTTCTATCATCTCCCTAGTGAATGATGTAGTCACTACCTGGCTCTGTAAGGTGTTCTATCATCTCCCTGGTGAATGATGTAGTCACTACCTGGCTCTGTAAGGTGTTCTATCATCTCCCTGATGAATGATGTAGTTACTACCTGGCTCTGTAAGGTGTTCTATCATCTCCCTGGTGAATGATGTAGTCACTACCTGGCTCTGTAAGGTGTTCTATTATCTCCCTGATGAATGATGTAGTCGCTACCTGGCTCTGTAAGGTGTTCTATCATCTCCCTGGTGAATGATCTAGTCACTACCTGGCTCTGTAAGGTGTTCTATCATCTCCCTGGTGAATGGTGTAGTCACTACCTGGCTCTGTAAGGTGTTCTATCATCTCCCTGATGAATGGTGTAGTCACTACCTGGCTCTGTAAGGTGTTCTATCATCTCCCTGATGAATGGTGTAGTCACTACCTGGCTCTGTAAGGTGTTCTATCATCTCCCTGATGAATGGTGTAGTCACTACCTGGCTCTGTAAGGTGTTCTATCATCTCCCTGATGAATGGTGTAGTCACTACCTGGCTCTGTAAGGTGTTCTATCATCTCCCTGGTGACTGATGTAGTTACTACCTGACTCTCAGAGCTCTGTACAGTGCTCGAGTATCTCCCTGGTGACTGATGTAGTTACTACCTGGCTCTCAGAGCTCTGTACAGTGCTCGAGTATCTCCCTGGTGACTGATGTAGTTACTACCTGGCTCTCAGAGCTCTGTACAGTGCTCGAGTATCTCCCTGGTGACTGATGTAGTTACTACCTGGCTCTCAGAGCTCTGTACAGTGCTCGAGTATCTCCCTGGTGACTGATGTAGTTACTACCTGGCTCTCAGAGCTCTGTACAGTGCTCGAGTATCTCCCTGGTGACTGATGTAGTTACTACCTGGCTCTCAGAGCTCTGTACAGTGCTCGAGTATCTCCCTGGTGACTGATGTAGTTACTACCTGGCTCTCAGAGCTCTGTACAGTGCTCGAGTATCTCCCTGGTGACTGATGTAGTTACTACCTGGCTCTCAGAGCTCTGTACAGTGCTCGAGTATCTCCCTGGTGACTGATGTAGTTACTACCTGGCTCTCAGAGCTCTGTACAGTGCTCGAGTATCTCCCTGGTGACTGATGTAGTTACTACCTGGCTCTCAGAGCTCTGTACAGTGCTCGAGTATCTCCCTGGTGACTGATGTAGTTACTACCTGGCTCTCAGAGCTCTGTACAGTGCTCGAGTATCTCCCTGGTGACTGATGTAGTTACTACCTGGCTCTCAGAGCTCTGTACAGTGCTCGAGTATCTCCCTGGTGACTGATGTAGTTACTACCTGGCTCTCAGAGCTCTGTACAGTGCTCGAGTATCTCCCTGGTGACTGATGTAGTTACTACCTGGCTCTCAGAGCTCTGTACAGTGCTCGAGTATCTCCCTGGTGACTGATGTAGTTACTACCTGGCTCTCAGAGCTCTGTACAGTGCTCGAGTATCTCCCTGGTGACTGATGTAGTTACTACCTGGCTCTCAGAGCTCTGTACAGTGCTCGAGTATCTCCCTGGTGACTGATGTAGTTACTACCTGGCTCTCAGAGCTCTGTACAGTGCTCGAGTATCTCCCTGGTGACTGATGTAGTCGCTGTCTAGCATAGAGGAGCTCCGGATGGTGCTCCATCTACCAGTATCGCTTTCAAGATGGACAATTCTGCAATAAAACGAACGAATAACTAAGTCTAGCACACACGCTCCGTTTCAACACATCTTGTTTCCATTCTAAACACATCTTCTTCGTTGACCATCCATTGTCTTTCCTATCATTCCATCGATAACACCTTTATCACATACTTAATCTTTTTTATTTGTTTCATACTATTTTATTTCCTATCACCTTAGGAAACTTCCCTTCGTCTATCCACTGATTGTACTGGATAGCTTTAATAAGCTATCCAGTGTACGGTATACCTGGAGGGTGTTTCTGGTCATGGACCGTGGCCCGGTCCATGACCAGGCTCGCGGTAGATCAACCAGGCTGTTACTGTTGGCAGCACGCAAACCGAGGTACGAACCACAGCCCGGCTGGTCAGGAACTGACTTTAGGTGCCTGTCTAGCTCCCTCTTGAAGACAGCCAGGGGTCTATTGGTAATCCTCCCTTATGTATGCTGGAAGGCAGTTGAACAGTCTTGGGCCCATGACACTTGTGTTGTCTCTTAGCTTACTCATGGCACTCATGGTAGTCAGAAAGACTACTGAGACATATAATGGGTCCATTGACTGGGTGTTAATATATATTGACCAAGTACAATAACAATTGCAATAATTTATCACCATCTTTCAGCATTTCGACCTTATTTCTTTCCTTCCCATGGTTTTTACCTCATTGGCTTCACCTCAAGTTTTTCCTACACTTTATCAGATTCCCTCCCTCTCCGCCCAGTGTATGAAATCTCTGTTTCCTTATAGAATGAGAGGGAAGGAGAGTGAATAAAAAAAAAAGATAGTCATGGGAAAGGATGGTAGATGACTGAGAGGCCGTGGGAGAGCGGGTCGATAGCTAATGTGTATTTAAACGTAAGTGAAATAACTAATAAGTGTAGCATTCAAGATCTGGTCTCCACCCCCATACGACCAGAGAGCCACCCCCCTTCCTGTTGCTCCCCTCCCGTGTACTGTTGGTATGGCAGGCAACTATATAGAGGACAGTCAGGTGCGTGGTGCAAGTGTTAACACTGTGACCCTCAACCCCAGACTGACTAAACGATGCACTTTATATTCATCTAGTGACTCCTAGGGCAACGCAGTACTAATATAAACATGCAGTGTATATGCTTATGAATCTGAAATAATATGTGGCTAAAAGAGACGTATGTACTGTATATTTCCGATATCTTTGTCAAGCCGTTACCTAACTGCTTGACAAAGCTCCTGGAGAGCGAAACGTTGCCACAATAAAATGTCAAATTTGTTGCACCTGTGTCCTTTTACCTAACATATTGTCGGTAATTTCACTTGTATTCATACTTGCAGAAAAAAAATCGTGAGTGATTTTCCTTCAGAGGAACGACTGACTAAATATATTTTTAAACGATATACCGATATTAGGGCAAAAAAAGTCCTTGCAAATTTATATTGGAATCCTATTATCGTGCCCAGGATGCCACCTACAGCACCAGTCGACTTACTGCTACATGATCAGGGGACAATGGGTGTAAGAAGATTATTCAATACAACTCTCCCTGCCCAGGAGTCGTGTCCATGATATTTCGACTGTGAACCAGCTGTTTCCTTTCTTCTTTGTTTTAGGTTCTTTAACTACACAGGTTATTAGCACTAGTGTTCTTGCACTAACACTCTTGATTTTAGAATCATATGTCTCTGGGTCAAACCATAAGACTTCTCCAATGCAAATGTCATCGCACACATATTATATCAAGGTGCTCTTAAATATAGTTATATCCAATGAAACTTGATCATAATTTAATATGACCCATACATTTTTTGTATCGTCCACAAAATAACCATTGGGTTCATAATAAACAAGAAGCTCTAGTTGAATTAGTTTAAATCTTGCTATTGCGTTCTAGTCCCCATCCCCTGTGTTGATGCTCACGACACTTATATATGATAGTGTATTGATAATTGAGCATTTTTCCCACTCTTCTTTGTAAACTGTATGTATGTATGTATATATTATATATATATATATATATATATATATATATATATATATATATATATATA
Organism: Cherax destructor; assembly: GCA_009830355.1. Classification (NCBI taxonomy): domain Eukaryota; kingdom Metazoa; phylum Arthropoda; class Malacostraca; order Decapoda; family Parastacidae; genus Cherax; species Cherax destructor. The sequence continues at coordinate 240,453 of WNWK01001726.1, forward strand.
TATATATATATATATATCCATGGAGAAGTGGAACAGAATTCTTTCCTCTATAATCCATGCGTGTCGTAAGAGGCGACTAAAATGCTGGGAGCAAGGGACTAGTAACCCCTTCTTCTGTATAGATTACCAAGTTTAAAAAAAAAAACTCGTTTTTGTTTTTAGGTGGCCCTGCCTTGGTGGGATACACCGGTGTGCATCCTTACACAAACATTGCTCCGATCTTGATCCTTAATCTTCACATTTAATCAAAATATGTTTGTTACCGCTTTCATGCATTTTAAGAACCTGACAATAACCCATTGAACCATTGTAAGATGTTGCATTTACTACAGTATGCTATGTATACTGTAGTGGTGTCCTATCATCGTGTAGTGTGCTGTACAATGCTGATTCACGTCCCTGCCTTCAAAATGCCAACTCCTCCCTTCTGATATTTACATTGCTAATGTAGCTTAAATATGGTGGTAAGAGGTGGTCTTGTTGCTGTACTGAATGTATGTTGTGGTCTTAAACTTAACCAATCTCATCTAATCTGATTTAACCTAAACTATCCTTACCTAATCAAAACTAGTCTAATTAAACCAAATCAAATTTAGTCTAATCTAAACCAAACCTATCCTAATATCTCCAAAACAGCGTATGTAGAGAACAGCTTAAGTAAATAATTAAAAAAACAGTGTTGGAGCTGTAAGGACAGCCTGGTCTCCTGCGCTAGGCTGCTCCTCAATACCAGGATAATTAACGCCGGTGATTTATTTACTCAAAATCTGATGCATCATAGACACTTTGTTACTTTATTTCTTTATAGCCACATGGAGGAAACAAAAGCTAGTTATGTTTCCCTGCTATATCCCATTACACAAAAAATGTTGTATACACAAAGATCTAAGGACAATGACGATTCATATTTCTGCAGTCAGGGAGGAAGAATCATCTTGAATAAAGACGACTACATCAACAAGATAATGACTCTCTTTAATGATGCAAATATGGATACCCACGTCTCACATACAACCAACTCACAAAGCCTTTTTCTTCAGAGGTCAAGAAGTATCCTCAAAGGTTGTTTACATGGAAGGAAGCCACATACCACGGGTGGGGTTCGAACCCGCGGTCAGAGAGTCTCAGAACTCCAGACCGTCGCTTATATAACTGTTACCTACCAAGCCGGGACGTGCAAGTATGTTTGGTCTCAATAAAACCAACAAGCCCGAGAAACCCATCACCTCAGACATAGACAGCACCCCTCGTAGACTGGTCGGGAATTCTGGCAAAACCCCTTTCCAATTTCTTTGGCACTATCAACAGCGCACACTTCTGACACTCCAGGAATCTCCTCTCCAGTATCAGGGACACTGTCACAATGGATAAGAAATTCGCCAGTATGGATGTTTTCCAACGTCCAGACGGACCAGGATGTCGCCATCTTCCGTAACAAGGGATTTCGTTGACCGCGTCCAGCTGTGCATAAACTATAACTGCTTCTCCTTGAGTAACCATCTTTACGAGCAGCAGATGCAGTCCTCGCGAATCTCTACGTGGAGTTCCTTGAGGCCGAGAGATTCCGTAACATCAACCCTGCTGGAATATCTTGGGTGACATTAACCCTTCTGGAGTATCCTGGGTGACAACCCTTCTGGAGCATCCTGGGAGACATCAACCATGCTGGAGCATCCTGGGAGACATCAACCATACTGGCGCATCCTAGGAGACATCAACCCTGCTGGAGTATCCTGGCAGACATCAACCCTGCTGAAGCATTCTGGATGAGGTACAGCGATGATAATCGATCATCTTTACACCCAACACACTTGATCGTTTCCTGTTCCATTCAGTTCATAGAAGAGAAAAAGGGCATCACTTTTCCTTCTCTCGAAGCTACTAGTGGCGAAATGTTCCATCTAATAAATGTCCTTAACTGTACATAAGTGTCTTTTTCCAATAACTATATTATTTTTACATATGTTGTGTGGCTCTATCCACGCCTAGTGTAGACCGTGAGTTGTGCAAGGCAGGATTAACCTAAATGTACTGACTAGGACATTAACGTACCCCGTGTTCATGTTGTTGTTAGTTTATTCCTGTCATAAGATGACCAGTTCAGTGGTGTCGGCCCCAAGGCCAAGGCACGGCAATATAGTGGGTTTTTTTGTGTTGCTAAACAAAATTGGACACATCAGCAGTGAGTTACTACCCTACTCTATATAATAGTTACATATTGGGAGCAAAAGCTAGCCACCTTTGCCTGTCATGTCTATTACGTAGAATATATTTCTTTTATTGGGTGACGAAATCTGGTAGCCTCAACTGGGAGACTTGAGTTGGGCAATGAGTATATTGTTAAGTATTCCGCTAAGGGTTCAGTAGCTATGGCAGCTTTAAAGATTTCGTTCTACCATAGCTGGATTTACTATTACTTGGGAATTACCATCTCTCTCACGATAGTTTGTCCCACACAGAAGAAATGGAATTTAGGAAAATATTTTTATAATTACAGACGCAAAATCCAAAGAAGTCTAAAAACTCACCAAACAATATTTAAATACCCCTAAATAACATATATATATATATATAAAAAGTGCACATTCTAAAGACATTTGAAGGTGGGTAGACGGTAGGTTTAATGGTGGACCAAGGCAGCAGTCACCACTCACTGGCTTACCGAAGTTGCTGATCAATGAGTAAGGCTGATTCATGACTGCCAACCCTAGAACACTTACTGATAATACCAGATAAGATTTGCCTTATCATTGACTGGTTTCTGGTGTTCTTCCCTTACAGCCTTCCTTACTGCCTCGTCAACCTGGATGTTGCTGTTAGCGGCCAGTATGCCTACATAGATATCACTGCCTGGCTGAGCTGGCACTTGTAGAAGGTGATGGTCAAGTTTTCTTCAAAACAACCCACATCTTGGTTACGGCAATATTTCTGACATCTGCTGGCAGGAGGCTGAAGAGTCTTGGGCCATGTATGCTAACAGTGTTTTCCAATAATACCAATAACGCCCTTGCTTTTCGTTGAGTTAGTTTTAGTTGTGCCGCCTGAGTGGCTAATTTATTGTGCACACCTTACTCGTCCTGCGAGTGGTAGCGCAAAAAAAAACAGTATTACAGAGGTCACAATGGGTCTAAGACCTCACTGTGCATTGTTACATCACTGAGAAGGAATATTAGTCATTTTGTATTATACAGTTATTGCGCCCCCTGAATGGGGCCCAATATTTATAATGTATATATTTACCTTTTCATATAATTTTATATTGCCGAATTTTTATTAATAGCTAAAATGAAAATATCTTGTTTATATTATTATTTGACTTATTATATTAGGTATGTATGTAGGTAGAATGTAGCATATTACACTTCTCACTGTGCTCGTTGTTCAAGAGTTGTGATTGGCTGTCCACCATCGCAAACTGCCTTGCTAACTACCGCTCACTTGTTTGTGTCAGGCTGTACCTTGCACTTCGCTGGAGTAGCACGGGCGAGTCACGTGATCTTACCTGATGCGAGGACTGTAGTAGAGAAAGCTCTCTCCACAGCTGGTCATCGCTCGACCAGCACCTCTCTCTCTCTCTCCATCTCTCCTGGGCTGGTCATCGCTCGACCAGCACCTCTCTCTCTCCATCTCTCGTCTGTGGCTGCTTGTTCATTATTTAGACTCTTGGTATAGTATGGTTTTGGTGGTAAGTCGAAACATACTTCTTGTAACTCTGTGTAACTCTGTTCATAGAGCTTTGTTCAGACTTAGTGATTTTTGACGTTTTGCTGAGGTTGTGTCATAATGACACTAACTCAACCCAGGTCCAAGTTAAAGCTTCTGACCTACTTTGTGTGGCATCTACGCACCGTCGTAGTCGGGGATTTGGTTATGCTGAACTTAGATTCAATATTAAGGGAGTTTTATGCCTTTTATGGAGGATCTGCTGATGGTCCCCAGTTAGGGTCGTTATTTTGTCTCCTTGTTCCTGACGCTGCGCTGCTGCTTGTTACATTATTGCTGTTGGCAAATGATTCATCATATTGTTCAAACAAGCTGTTTTGATTGTCTTGTTGGTCAAGAAGATAGATTATTTGAGGACGTTTAGTCAGTCACTGATTAAGTCGAGTCGAGTCTTACGGAGACATAACGAGCACTTTGAGCACACACGCACACATTGACACACACTTGTATATTACCTGGAGTTTACCTGGAGAGAGTTCCAGGGGTCAACGCCCCTGTGGCCCGGTCTGTGCCTAGGCCTCATATTGGATCAGGGCCTGATCAACCAGGCTGTTACTGCTGGCCGCACGCAGTCCAACGTACGAACCACAGCCTGGCTGGTCAGGTACCGACTTTAGGTGCCTGTCCAGTGCCTGCTTGAAGACAGCTAGGGGTTTATTGGTAATCCCCCTTATGTATGCTGGGAGGTAGTTGAACAGTCTTGGGCCCCTGACACTTATTGTGTTGTCTCTCAACGTGCTAGTGGCACCCCTGCTTTTCATTGGGGGGATGTTACATCGCGTGCCGAGTCTTTTGCTTTCGTAGGGAGTGACTTTCGTGTGCAAGTTTGGTACTAATCCCTCTAGGATTTTCCAAGTGTATATAATAATGTATCTCTCCCGCCTGCATTCTAGGGAGTACAGGTTTAGGAACTTCAAGCTATCCCAGTAATTGAGGTGGTTTATCGCAGTTATGCGTGCCGTGAAGGTTCTCTGCACATTTTCTAGGTCAGCAATTTCACCTGCCTTGAAAGGTGCAGTTAGTGTGCAGCAATATTCCAGCCTAGATAGAACAAGCGACCTGAAAAGTGTCAACATGGGCTTGGCATCCCTGGTTATTGAAGGTTCTCATTATCCATCCTGTCATTTTTCTAGCAGATGCGATTGCTACGGTGTTATGGTCCTTGAAGGTGAGATCCTCTGACATGATCACTCGTACTGTTACGAAATGTGCCTTCAGCACTATACTACTACATGTACAATTTAACTTTGCACTACAAGAGAAGTGTAGAAGCTTATATCCTAAATTATATCAAATTCATTTACTTTGATTTTGTCCACGTAGACAACTTTGTTAATAAACGTCTCAATTTTTATTTCGTTAGTCAGTATCCATCAGTTGCAATCCTAAAGCACTATTAAAAATTTATCATAATTTTAAAAGATAACTTGACCAGAATACTTTCTACTTGTTACAAAAACCAGAAACAGCTGAGTGCTAGAGGGGGAGACCTTCTAGTATTCTCTGGAGATGAATTTACTTTATAGATATCGCTTTTTTGTAACACAGATACTTCATATAGTTGTACACAGTACAGTAAGGAATAGAATCTCAAAAAAAATATTTCTTATTGCCACTAAACTAATAAAAATATGGCCATAGCTGGCCAGGGAAGCGGTACAGCCCCCCTGGGAGCGATGGAAAGATCCAGGGGGGCGTTGAGGAAAAACGGAGAGGTAGGGAGGCAGGAGGGTGGCATCAGCTAGGTCTATATAAGTTGTATCATGTACGTGTAGAAATAATGATTATCCCAGTAGTATAGATGTTTTATTGTCTCTTTTTCGGGCAGCAACAAACTGTCCTAACATTTTCCTGCATCTGATATCTCACCTGATTTTAAAAGAAATATAATTACGAAACAATATTCTAGACACGAGAGAACAATTGTTTTGAAAACTATCTCATCAGCATGACTTTTGTTTTGAAGTTCCCCATAATCCAATCCGTCTTTTTCCTGGCCTTTGATATACGTATTTGCTTAATGTGCTCTCGAGATCATTATATGTAATGATTTTGCCTTCATTTTGCAGGCAAAATCATAGATTTTTTTACATTTCTAAAAACCTGGAATTAGTAACCACTGAATATGTCATTTTCCTCTGCCCACGGGAACATTTTGTTGATATGTGCTAGTAATTTATCAGTGTCTTCCACCGTGGTGTCTTTTATACTTATATTGGAATCACCTCCAAAGAATGATGTGAAGCCATGGTTAGAGTTTTTTTTAAGTATGTCTACGACGAGGTTGAGAAACAGTAAAGGTGCCTGGACCGCGTCTTGGGGCACTGAACTTTTTACTTGACCAAGACTGGATTGTGTCTGGTCTACTACTAATCTTTTTGGTGGATTTGTTAAAAAATCTGAAAATCCATTTTTCTAGTTTTTCGGTTATACTACTGATCGTATTATATAGGCTATCACTCTATGGTCCAGTTTGCCAAATGCCTTTTCAAATTCTGTGTACACAACGTCTGCGGATTTATTTTCTTCCATTATATCTCCGTGATTTTTATCATGGCAGTCTGCTAGGTGAGATTGGATGGAAATTCCAACTCTAAAACCATATTGGTCAAAACCATTTAGGTTGAATCCCGGAATTTTATTGACTGATGTTTTATAATTTATACAGTGGCTGCATTAGCATATGTATATTATATTTAACAGCGGTGATAAATTATGAAAATCTAACCTAGAATTACGGGGTGGAGACAGTTTTAGATACTTCCAACGCACATTGGATTACTCCTTCATGATAAAGTTGATATGTTAGCCAAGAAGGAGAATGTAGAATATAACTTTGGCATATCTGTCTAGCATTAGGAATAATATTAGGAGAGAAGTAAATAATGAAAATGAATGTTATAGGAATGCAGTTAGAAGTCTGAGTAGATCTATAACCCACTATGATAACAAGAACGTAGATAAGTATGTTTATGGAGCAACTTGCAATGCGAACAGACTGACTGATGTTGTAGTGGCCAGGCTTAGGCTTGGCTACAGGTACTTATGGCAGTTTGGGAGATACACAGATGATGATCAAACTAAATGCAAATTATGTGATCAGGCATATGGTCACTGTCTTGAACGCTATGTGCTTTATTGTCCACTTATTGAGGAACATAGAGATAGTATAATAACCTATGTGACATGTCAAGATATCTTATTAGTGAAAATAAGGTACCAGATATACTAAGCAAATTTAATAAATTTGATTGTAACAGATAAGTGAACTGTAGATATAAATCCAAATGTACACCTGTAACCCTTTTGGGGCCTAGTTCCTAGGCCGTTTGTGTATCCATATGCTCTTGTGCTACCGTCCACAGGATGGATATTGGGTGCACAATAAACTAGCCACTTCGGTGGCAAAATTAAAATCTAATCAAACTTGCTAGCCTAGAATCAGCTAATAAAGCTAATTAGCATAATATATTTCTTTGTCAGATCCCTATAGAGAATTTAAACTTGTACTTTATTATTGATAGAAAAATATGTTAAATGGATGAGGTTCACCTCCAGTGCAAACTACAGGGACCTACAGCCTCGGAGAAGTGGCCGTTTGAATATTCATCTTCCCCTACCACTCCATTTTTATATAAATTAATGACTGTAGCAGTAAGTAGTATGTTCGCCGGTCTTGTCCCGGCCCGTGTCTTTTCCAGATGGTGGCCCGTCATTGGCCCCCCGGGTGGGGGGTGTTGCTCATCTTCTTAATGACTGTATAACTAAATAAAGTTTGGGTTAAAAGGGTTGATATTACCCACTCACCGGGTTGGTGCGCGATTAACCGTGAACTGTTCTTGTGACTGTTACAATATTTATGTATCACCAGCATGATAATTACAGCCAGATGTGAGTCATTAAAACAGAGATGTCTTGTACCGCAGGAATGTTACCCTAGAGAACTACACACTGACTCACCACACACACACACACACACACAGGACTGGTGCTGTTTCTGATATATATAAATGACATGACGAAAGGAATAGATTCAGAAGTGTCCCTGTTTGCAGACAAGGTGAAGCTAATGAGGAGAGTTCAATCAGAGGAGGACCAGCAAGGACTACAAAGGGATCTGGACAGGCTGCAGGCCGGGTCCAGAAACTTGCTCCTGGAGTTCAACCCCGCCAAGTGCAAAGTCATGAAGATTGGGGAAGAGCAAAGAAGACCGCAGACAGAGTACAGTCTAGGGGGTCAAAGACTACAACCCTCACTCAAGGAAAATGATCTTGGGGTGAGTATAACACCGGGCACATCTCCTGAGGCGCACATCAACCAAATAACTGCTGCAGCATACAGGCGCCTAGCAAACCTAAGAATAGCATTCCGACATCTCAGTCAGGACTCTGTACAATGTGTACGTAAGGTCCATATTGGAGTACGCAGCACCAATTTGGAACCTACACCTGGCCAAGCACGTCAGGAAATTAGAGAAAGTGCTAAGGTTTGCAACGAGACTAGTTCCGGAGCTAAGGGGCATGTCCTACGAGGAGAGGTTAAGGAAAATCGACCTGACAGGAGAGATAGGGGGATATGATAACGACATAAAATACTGAGAGGAATCAACAAGGTGGACAGACAGGATGTTCCAGAGATGGGACACAGCAACAAGGGGACACAATTGGAAGTTAAAGACCCAGATGAGTCAGGGGGATGTTAGATAATACTTCTTCAGTCACAGAGTTGTCAGGAAGTGGAATAGTCTGGACAGTGATGTAGTGGAGGCAGGATTCACACAGCTTTAAAAAGAGGTGTGATAAAGCTCATGGAGCAGGGAGAGAGTGAACCTAGTAGCGACCAGTGAAGAGGCGGGGGCCAGGAGCTGTGGATCGACCTCTGCAACCACAATTAAGTGAGTACAATTAGGTGAGTGTACACATATCTTTAAATACCACATATGTTATGCCAGGATGGAACCCACGCCTCGTCATCACGTGATTAAACTCCGAAAGGTCTAGAGGTTTGTAACCGGACTAGTACCAGAACTGAGACGAATGCAATATAAAGACTGAAGGAAATGAACCTGACGAACTCAAGGTGTTGTATGACCACCACATACAAAATCTTAAAAGGAACTGATATTATTATTATAATAATCAAAAGTAAGAGCTAAACCAGCAGGGTCATACAGGGCTGTAGAGGAACTGATAGAGGCAAACTGAATTAAGAACACCACGATCAAGGGAACACAGTGGAAGCTGAAGCTATGAATGAGCCATAGAGATGTAAGGAAGTATTTATTTAGTCTCAGTGTGGTTAACAAGTGGAGCGACTTGGATGAAACAGTGGTGGAGTCAAACTCAATACGCAGCTTGAAGATAATACCCTCCAAGAAGCCAGAAATTAATAATGTATTCAAAGTAGTGTTGGAGGCAGGGCAAGGAGCTGGGTCTCAACCCCCGGCTAATAAATGGGTACGTACTGCTTCAAGAGTAGATATGATCGCCTTGGAGATCAGTGATCACTGAAACCTGTCGATAAGAGTAAAAAAGCGGGGCCAGGAGCTGTGCCTCGACCTCCCGCATACACAACCAGGTGAAGAATGAAACACTTGTGCAACACTTGGACATCTATTGTGGAAATGTTTCGCCAGGTAGTGACGTCATCAGTGCAATACAGAGAACGGTTTTCTTAACCATTTATATATCAGTCAGACCCAGCAACATCTTGGATCTTGACACAGGATATTCTTCAACACTTGCCTGACCTATAAGTATGACCTACTGCCACTAGTAGATTTTTCCACTGGTGACTCCGCCTATATCTACTTCACCTCACCTTTCTGCGGTATATAAGCTCCTTCTCCACTTTACCACAATAAAGAGGCCCAAATGTCGCACAAGTGTCTCAGTTCTTCAACTTGTCGTTTTTTTAAAAGATTTATATACAACCAGGTGAGACCACACACACGATACCTCTCAGTATATGTTGGTAACCCAGTCAGAGAGGCTGCCACGTCCACAACACCTGCTGTTCCCTGGCTACACTCACATTGTACACTCCCACACACACACACACACACACACACACACACCACACACACACACACCACACACACACACACATACAACAGGCCAAGTGTCTAATCGACATGTGCCTTGGACAAAATGGTAACTAACACACATGATGTAGTGGAGACAGGATCCATACATAGCTTTAATAGGTATAATAAAACTCATGGAGCAGGAAGAGTGACCTAGTAGCGACCAGTGAAGAGGCGGGGCCAAGAGCTGTGAATCGACCCCTGCAACCACAACTAGGTGAGTACACAAACACACACACACACACGTTTGATTGATGGGAAACAGGAATACGAGGGCACAGATGGAAGTTGAAAACTCCGATGAGTCATAGGGATGTTAGGAAGTATTTATTCAGCCTTAGAATTGTCAGGAAGTGAAACGAATTGGTGTGAAGTGGCAGAGACAGGAGCCATACATAGACAGGAGCTGTGACTCGATCCCTGCAACCGCATATAGGTGAGTACACACACACACACAGGGACGAGCTGTTAGAGTGGTGGGAAACAAGTTCATAAGAGTACAACTAGAAGTTAAAATAACTGATGAATCACAGGGATGTAAGGAAATATTTCTTAAGTTTCAGAGTGATCAGGTTAGGTAAAGTTTGTCAGGAAACAGGACAAGTGTTTCCTGACGCGGGTCTTAGTCATATGATGACCCACAGCTGGAGCTTTTGGTCATATGACCGAGGCCTTCCACTGGCTAACCGGACCCATATATAATTTTAAAAATAAGTATAATAGGGGTCACGAAGCCAGGACAGAGCAAACCAGCTGAGCGGCGAGGCCAGGAGCATTGATTTGACCCATGCAACCACAAATAGGCTAGTACACGCACATAAAACCTTCCCTGCAAAACTATCATGCAACACCAGTCACGTGCTTAACCATCTCGCAGTTTAACAGCCCAAGTGCCACTGCACGTGGGCTCTGCAACTCACCTGCATGTTAGCATAAGTTATTTTTATCATGGGGAGCGCTAGATCCAGAGGGATTATACAATGCCTGTGAGGGGGGGATAAAAGGTATTCAGGCTTAATTCAGGGAATTGGAGCACGGACCCAATTCCCTAAATCAAGATCCCCTCCCCATCATCAAGGAACCTTGAGATGTTAGCATCAAGAACATTATATTCTCTGATATAAGAATTAATATAGACTCTGTATTACTTAGATATTTTTCCTCAAGGGTATTTGTATAGGCTTGTAGGTACTGCTGGATAGTCAGGATGAGTCATGTACCACCTGTGTTTTATTGTCAATACAGTGTACTTATTTATAGTTACATGGCAGTAGCTCGTGGCGTCCCATCCCCTCCCTTCACTTTACCATCATTTAAAGCAAAACTTTCTGAGTTATTAGGAAGAATTCTAAGTGAATGGTTGTGAGAATGTTGTCTCTGCCACCTGCACGCCAGGGGTCTCTGCCACCTGCACGCCAGGGGTCTCTGCCACCTGCACGCCAGGCGTCTCTGCCACCTGCACGCCAGGGGTCTCTGCCACCTGCACGCCAGGGGTCTCTGCCACCTGCACGCCAGGGGTCTCTGCCACCTGCACGCCAGGGGTCTCTGCCACCTGCACGCCAGGGGTCTCTGCCACCTGCACGCCAGGGGTCTCTGCCACCTGCACGCCAGGGGTCTATGTCACCTGCACGCCAGGGGTCTCTGCCACCTGCACGCCAGGGGTCTATGTCACCTGCACGCCAGGGGTCTCTGCCACCACATTTACTTCTGTTAGCAGACTTCACTGTCTATTAGCACACTACCAGCTGCGTTTTTCCTCGCCCCTGCCATGGAACCAACAGCTAGCACACTCACATCTGTATTAGTAGACACTACCGTTCCCTTTCCCCCCGCCATAGGCCTAATGGCATCGCTGAACGGGTAATCTAATGAAAAAAGACTCAAGTGATAATTTCATGACTAACACACGAGTGTTATGAAGGCTGCATGTCACATGTGCATCCCAGACAAGGATACTGTAATCCCCAAAATAATTAACCAAATGGTTATAAATATTATCATAATTTTTAAAGGGGTGGACCGGTAAGGCAGCAAAAGGCCTCGGTCAGATGACCAAAAGCTCCAACGGCGGGTCATCATCTGACTAAGACCCGCGTCAGGAAACACTTGTCCTGTTTCCTGACGAACCTTACCTAACCTAACCAAAAGAATTAGAGTAAATTCTCAGCGTATATACACTGAATGACACACCTCTCAGTGTATATACCCTTGCCTGACCATGTATGTAGTGTCGTCTACAAGCGATTATTTGGATGAGGAGAGCAGACTTAATTGTTACGGCTCCCCCGAGCGCCATTACCTTGTATTGGGCTATTCCCGGCTCTGACTGCACCCAGTTTGTTGGTTTGTTAGTTTAACCTCACACACAGCTATTACCATACATATAAAGTGATTACATTTACGTAGATTTACGTGTATATCGTATTACACATTGTCAAGACTGATACACATGTGTTGCGTCATGAGAATAAACTTAAAAAATCCAATCCTAAAAGGCTATTTTTCACTCTCTCGAGCGATACTATGCTCAATACCCCTCACACAAACAAGCGAAAGTATATGTAGTGAGTGTAGTATCCTCGTGTGGCCAGAACATACAGGAGACCCTGCTTAAGGCTCACTGCTGTGTCCGGCTTTAAAAGAAACTCTTCCGATCCAGCAGGCTACCTAAAGTTCTGTGGCATCCTTAGCTGAGCGGTTTAAGGTGTTAGGTTGGCAGCTAGCTACACTCTTGAAAAGATGACGACCTAGGTTCGAATCCTGCTGACAGAAATATTTCTTTGCATACAGACATAGAAGGTTCACCTCTGATACAATATATGGTCCCTTAGCCTCGAGGTAAAGTGACTACAAGGAAATATATATATATATATATATATATATATATATATATATATATATATATATATATATATATATATATATATATATATATATATATTCAATATCCATAGTTTAGGCCTTTAGGGAATGAAGTATTCTTGACTGGTATTTAAGTACCTTGCAGTCTTAATGACCCTCGTGTGGTCGATAGGCTTTAAACCCAATTAGTCAACCAACCGCCTGTCTACCAACGACAACATTTTCAGTGTTTCTTCGAAAAACATTGATTTTTCACCTCCGAAAGCCATGTTGCAGCATGCCTGGAATTTTTATTGTTTTCAAACGCATTTTTTTTTTCCTATGGGCGCTGACATTGCCGTTGCATGTTTCAATTTTGGCCTAACGTATAGTAAAAAATTATTTTTAGCATTATGAAACATCTATACATGTAAATAAAAAAAAACTGGAAGTCTTGCATTAATGTGATCTTCCGGTGATAATATTGTCTTTATTTCCTCCAAGATGCATCTATGTCTCTCTGAAGTTGTCAACACAGTATCACACCATTTATATTCTCCAAGCTTCCTGTTTTCCCACTCGTCCACTTCCATACGCAGATTTAGAACGTTTTTTTTTCAATAACAATAATAATAATAATCCCGTTTTCATTTCAGGAACTTCTAGGCGTTTATTCCATTTGCAACTCTGCTTAAAAGCATTTATTATACTTTTCATTGCTTACTTTTTGTGTTTGTTTACTTATCTACTTGTTGGTTGTGATGGATTCATGGCTCCTGGACCCGCATCTATAAACTCGACCGGACGTACGGAGTATTAACCAGTGGATCCTATCCTTCCTTTGTTTACATACACTTAAAACACCTCCCTCACTTCCTCATCTACATTATTCCACTTATTATTATTATGCTCCTCTTTAAGGGGGGGCTCCTTGTCGTGGTAAAGAGGCTATCGGTCTGAGGAATTGGACCTCTTGGTCTTCTTCCTCAGACCGAACCTAATTACCCCCCAATCCCCCCTCCCTTTTCCCATCTTCCCCATCCTCCCTTTTCCCTTTCCTCCTCCTCCTCCTCCTCATCCCTCCCTTATTTCCTTCCCAGTTTTGCCCTGGGAGCTTCTCTCCTCAGGCATTCTAGTTCCTAGGTAGGGGGAAGGGTATCGTAGTCCATCCCATTCCGTTGAGGTCCTTGGCGGTGGTAGTTTGCCGTGGAATCTGGATCGCCTGGGGGTGTCCCGATCCCTCTCCGTCACCCGGGGTGGCTTTGGGTATCTTTCGGGCGACGGGTGTATCTCTGGAGGCCACCTTTCGGATTCCGGGGGGGGTGGCCGAAGGCGGTATGCTTTGTGGCG